>CM076150.1:21880341-22480341 GCA_038025085.1 Tetragonia tetragonoides
GAGCAATGTGCTTGGCACGATAAATGTAGGTTCGAATCCTACATAGGCTATTATATAAGAATTGGGGCCACTTTTGGTTGTATGGTTAATCACTTATAGGACTGTGAAAGAAAAATTACAAATAAACCTCACCAAGTTTGCTTCACATTTTTTTGGGCTTGTGACAGATGCAAAGAGCTGGTGTACAAAGTAAAGAACTGATTTGACTGGTCTTGTAGTGCTTCTATAATTCAATGGCTGCCTAATGGGGCTCCTAGGGTTACTAGAAGGAAAATAAAATTTCAGAGAGATGTTTTTTCAGCTTGTATTGCTACACTGACCTACTGCATTTGGAAGGAGAGGAACAACATCTCCTTCAACCAGAAAGTGGCTTTTGATGATAACATCCTTCAGCAAATTAAGTTCATCATTCGGGCAAAGGCAATGTCCATAAGACTATAACTATCTACGAATAAATAAAGTTGAAAAGTAAACTACAATACTAACGAGGTCACATTAAAATCAGAACGGGGACACTTTTAAGTCTGTGAAAGGTCATTTATAGGCTACTACTGGACAATTGGGATCACTTATGGTTGTACGACCCGTAGGATACGGAAAGAAAAATACATGTCAATATCAAAAAACTAAAAATAAAATTCAACGACAATAAGATTCAGGGGTCAATTTAAAGATGACGATGGGTCACTTGTATCAATTCGCAGGGTGACTTAATGCATACATTAACATTATTACTACAATATGTATGTATACAAAACCAATTATCACCATAATTAATCATAATGAAGGCCACTCTTTACTTAACGTGCCGTTTTTTTTTTATAATCTCAATAGCCTATGTAGGATTCGAACCTACACATGTGCTATGTAAATGCACAATGCTCTACCATTTGAGCTAATAGGTTTCGAAAAGTTAACTGAAAAAATAAACTAAGTACAAGACTCAAAACATATAGTCTTTCATTTGATCAAACACAAAACGAATGATTACAATGAACCATAATGAAGGTTACTTTTTAGTTAAACAGGGGGTCACTTTTTATCTAAGCATGGATCACTTTTTAGTTAAACATGAATCACTTATAACTGATTATCACATAATTAAATTCATTCTGATTTCTCAACAGCAAGTGCTACAACATTCTCATGAGCATTTCCTATAAGGAATTCACAAAACATCCCAACTTAAGTATTCAAACACATGAATCTCGCTAAACATCTAGTCAAATCATAGCTGTTTGACTCTGTAATATGGAACCAAAGTTCAGAATCAAACCAATTCAAACTCAAGAACAATTAAGAAGATTCAGGCTAAAGGAGTATTATAAGGTTAATCAAACTAATTCAAACATGTAAACCCATGTCCCAGGAACAAGTATATAAAGTTTCTTTCCCTCAAAATATCTAGTCTGATATCAAATTTAAAACCACCATCTCATCACTTTGAAATTCCAGCTAGAAACATAAAGCAATAACAAGTATTAACCAACTTAAACCATGAGTATTATACTATCATCCAACGCTAAAGTGTAGATAGCATAAAGCTGAAGTAGATACACATTCAGTCCATTTCACCACAAAGCGAAAAACTATATTTGTGATCTATGCAATAGGATTGAGGGTCACTTGATAAAGAGCCCCGAGTCACTTTTAAGACTATGTTGGGTCATTTATATAATTTTTTTTTGATGAATATCATTTATAAAATATTAGTTGTACTAAATAAAACATAAGAAGGGATAATTAGGAAACAAAGTCATAAAGATATTTTTCATACATTGCACTAAACTAGTAGGTAGAAAAGTAGCATAAGCAACTCCAACCAAAATAAAGACCCACAATCCTGCTATTCAAACAAAAACATGACACTAAGGGTAAAATCTAGCAGTTCACTAGTAATCAGAAACATGGTAGCACAAAGAACTACATTATTTGCATGAAAAAGGAAGACTCAATTCTCACATATACTACTTACATAACACATACCAGCAGTATAGCTAAGCATCGTAGTTTTTAAAACCCAGCATACCAGCAACCATAACAAGTGAACATATAATTATAAATTCGAAAGGCAAAGAGACAGGGCACCAACCAGGAGGAAGAGATTGCTTCCACTTGTTAGCCTTCACGAAGTCAGCGACACACAGCGTGTAAAGGTATTTCGGGCAACAAATATTGAACTTGAGGACGTTCTTGCTTGTCTTTATCTTCACAGAACGCACATCTTTCCTTCTGGAAGTTAGAAGTAAATTCTTGACTTCATGTATGCACTTCGACAATCATTTCAGCAAACACAATTTCAATCAACAAAAAAATAGCTTCCCAACATTTAATATAAAGAAAGCATAGGGGTCACTTATACTGGACACAAGGGTCACTTATACTGAACACAGGGGTCACTAGATCATGTATGAACTAAAAAATGACTTTAAACGAACAGATATGAGAACTTCAATAAATTACATGGATAGGGATTGCACAAACAAGGCTGAAAACTAAAATCGAACAAAACCTAGAAATTGAAAAGAAAAAAAAACCTAGCTTAAAATCAAATTCGAATAAAAGACTAAGATCGAACAAAAACCTAGCTCTAAATGTCAATCGCGAAAACCAGAGGAGATATCAACTAGTACAGCAACAAAGTGGAACTAGATTAGTAGAAAATCAAAGAAAACCTAGAATTTGAATATAGACAGCGAAAAAACCCCATAGAAATCGACATAGACAATGAAAAAACCCTAGAAATCAACATATACAACGAAAAAGAAAATCGAAGATGGTCAAAAATTAAACCATAGAAATCGAACAATATGAAAATTTGATCAACACTTACATAGAAATCGAAACCTAAACAAAACCGCTGCAATTGTGAGCTCAATCACTCAAATCCACTCCAAAATTCAATTGTGAGGTCAATCTCAATTAGTCTCTTCTCTCTCGTAGTCTCTGCTTCTTTATCTGGAGCCATGAAAGAGAAAAACACGACTAGGAGAGAGAAACAATGAGTTAACCCAACTAAAAAGAAAACTGCGACTTATTATCAAATTGCCATTAATGACATGGATGCAATCTGAACCTTTAGATCTACCTAATTGAACGGTTCAGATGACTTCTCACCATCTCATTGTAGCTGGTCATCTCACCTGAACTCTATTATATATATATATATAACTGGGTCCCTCTTCGTGTGGTGCCGACACGTGGGATGCCACATAGGCGAGCCACGTCGTGCAAGCATGACACGCAAGTGACACGTAAGCACAAACTTGCCATGCACATGACACATCATCCATCATTAATGTCTCATCATTAGTTGACTTAATTACAAATTTATTAGCATATTTCTAAATTACAAAATAAAATTACTTTAGTAACGTAAGTAAAAAAATTATAAATCTGATTCCGTTGGATTGGATTTGAAAAATGCTTCAAAACGAGATAAATATGTACATGTCCTATAAAAGTTGGGTTCTTTCGTGTGGTCATGACACGTAGGACGTCACATAAGAGGAAATGTTCGTGTGAAGATGACACGCACACGCCACATGTGCTCAACTCTGTCTCATCACATAGTTTTAGTTGTACGGAATAAAACGAGCATGTGCTATCAACTTTTAGTGCACATATACCGTTAATGCAAAATGAGTTTATTTATTATTTTCATTAATTGAATTACTTATTAAAATTAGTGTACATATACTGTTTTTATTATCTATCTAAACTTAATCCAATCTCATTACAAATGAAGGTCGCATGCAAATATTATTTTCAAGAATTAATATGCTGCATCCTATGGATAGAAGTTTTTGCAAAAATAAAATAAAATGTATGTTACTAATAAAATTAATAATTTCACATCAAATATAACATTATATTATTATATATTTATAAACAATTATTTTACGAGCCCGTGCGAAGCATGGGGATAAAACCTAGTATATATATAATTTTGGGTAAGATCGCTGGTAACGTGACAAATGTCACACTTTGATTGGTTAGTATTCTTTTTTTTTTTTTGATTTTTATAAGGTGAGTAATGAATTATCAAAAATAAATATCATATATTAATTGCAAACCTATTCAAATTTCTTATTTTTATTTAATATTAAAATTACATTAATACAATAAAAAATTGCATTAATCTCCCGCATTAATGTTGTCAATTATAGCTTTTGACTATCCAGGTATTGTAAGGATGCTTGACTTGACAATTAACGTCTATAGAAAAATTCTATTTGCTATTGAAAAAAATTAATTAAAATTTCTAATCATTTCGGTATAGAGGATGAATATTTCTGGGAAATATGTACACGTCGGTTTGGACATTAATTTATTTTCTCTTTTTGTTTTTATTTTGGTCAGTAATTAGTTGTCCACATCCTATACTAATTGCTATGGCCTATTTATATTCTTTATTTTTTCTTTAGATAGAAAGACATTAATACAATCTAAAATGACCTTAATGTTCAGTTTTTAAAAATAATAAATACCTTTTTGAGTATAGATCAGATGATGAATATTTGGGACAATAGATCCACATAATACAATAATAAGGGTTGTATATTTGTGGGTAAGCGCAGGTAACGTGTACAAGTGTCACATTTTGATGAATTACATATTATATTTCCTTTTATTAGATAGTGAGTTTTCAATATTTTTGCCAAATTGAAAGAAGATAAGTCTTTTAACTTTTAGATTCCAATTACTGAAATACACATTAAGGGGCAGTTTGATCACACAAATGGTTGTTTAATAACAAGAATTATATCAGTTTGTATAAGCGTAGACTATGTGAAAATTGACTTTTATTTATGGGGATAATCGTCGTTAATATAACAAGCATTAACTATTTAATTACGTTTTAAATGAAGGTATAAACATAGTTAGACATAAATTTTGTGAGGATATGCTTAAAATATAATTACATGGGTCACATTTGGAGTGGCAATTTATTAAGTTATACTATATGATGTACAATTGCAAGTTAACTGACAAGCGATAGATATTATTTTATTTTTTAGTCGGAGAATGGTGAGTGGTCTGCGTAACATTTCGACCCATTTCTACTTTTTATTATTTTTTATGTATTTATGTATAATTTAAAAAACAAATTAAAACATAAAAAATAATAATTAAATAAGCCGCTTGTGCGTAACACGATTAAAATCCTAGTGCATATTAAAAAGCCAATTGTTATCAAGCATCAATCACACATAAATATAAAATTAAATTATTTGGCTCATTAATTTGACTTTTGTCCCCACTAAGGCACTGATAAGCTAAGCAAGAAGCTGGTAGCTAGCTTGTCTCCATCAACGAGGGTAATACCCTACTATCCAAAAATCCCGGGTTAGGCCGGTTTTATTTTTTAATTATTCACAAAAGGGCAAACATGGAAGAGGGGCAAAATAAGCTAAATCATCCTAAAAAAACGCTGTAATTACCCAAGCTAAGCTAGTACAATTATTAACAAAAGGGATCTTAGTTGCTCAATGATAAACATATAGTCAAATCAAATTAAAAATTGCAAAAAAAACTCCAAGTGGGGAGTAATATTCAAATAAATTTGATAATAAGTTAAATTTGAGAAGGAATAAGAAAGAAAGAACCTGCATAACGTGATTGATTTGTTAAATTATCATGAACTGTCAATATCTTCTTAATTCATCACCGTATCATCTCATGCTTATTAAATAGGCTAATTGTTATGGATCATCAATCATACAAGTATATATAATTTGGACAATTTTATGTACAACAATTGTATTGTGGCATCTGTGATTTAAAAAAAATAAATAGTAATACGTCACTTGACCTTTGGTGAGTGTTGGAAAAAGAAGGAACGTGGTTCTTTGGAGGAGATTATTACATGGTCCGTGATCAATTTTTCCACCTTATAAAATATGCGGAACCTACTACTCAAATTTACTCCAAAAGAGTGGTAGTTAATTATAAGAGGTGGGAGTATAGTTTAGGGTCATCTAATAACTTCTTCAATTAAAGTTTAAAGAAGACAACAATTAAGTGGAGCTTAGTTTATGCGTCTAAGAAGCGGATTGTTTGACTTTGTCCGAGAACTCGAATCCGAAGTGAAACGTTAAGCTCTTCTCTTCCTCATTACTAGCAAGGGGCAAATTGGAAATTTTTATTTTAAATTCATCTCCTATTAAATTTCGTGACAAGGAAAGGTAGATAGATATGATTGGAGAATGATACATCCATCCACTGGGTTGACAACCCATCTACCCAGGGCCGTCTTCGACATTTTAGGGGCCCTGTGCAAAAGTGTGACTCGAGGCCCCTAAAAAGAAAAAAAAATTGCGGTGATAAACTTTAATTAACATTCATTTGCCTAAATGAAGTACAAAAAGTTTCTGTCAAAAATCATTAATATAGTTCAAAAAGAATGTGACATTCATCCACAAAGACCTGTAAATGTAGCTGAGAATACTTTGCATAAATCTAATAACATGGTCGGTACTATTGCACCACAAAATTAAATTAAAAAACAGCTAGCTTCATTTGAATAGCGACATCCTTCTAGCATTCCTTGAAGCAAAATCGTTGACTAAATCTTCACAATCAACACTTTCCAAAATATCATTCTCAATTGCTATCGTTGCTAGTCCATTAAGTCTATCTTGTGTCAGTGTCACGTCCTATTTGAGTCCTAGTTAACTCTTTAATTTTTTTCTTTTTTTTTTACGCTTTTCACATCCAGAATCATACTTTCTAAACTTAGAAGACATAACCACAAAAATTAGAGCAATATAGAGAAAAACTAAGGAGCGAAAGAACCTGGGCGTTGACGGCTGATGTTTACGAATTAAACACCATCTGATCCATTTTTTTTCCTTTCAGTCAAAAACCTTCAATAAAAGGTATCATCTCATCAGAAAAAGAAATAAAGAGAAGTACAATATTGAACAAATTCTTGAAAGTTATCAAAAATAAAAATAAAAAAAAAAGGTATCATCTCGCTCTTATAATCCATTTTTATCTTGACATATTTACTTCAATGCATAATGCATTGCATATCTACCAAACTGACATTCTTAAGCAAAGGTATCTTCTTAGTAGAATTTTTTTTAGAGAGTTTGTCAAGGAGTTGTCTCATACTTTCCAGTTGCTCCTCTACAGTCTTAACTTTTGTGGCCATAACAAAGACGACAACGGATCTCGAGGGCTCAACAACTTGTTGGAGCGGAGTGTCTTCGCGTGATGAAGGTGCAGAGCAATCCATGCTGGTACAATTATCCTCCACATGGAGCGATGATCGGGATGTTAGGTTGTCGTTAGTGAGGATGTTCTCAACTACATCTTTTGTACCTTGCTCCCATGTTGGTGAAGCACTTGCTTGTTTTGTTTCACCTGCACACTTGACGCCGAATACAAGTGATTCACGAGACATTTTGAGGACCAGCAAAGGTGGTTGAGCGGTAAGGGTGCTAGCAACATTTGTCAAGCTCCTGGTAGCCTTACCAAGTTGATTGTTGGGCGCAACAACATCACTTGTAGAACGTCGTGCTGCTGATCCAAATGATTTGTAGGGATGCTGAGACATGTTTCTACTTGATGCCATGTTAGCTGCAGCGAAATTGATGTGATTTGTTGAGGAGACAGAGATGAGAGGCAGAGAGGTCCCACCGGGCGTGCCAAAATTTGTAGACAACAAAATTAATGCGTAGGCAAAATAAGTTGAACAAATATAATTTGTATTGATTTGAATGTATGGGTTACAATCTCTGTATTTTTATCTGTTACAATGAATAAATAATATAAATCCTCTGATTCTATCTCCACGTTGACTTTGAGTTGAGGGTCGAATGACTTGATCTCGAGCAAAGTAGTGATGTCTCCTCCGAATGTTGCGGCGAACACGTAGATCTGGATTCGAGGGCCTAGGCTTGATCTCGAATGGAAGTGTTGTGATGTAAGTGCACCTTGTGATGACTTGTAAGTCGTTGAGGTTGTGCTTCTGCAGTTATTCAATTTGAATGTTCTTGATCGAGGGTCTTTGAAGACTTGAATCTCTATCAAGGTTGCAAAGGTGGTGGAGGAAATGCTCTGGCAGGGCTTTCTGCTTGTAGATAATTTCCAACCCCTGGAATGGAGTGAGACTTCGGTATTTATAGAGAGGAACAGGGAGCTCTGATCCCCTAACCGGCTTGGTAGTCATGGACTGGCCCAATTTCTTGACTTGGTAGTCTTTTATTGTGGGTTTGGCTGATTTAACTGTTTATTTGGCCCAACAGTTGTGGGTTGGCCTAAGGGTTAAATATAAGCCCATTTTGATGGCTTTTGGCCCATATTAATTTCCGGCGTTAATTAATTAAATTAAGCTAAATATATTTTAACCCAAAATAATTAATTAAATTCAATTAAGGCACTTAATAAATTTTTAGTGCCTACAAATACATTTATGTGTAAACTTTTAGCTAGTGGGTTTTCGAACTCTCAAGTTAGCGGGTAGGGTTTCGTGTAAATCCATCCTCTTCTATTTATCTCTCTCCTTATGTATCTATCTCTCTCTCTTCTATTTTCACCTCTAACACCATTGACTTTCCTAGAGCGAGTAGCCATAGTCTACAATGATTGCCCTTCTATTGTCTATAAACTTTTAGCTACTGGGTTGGCAACCCATCCTCCTTATGTATCTATCTCTCTCTTCTATTTTCAGATTCTCTCTCCTCTACTTCCAAAAAATGGCATTTAAGTTAGGAGAGAGATACATACAAAATGAATATGGGGTTGCCCACCCACTGGGTCAACCAAACATTCTCTATATTAAGGCAAGTCCAAAACGCCCATTTTGATTTATACAAAACGCCCTCTTTTAATCTTATTTCTTGTAGTAATATCTTATATGAGGTGGTTAAGACACACAAAAAAATATACATATATAAAGTGATTAATCATGCATGATTAAGAGCAAAATGATCAACTTAGATAAGTTAATACACGTTGTGAAAAGTAAGAAAAAACAATCAAACTTGTAGGATCAACTCGAAAAATGTAATGTAGGTAACAACAATTCCACATCAAGAGCAAAAAGATTCCAAAAGATTATATGAGCTACACATGAGTTGTCAGTGATGTAGTTTTAAGGGTCTTTTCTCCTCAACTTAATTTTACATCATTATAGTAACTTATTAGTTTTTTTTTCCCCAAAATAAATTCATGATGATATCTATATCATTGAAAAGATTTCAAAACATACTTCCAAATGAGTCTAATATTGAATATCTTTGCGGTCTGAGCTGGTTTGAAGCTCTGTGGTGCGTACGATAAGGCGATTCTCTTATCCTCCACCCCATCCTCCATGAAAGGTGTTGTGAAAGGCGCTAAGCTTGGTCGTCCTCCCACGAAGAAAGATGTCGTGTGTGAGAACACGGATAGTGAGGCAATTGAACCTGAGAGGTCGTCTTCTCTATGATCTCATCTGGTTCTTGGTGATTTCTTGAACCCAACTATGGCGAATTCGGCTATGGCAGACAACAGTGCTCGAAGGTCAGGTAACCCTGATCCTATTCCTTGTGTGAGTTACCGTGTTGATTCTGAATTTGAACATTTGGGTTTTTCGGGTGATAAGCGTGATTGTTTCCATGATTTGATTCTTAACCCTAATTTTGAGGCAAACTCAAATTCGGATGTTGTGGCAATTAGTAACTTGATGAAATTCCTTTAGTTGATATTGCAATTCCTGCTGTTGTTGATAGTAGCATACCTGTTATTGAAAAGGGTAATTAGAAAGGAAATGATAATTGGGCTAAAAATGGGAAGGGTCCTAGTCAAAAGGACATGGAACTTGAATTTTTTCCTGAATGTGCTGCATCTGAAATCATAGAGATAGATGAATGTGATGTTCTTGAGGAAATTGATTACTGGAAAACCTCATTAGTTGGATATGTTATTGGTGAACAAGTTAAGCAAGATAAAATGGAGGGGTATGTTAACAAGAACTAGAACCATGTTGTTGTGCCTACTGTGCTATACTACAAGAAAGGTTGGTTCCTATACAGATTTGATAATGAGGAGGATAGAGACACTGTGCTGTTTGGGGGTCCCTGGGCTGTTGGAAGATGCACACTTATACTCAAAAAATGGACACCCACTTTCTCTATAGAGATGAAAACCATTAGTAGGGTTCCAGTTTGGGTCACTCTGCCTACTTTGGATCCTTATTTTTGGTCTATGAGGGCTCTAAGCAAGCTCGCCAGTAAAATTGGTAAACCCTTATATGCTGATAATGTTACCACCACTAAAGAGAAAATACGGTTTGTTAGGCTACTAATAGAAGTGGAAATTGCCAAGGATTTGCCTAACGAACTGCTCATGAACACACCTTATTGTGGTAGGATCACTTAAAGGGTTGACTATGAGTGGGTCCCCTATTTTTGCCATGGCTGTAACAAGATAGGGCATGAAGAGAGGCATTGCAAGAAGGTGGCTAAATGGGTGCCTACCAACAAAGGTGGACCTGTTGCTTTTACCCAGGTGGCTACTGTTGTTGAAGGCAGTGGCACTACTGAAGTGGCCACACAAGAAAAGGACAACACTCCTGCAATTATCATTTCAGATGTGATTAAAACTATTGTTGAATGCTCTGACAGCAACATGAACACTGAAGAGGAGTTTACCCCTATTACTAGAAGATCTACTAGTAAGAAGGGGAGTAGGGGGAGATTGCTGCTAATTCTGATGTTGTAGTGCAACAGAACATGTTCTCAGCATTGATCCCTGGACCTGATATAGGTGATGTTAGTTTTGAGAAGGAGACATGGAAATATGTGCTTGAGTTGGACATAGATGAGACATGGGGGATAGTCCCTCGGGATGCAGGATGATTATGTCTTCCTGGAATGTCAGGGGTCTCAATGAGCCCCTAAAACAGTAGGAAGCCTTGGAGTTTCTGCTGAAAAATAAAGTGGATGTTGGAGCTTTACTGGAAACTAGGGTGAAGCAACATAAATTTGAGGGTATTATAAAGAGAAGATTTAAGAGAGTTGATGTCCGTAATAACTATTGTAGTCACTACAATGTTCGCATTTGGGTCTGCTGGAACCAAGGAACTGTTCAGGTCCAGATGGTTGCTACCTCCTCTCAGGCAATTCATTGCAAGGTTTTTAACAATACTGATAACTATACCTGTCATGCCTCCTTCATTTATGCTTCAAATGATGCAGAGGTGAGAAGGGACCTGTGGGATGAGCTCATGCACTTCAGCAGTCTCATTGGTGGCCCCTGGGTTATGTTGGGTGATTTCAATGTGGTCCTTGAATCAGATGAAAGAATCAGCAACTCCCCTATAGTTGATAGAGATATAGAAAACTTTTCTGGATGTGTGAGTGCTATTGGGTTATCTGATGTGCAGGCTACTGGATATTTATTCACTTGGACAAACAACCAGGAAGATACTGATCATGTTTGGTCAAGCTTGATCGTGTGATGGGGAATGGACATTAATTTCTTCAGAATAACAGGACTAGTGTGGGATTCTTGTCAGCTAGGGTCTCAGACCACTCCCCTGCTCTGCTGACTATAGCTGCTGATAATAGCTATGACCCCAAACCTTTCCATTTCCTTAATCTTTGGGCTGGCGACCTTAAATTCTTGTCTCTGGTCAGTGAGGTCTGGAGTAGATTTGTATATGGATGCGAAATGTTTCAAGTGGTTAGTAAACTCAAGCTTCTCAAGCACGAGCTCAAGAAATTGCATAAAGAGGAGTAAACTGATATTTTTGAGAAAGTTACTCAGGCTCAGAATACCTGGTTTAGCATCCAGAAAGAAATTCAGAAGGATATCTCAAATAAAAGCAAGCTTCAGCAAGAGCAAGTTCTGAAAGATAAATACCTGAAGCTTAAGCGAGCTGAAATGAGTATTTATGCTCAGAGGGCCATGATCCATAATGTTAATCTTAGTGATTCTAAAGTAGCTGAGAAGAGAGCTTGGGGGCCATCAGTAGTGTGAAGGATAAAGATGGAGTTCTGCAGAATAACATGGAGGGTATAAGTGACACTTTTGTGGGATTCTACCAGAGTCTCCTGGGCACATAGGGGACTATTGACAGCTTTGATGATAGTATTATCACGGAAGGTATTGTGCATCTCGATGAGATGAAAAGCCAGCTCACTTGCCCTGTGAATAATGAAGAAATCAAACAGACTATTTTTTCTATACCCAATGATAAGAGTCTAGGCCCGGATGGATACTCTGCGTGCTTTTTTAAAAGAGCCTGGGTGATTATTGGGGAGGAGGTATGCAGTGCTATTAGGGATTTTTTCACTACTAGGAGAATCCTCAAGCAAATAAACTCTACTTTCATCACCTTAGTTCCTAAATGCAACATTCCTGATAATGTGACGCAATATAGACCTATAGCTTGCTGTGGAATCCTCTACAAGGCCATCTCTAAGATCCTTTATGCAAGAATCTAGCTTTCTCTTGATATCTTGGTTGGAAAAGAGCAGCCAGCCTTTATAAAAGGTAGGAATTTGTTTGATAATGTTGCTCTTTTCCATGAACTTGCTAGTTAGTATGGTAGACAAAATATTTCTCTACGAGCTATTATTAAAGTTGATATTTGGAAAGCGTACGACACGCTTAGCTAGGACTTCCTGGAACATGCACTTCAATGTTTTGGCTTCCCTGAGATTTTTGTTAAATGGATTATTTTCTGCATCTCCTCCTCCAGATTCTCCATTGTTGTAAATGGTTTCCCTCATGGGTATTTTGCGGGAAAGAGGGGTCTTAGGCAAGGAGATCCGATATCTCTACCTATTTGTGTTATGCATGGAGGTGATGTCGGAATGCTTCAAAAAAAAGCTGCAAAGAAAGTTATTAGCTGGCATCCCAAGTGTTCCAAAATTGCTATTAACTAGGGTTGTTCAAAAATCTCGGAACCCGAGCATCCGATCCGAAAACCCGTATATCCGAAGATATCCGAAATTTCGGATACCCGAAAATGGATATCCGAGATTTCAGATGCGGGTTCGGATACCATTTTCCAAAATTTTGGATATTCGGATATCCGAAAATATCCAAAATACTCAAAACTATCCAAAAATTATCCGAAACTATCCGAATATCCAAAACTATCCGAAATATTTGGCTCACATTTTCAAAATATTAGGCACAAAATAGGATAAAAAAATATAAAATATAAAATTTTTTTCGGATAGTTGGATGTATCCGAAAATCGGATATTCGAAATTTTGGATACGGGTTCGGATATTAAAATTTGGTATCCAAAATTTCGGATGTCCGATTTTTGGATACCCGAAATTTTGGATACCCGCATATGAATACCCCTATTATTAACCATCTGTGTTTCGCAGATGATCTGCTCATTTTTTCTAGAGGAGACCAGAATTCCGTGGAAGCAGCTGTTAAGTACCTTAAACAGTTTGCTAGTTTTTCGGGATTGGAAGCAAATCCGCAAAAAACTAATATCTACTGTGAAGGTATTAAGAGCCATGTCAAAGAAGCCATTTTGGAGAGCACAAACTTCATTGAGGGAGATATTCCCTTCAGGTACCTTGGTCTTCCTCTCCACTGTTCTAGACTCTATGTGAACATGTTCAAACCTCTCTTTGAGAAGATTGAGAGGAAGCTCAGCCACTAGGCTAACAATTTCTTGTCATATGAGGGTAAAACTCAGCTACTCAACTCGATTATCTTTAGCCTCCACAATTTTTGGTGCTCAGCTTTTCTCCTTCCTAGTACTACTCTTAAAAAGATTGAGAAAACATTGTCGTGCTTTTCTGTGGGGCTATAAGTAGGGAGGAAGACGACTCACTTTCATGAGCTGGGACTCAGTGTGCCAAAGTAAAAAGAATGGCGGGTTCAATATTATAAGAAGCTCTGAGTTGGAACAAAGCCCTTGCTTTGAAATGGATCTAGAAGCTTAAAACTCATCAGAAATCCATTTGGGTCGAATGGATTCAAAAGAATTATCTCAGGTATGCTGAGGACTGGACTTGTATTGGCAAGCAAGGGAGTTCTTGGGCTTGGAAGCAAATTCTAAAGTTGCGTGATGAACTGATAATGAAGGCATGGTCCATCCAGCAATGCAAAACCTATTTGACTGACTGGGAAATGAATGACAAATTTGTGGTCAGGGCTGCATATGCTTACTGGCATGGGGAGAGACAACCTTGTTACTGGCATAGAGCCATCTCGGATACTTCATCTCTTCCCAGGCACTCTCATATGGCTACAATGTCTATGCATAATGCCCTACCCACTACTGATAATCTCATCAGACGTGGGATGATTATTATTAATCAATGTGCTTTGTGTAAATCCGATTCTGAATCTGTGGAGCACCTGTTCTTTAAATGCCCTATCTCCAAGGAAATCTGGAAGAAGTTGCTTGCTTGGCTTGGGATCAAAAGATCTCCCATGGGTTTTTCTCGTGAGATGCGATGGTTTCAAAAATATACGAAGGGAAAAGGCTGGGATAAGAGGCATAGAAGATATACTCTCACTGCCACCATTTACAATATCTGGTCTGAAAGAAATTTTAGAATCTTTTGTGATCATGAGAGAATTATTGATCAGATTGTCTATCATATCAAATCTGATGTGTGTATGAGAATGCTGAGCCAACCGGATGGAGGACTCTCCCATGAGCAGAGGATGAAATCTCTCTTGGGCTAGCTGGTTGTTACTTTGGGTGTGTCTGTGTATGGTGTTGATGATGTTGGTAGTCTCTTGTTGTTCTGCATTCTTTACTGCTTCCTAGGGTGTTGGATGTAATTCTCTAATAGGTCATCCCCTGTTTGTACATTGCTTATATTTTTTCCCCAACTGGATGAATAAGATGGCCTCTGATTCCTCTAAAAAAATAATATTGAATATCTTTGGACGAGTTCTAAATGGTTAAAGTTTAAACTAAAAATTCAATTCATTTCAGTTCAGTTTTTTCCAATTGAAAAAAATGAAGCCTTAGTAATCTCTTAATCGACACCAAAGAACTTAGGAATTTCTTAAAGCACAAACTTCTGAATCTTTTTTTAGTAGATGTTTCAGGAAGTTCCTCCACTAGCACATTGTTTTAAGCGCCATGTAATGCGCTATCTTCGATCTCCCAAAAGTACTCATTTATTTCTTTTTCAATATTCTTGTTGGTTCTCGTCTTTGTCTTCAATGTCACGCTACCATTGAAGCTTATAGACGCACATGGCTTCTCCCCTAGTGTTCATAAGATTGGGCCACCATCGCCACCTCATTCACCCTTAGAAAACTGTACAATATTGCTTCAACATGGGTTAAGTAATTGGACAAACAAGCAATACAATCACACAAGAAGTTACAAGGAAAACACGTAATTATATAACTAACAATGGCGTGCTAGTTAATTATGCATGATTGATAACAAAATGAAGATCAAATTAGAACATTCAATACACATCGCACTCAAAATAAAAGCTTTCAAATACAGTACCAACTTAAAACATAAATGTATTCTATGAAAAAAAGAAAGAACGAAAGAAAGAAATAAAATGTAACGTAGGTAATAACAATAATTCCGCACAAAGATTAATATGTTCCAAAAACATTTTACGAGCTACAAACGACTACTAGTCAATTATAGACTCGTGTAGTCTTACTAGTTTTTCTATACACCAAACGACTTGGTCATTTCTTTAAGCACAAACTTCTAAATCTTTCCAGTTGATGTCTTAGGAAGTTCCTCCATTATCACCACTGTTTTAGGTACCATATAATGCGCTATTTTCTCCCTGCAATACCCAATTATTTCTCTCTCAATTTCCTTCTTGGTCTCCATCTTGGTATTCGTCGTCGCGTTACCTTTAAAGCTTATAAACGCACAGGGTGTCTCCCCCCAATATTCGTGAGGTTGAGTCACCACCGCCACCTCACTCACCCCGGGAAAAGTGTACAATATCGATTCAACTTCGACGCTGCTAATATTCTCTCCACCACTAATAATTATATCTTTTGACCGATCCTTGATTTGCAAATACCCATCTGGGTATATAATCCCTAAGTCCCCCGTCCTTAACCATCCGTCTTTTCCCATACATTTTGATGTTGCCTCGAAGTCTTTAAGGTATCCTAGCATTATGGATCCACCTTGCACAACAATTTCTCCTAATTGTTCGAACCCCCTGTCGAGCCTTCAATTGAGCCCGCTCTGTAGCTGGGAAGCAGTCCCATTGGGATTTCCAGGCACATGATATGATGCAACCGCCAGTCTCGGTCATCCCAAAACCGTGATCGATTATAAACCCGTGGGACTCAACCCGTTGGAGGATAGTGGCTGGCGGGGAGGACCCTGAAGTCAGGATGTGGACGGGTTGGGGGAGGGGGATTGGGTCCGCGTTGGTGAGCATGTTGAGAACAAATGTTGGTTCCTCCGGCAGCCGCCATCTCCCAAGTGTATGCCCACCCGTTAGCGTGGAACACAGGCAAGGTCCATAAGTAAACTGGTTGCTTAGGAACAGCCCAGTCGATTAAGAAATTGACGGATGCAAGAAAGGTGCCACGATGGCAATGAACCAGTCCTTTTGGAGAGGATGTTGTTCCAGACGTGTAGTTCAACACGATGGGATCCCACTCGCTTTTGGGTGGGATCCACTTGAACTCCGGGTCACCTTTTTTAATCATGTTCTCATATGTAGTACTAAAGAAGGGATCTATGTAATCTAATTCGCTTTTTGAGGTAAGGATATGTTCATCTTGGCCTTTATTGACCTCGCTTGTAGGCGAATCTTCTAAAATTGTATAATTTTGAGGAACTTCATCATCAGAGATGAGGACAAGAAGGGGGCGTGGGTGATTTGAAGGGAGGAATGAGATAGCATGGAGGACGAGAGGAGCAAATTGGTGGTCGACAAAGACGAGCTTAGACTCGCTATGACAAAGAAGGATCGAAATTGTTCTAGGGTCAAGGCGGATATTGATGTTGTTGAGGATCGCACCTGACATAGGGACGACAAAGTGGAGCCCATAGGCAGCCGGGACATTAGGAGCAACCACGGAAACCACGTGACCCCTCCCAAGGCCAAGGGAGGAGATGGCGGATGCGATCCTAAGGCATCGGTTGTGCGTCTCGGACCACGTATGAGTGGTGTTGTTATAGACAATAGAAGGGCAATCACCATAGACTAGGCGGCTCGCTGTAGGAAAGTCAAAGGAGTTAGAGGTGTTGAATTGCTGGGCTGGGCTTGGCTTAAGGTGATCCATAGTGTAAGTGTGTAACTGGATGTGTGTATATCATATAATCGGTGTATGCAATGAATGGCACATGATCACAACTTTTATAGCAGAGAAGTCGCTCTTAGAAAAAATGAAACTAGAAAGTCAAACCAAAGGAATTACGTATGGCCATTGCGCGAGTATGCCATCACATGGCAATGAATCATCAAGCATGGTGACGTCAGTGATCGTTTTAATTATTTTGCGTTATTCTTGTCAAAGTGAAGCTTAGCAACAGAGTCACGCTCGTTTTGTCCCAACTTAATTTCCTTTAAGTTCAGTTCACTTTAGTCATTTCAATTCTGTTCGGTGTAATTTATATGTAACTTTATCACTCCTATAACGATTTATTATGAAATAATTTTGAAATGATTACTATTTCATCGAAATGATCTCAAAGCATACTTTCAAATGAGTCCAATATTAAATATGTTTAGCCAAGTTTTAAAACGATCAAATGTCAAGTTAAAATACCAATTTAGTTAAGTTAATTTCATTTCAGTTTAGTATAGTTTTTTTCCATTTAAAAAGAACGGAACCTCTATTTGGCAAAGTGCTTTTGAGGAAAAACTTTTAGTTATTTTGTTTTTAGCAGTTTAATTGAATTGACGTTTCAAAAAGCTAATATTAGTTTTTGGTAAAAAATGAATTGAATAACCTTTAGGACCTTAAAAGCTGATTTTGAAAAACCCAATATTCAAAATAGAAGCCTTTTGAAGTTTTTTTTTTTATTTTTAAAACTAGAAACCAAATTACTATTTGGTCAAGTTTCTTGTACAATTACAAACAATACAATGATGATAATCAGATATCGCAAATGAATTATAGTTACTTGTACTGCGGGCTTAGGGAACGGCCTTGTTTGGCAATTAGCGGATAACGGATAGCGGATTGCATTAGTAGATTTGACTAGAGGATTGTATTAGTGGATTTGACCAAAGGAATGTTTTAGCTGATTTGTATAAATGTGTTTGGTAAATTAGCTGATTTGTATAAATGTGGATAATTATGTCCTTTCTTTAATAATTAGAATCCGATAACTTGAAAAAGCTATTTTTTTAGTGGATTGGAAATTAGTTGTTTCAACCCAATCCGCTAATCGAATTCGTTGTTAGCCAAACAAGTTAAATTAGCGGATTTTCTAGTCAAATCCTCTAAAGTAACCCCAATCCGCTAATTTTGATACAATCCGCTAATTACAAACAAGGCCAACGTTTATTTAAAGAAAAACCGACAACCGAGAATGGAACCTGTTTCTTAGTCATCGGGCGGAGCGCACCTTTGGGGTTCTTTAGTCGTGTGGGTTCTTTGAAAGTAACTTCCTTAGATACGGGCCCAACACAGATTTGAATTTAGCACCCTACGGAAAAAGTAGGTATACTTGAGAACCAAGACCTTCTGAACAAACGTAGAACATGCGCTAGAAAGTGAGAACCTAACCCAACTGCCTTTGGTTGAGATCTTTAAACCCTCGGATCGGAGTTGTTCGATTTCACTTTGGTCGCCTGGCATCTGAGGGAGAGCTTCGGGTCTATGGGGAGAGGATGGAGTAGTAACTCTGCTTATTTGGTGTCTAGCTTTCCAACTGGTGAACACGGATTCTCGGCCCGTCGTTTAGCTTCCACTCAAGTACTCATGTCTTTTGATATTATTTTATATATTTAAACAAGTTATAGATAATTTACCGAACAAAATATTTTTGTATAAGTAGTTAAGACAAACAGATAATCAAAATAGTTAACAAATAACAACTAACAGCTAACAACTAATTGCCAAAAATACCAAGTTCATTGATACTCGTAGTTGCTTGTTCATTTTTCATAAATTACTTGCCAAGTTATTAAAGTTATATTTCCAAACAAGATAAACCTGCAATACTAGTACTCCCCCGTCTCATAAAATCCTAAACGTTTATTTTTCACGATCTCCAACACAACACTTTGACCGTAAATAACTACAATTATATGAATATAAAAGTTACAAAAATATATTGTTTTTGGAAAGTATTTTTAAAAACGAATTTAGCAAAAGTATTTTCATATTGCGAGTCTTTATACATTTTCATCAATTAATGATTAAAGTTTATTAAGTTTGATATTCAAAAATCAAACGTTTAGCATTTTATAGGACGAAGGAAGTAGTATTTTGAAAAATCGGGGCAACATTAAAATGTAGAAAAGATCAGACTCTTACTAAACGTCAGGGTGACATTAAAAAAATTGCCCCAAATTTTCTTGGGCCTCAACAATAACAATCTTGATCTTACAAGCCGCTACTGTTGCTGTGTTTTTTTCCCATAATTTCTTATTATTTTCCCCTTTGGCAAAGAACAGATAAGTGTTGTGAAATAATTAGAGAGATAGAGAGTAAAAGGGAGCAAGAGATATCTGTATTATTCACATGAGGGATATATATAATACAAGAGGGGTTAGGGTTTTGCTCGGAAAGCAAGAACTCTAGTATAGTACTCTGTATATGGTAAGTATCTAGGTACAGTATCTCTACAGTATATTGTACATCCACATATAATATATTTCATAACACTCCCCCTTGGATGTACATTGCTATAGAATATGCCTCGTTAAAACCTTACTAGGAAAACTCAGTGGGACAAAACCTAGTGAAGGAAAAAGAGTACATTCTTCTTCAATATGCCTGAGATGCTGCCTCATTAAAAACCTTGCCTGGAAAACCCGGTGGGACAAAACCATGGCTAAGGGAAAAAGAGTGCAGCACGTATTTTCTCCCCCTCATGACGATATCCGTCTAGATCTTCAAGTTGATGCAATTGTGATCTTCAGTAGGAAATATTTTCGTAATGGATAAGAAACTTCAGTGTAACATATCACAATCTTCATGAATTCCTGCATGTTTATAAAATATATACTTCCAACAACTTCATATTTCTTTTGAATATGGTGTATATAACTTTCATTTGTGTCAATATCATCCCAAGCAATTGTATATCCATAAAGGGAGACATTAACGTGGAACTAGAATCCATAACATCCTTTTTATATGCTGTCTCGTTAAAAACCTTGTTAGGTAAAACCCAATGGGACAAAAACCTCAACGGAGGGAAAAAGAGTACAGCTAGTACTTCACAAAAACCTTTGCTAGGAAAACCCGATGGGAAAAACCTCACAATAGGTTGGGTTGGGTTTGTGCGACGTGGGCGCGAGGGGAATAATAGGTTGGGTTGGGTGCTCGGTTTGAGCAAGGTGGGGGTGGGACAGAGATGTGCGGAAATAGTTTTTGAAATTCAGAACATTGGAAAAGTACGTGACCTTGGGTACGACACCACTGGCATTTGCCGAGGAAGGGTTTCGGGTTGGTGTTGGATTGGTGGGGTTGATTTTTATAGGTGAGTTCGTAATTTGTGAGTTTTTGGTTGGGTAAGGTATGGAGTCTGAATTCGACAGCCATGGTAGGTAAGGTTTGAAGGTTGGATCAGTGAAGCTCTGATACCATATAAGAATTGAGATTGATTGAGGGCTTAAGAATTACATTGATAGATACATCTATTTATGTACAAACTATGGAAGAAAGAGTATCTATAAAGAAGGCAACTAAACTAATTAGTGCTATGATCAAGGAGCTGATATTATTCTAGTGCTATGATCAAGGAGCAGATATTATTCTAGTGCTATGATCAAGGAGAAGATATTATTCTAGTACTATGATCTATTATTCTAGTGCTATGATCAAGGGAGAGAATAACTGAAAATAATGAAGGGATATATACAAGATTGATACTCTGATTATTCTCTAATATTCTAAACATGGAAGCAGAATAACTCTTTCAATAATTTTATGGGTCTCCGTTGGTGACAAGAAAAAAGTGTCTCCAAATGATTGGCAATTGCCAAATCATTAATTAAGAGAAGTAATTAACTTGCCATCTCATAGGGAGTGGGAAGAAGAACAGGGGGAGTTGCAAATAAATGGGGGGGAGGGGAAGTTGCAAATAAATAAAAATTGGGATGCAGGTTTATTAGAAGGAAACATCTTACCTTACTATTAAAATACAGTGCAACCCTCTCAAAACTTGCCTGATGATGACACGGAGGACGCTAACTAGGAGGACCACGTTCGTGTGAGGATGTAAACAACAAATAAGCAAACTCGACACATAGTATAATGCATCACCCAAGTGTCAACCATTAATACATTATCATTAGTTGAATTTATTACATATTTATTAGTATATTTTCAAATTACAAAATAAATAACTTTATTTACGTAACTAAAAAAATTATAATTTTTGCCCCATCGTATTGGATTCCAAAAATACTTCAAAATGATATATATATATATATATATATATATATATATATATATATATATATATATATATATATATATATATATATATATATATATGTCATATAATCTTTGGTAGAAGCTAAATGGACAAGACATGTAGGTGTCTATATTTGAATTATATAAAATGAAATGTGATCTAAACATATTTATTTTATTTTTCTAATTAAAAAATTATAATCTATATATTTATCTTCTCTACTAAATACAAAAACATAGTGCAGCCTTACCAATCTCACCATGTGAGATTGGTCTTTTCTATCTTTTTTATATCACCTAATACAGTCTAATCATGTGGTATCACCCTTACCATGTGACATTTCTATGAGTCACTGCTATCTTTTTAGTCACCACATATAATTCACATTTCGCACGTGCCGCAGATATGACCCTTACCATGTGTTGTCATTTAATTCGTTTTATTTACCTGTCAATCTACCAATACGTTGACAGTGAATTAGAAGTTCAATAAAAAGATATAGATTTATTACATCTTAATATTTACTTAGTCATGTTCTCACTTTGAGTAGTCCATTTTTAAGTCACCATTTATAAACACGTTGTGGATTTATTAGAGTGAACTTTTGTGTTCTCTACCTATTTATATTACGAACAAATAAAGTTCGGCATATTATTCATTTCTATATCTTACATAAATTACCTACTACAGACAATGAAGCACTACATAAATGAAACACTAACCCCGGTGAAGAACAGTCCTTGGTATGCCGTCGAAAGTCCAACCAGGGCAGAAGACCTTGTTCTGGGGGAGAATAATCTAGCCAGCCCGCTTCAAGAGCATGGGACCAGACCACCCTAGTGACTGGACACTACAATTAGATGATCACTATCCTCGAAAGCCTGAAAGCAGATTGGGCAGATTGGGTCGGACCCCTCGTTTACTGAGATTGTAGCGCGTAGCAATCGATTTATGGCAGAGCTGCCAAGCAAAAATTCGAACCTTAGGTGGGATAAGCAGGGACCAGACCTAAGCAAAGGGCCATTTATACTGTTCATACTTGTCTAGCCTATGAGCCAACCAGGTGGCCGATTTTGTGGAAAAAATGCCATACCCAGTGAATCCCCAACAAAAATCATCATCTTTATCGTGGACAGGAAGGAGGATACTTGCAATAATCTTGACAATATCAGACGGGAGCACCAAGGCACACTTGGCCAAGACCCAAGTGCAGGAAGGAAGAATGATATCTTTAACAGTCCAGTCAAGAATATCATCAAGGAATGAAGCACACATTATACATAGGGGGTATATCACTATATATGGGTGATAATATCTTATATCCGTCTAGATATAATCCTTAAATTTGTAATCTATAATCTTCGCCATATATATCTTTCACTTCCTTACATGTCTATATCGACCTTGCCCATGCTCAATTAGAGATGGTCATGGGTCGGGCGGGACCAAGCACGCTCAATGGAACAACCCAGGCTAATTTTGACATGACAATGGGCAAGACCTTAACAAAAAGGCATGATACATGACACGATACGACACAATATCATAGGTGACCATGGCTATGTTTGGTAAAATTAGTTGTAACGGTAGCTGTCAAATGTTAACAAAGGAAAGAAATTAGTAGAAAACCGCTAAAAATTACTACAAAATGCTAATAAACTAGTTGTAGTTGTAGCTACAGGTGAAAGCTTGCAGGGACAATTTTCACAAAATTAACTGTAGTTATAGCTTCGAATTGAAAATCTAATGACAAATTGTTTGGAAGCAAAAAGTAAAAAATACCAACTGCAAGTTTCAAGTTGTAACTTTTATTGAAAAGCTAGCTATTTGTGCCAAACATAGCCCATATCTATTCCCAATCTCTTATTTAGTTATTTTGTACTTCTATTTATCCTTTACACACCAAACAATGGCGATAAGTATACTTTGTAGTACATCGTACTGTGAAATCTAAAAATCAAGGAGGTTAGGTGTAGTTGAGTGGTAGGGACTTATTCATCCTTAACCAAAGTCGAGGGTTCGAATCTCTCCTTGGGTATGGAGCAACTTTAAATTCCTTAGCCAATTATTCCAACCTTTGATGTATCTACAAGCTAGCGACGGAGAAATAATTACTACAATCAAGGATACCCTTGGTTGTGAACCAAAACAATTATGAAATCTAAAGTATCTATAACGAAAGATTTTAAAAATAATAAAGATGTTTTAACTAGTTCTAGGATAACCAAAAAGAAAATTCTCCATAGCCTAACGGGACTACAACTAATGGGCCTTGTTCGCTACGGGCTGCTGTGAGTTGTAGGATTCCCTGCTTTCATTTGCTTCAGTAGCAGCTTCTGGGCTTCAGAAAAGGCCCACTCTTCGGAATGTAATCAGGCCCTGCCTAACTGGGCTCCAGTTTGAGACTCTCAATGAACTCTAATTTCTTTTTTTCTCTTTACAACTAATCACCTCAACTTTTTTTTGTTAAATTTTATTGATACAATGACGCATGTCATAGACTACAAACCACACGCGTCGGACAAGATAATATATTTTAGGTGAGTTAATGGGTTTTAGTGGAGGATGATATTATCCCTAATCCCTGCAAAGAAAGGTAGATAATGTTTTTTTTTTTTAATTTCTCTACATTGATGAGAATTTCAACCCCTAACCACTGGCTTGTTAGAGTGAGACACTTACCATTTATACTCCCATCTCATCCTCTGTTTTTTTTTTTTTTTTTTTTTTTTATAAGGCTTTTGTTAACTCACGTTACACTGGTCAACAACTACTATTTCTAAGTTCTAACACTCCATCACGCCCCTCAATCCTCATCCACGTAAACTGCAGTCGAAAATAAAACATGATTCAATTTCTCTATAAAGTCGTGGACCTTGTAACAATATCAAAATAAAGATGTTTGGATCCAAATCTACTACATCAAGCATAAGGATGTTTGGCAAATGGAGATCCCTCACCAAGCATCCTGGATGGTTCATCAAATTTTTCAGATGCGCCAGCATAAAGGTACAATTGGGAATTGGCAAAATGTGTTAAAACATGGTGGTTTTTCCATAAACAAGACCTATGTAAGGCCTTTTGGGTCTTGAACCGTTAAAGTAGGCCATCACTCTACACCAAAAAAAAAAAAAAGGTAGGCCATCACTACTTTCATCAAGCGGGACCACAATTACCAAGTCCAACTCTCTTCATATGGACTTCCGCCATACTTTAAAGGAACAACTATAGAGTTCAAAATCAATGCACTCCATGAAAAGGATAACAGAGACAAATTATATACACAAATAAATTAATTTATTGATGTTTGAATTGTTCGGGAAAATCTCACACACACTAAGAATCGATAACGACAAACACCAAATAAAATATAAGAGACACCCAAGATTTACGTGGTGCAGCCACTCCGATCTACATCTACGGAAATAATCCAAACAATATTCAGTTACATCTCCTCGAGATTAGTTAACAAAATAATTTCAAGCTACTTTATTTATTTTCCATCAATGAAGTTAAATGATATATTAGCACCAGTCAACCCAAAATCCTCACTTTCCATTTCCATATTTCCCAAATCAAAATGAAAATCAGACAACCTAAGAAAACCCATCAAATATCAAGCAAACATCAAACCAAAACCTATGGATCAAGTTCCAATTCCAATTCCCCTTCCTCTTCAACCATCATCATAACCATATTCGTATTGATAACCTGCAGAGCCGGAATTTTGATTGTCATCATCGTTCTCTCTTATCCTGGGTTTCTCATGCATTTGGCACCGTAAAACAGAAGTGCGTGAATGGAGAGATTGTTGTAATGAAGACTCACATTGTTCCTCGCTGAAACTGGCATCACACATGACTCAAGCACCGGAGCAGGTGGAATCTCCACTGGATGTGGTGGTGGTTGGCGTAGGGATTTAGTCGGATAGTCTGCCAGACGAAGTTTAATGCCCTATAATTGTGACAAAGTTTAAATGTTACAAACTAAAACTAGTTTTGTTGAATTCATTTAAATTGGTAATTTTAACAAAGACTTTTTTTGTCCGGAAGTAATCCAAAACTTTGCCCGAGTTGTAGAAAATGATCTCACCTTCCACAATTCCTTTGATTAATCCCCATTGCCATTGGCATTTTGATGTCTTTTTTTCCAAAATTATCTTATAACATCTTTTGAACCCTCTTTTCATAGTGGAATAATCGACATTGAAACTTTGAAAAGTATGAACCAGAGAAAATCACTACGAGACAACTCCATGGAGGAGGAGTATCGGTTGAAGTCTATATTAGATATATCACGAAACAAAACATCAAGAACTACGAGTCTTGCAATAAAATATACAAAGAAAAAAATTCATCCAACAAACAACAATGGGACTAGAATCTAAGGAATACGTTTATGTATTGAAAATAACTAATGGTTTCTTGACTTCTGGCTAATCTTTCTGTAGAATGAAATCAGAAACTTGAAACAATTTGATCATCCCAACATCACAAGGATGCTAGCAAGTCTTGAGTGTACAATACACTACTACATAGTGATGGAGTGTATGAACATAAATCTTAAACTTAAACTTCACGGGTTAACTTTAATTTGATTATCCACTTTATAGTTTATACAAGCATAATCTTAATTTCAAATGTATAAATTTGATTTTTCACTCCATATAAACATAATCTCTTACACCTAGTACATGTTCGTATTGAAAAAAATGATTGATTTAAGAATTGGACAATCTCCAATCAAATTAACTTTTAGATTTTGAATTTCAATGAGAAACATGGAAGGTAGGATTTGAAAATCTCACAATAAGTATTGTGAATATTAGCTGCCTATTCAGTGCCCACAATTGCCCCAAAATTTTCTTCTTTTTCCCAAACTAGTTTTAAAGCCCGTGCGATGCACGTGTTCAGATTAATAGACTCGTATATGATACTACCCCGACCGCTCATTATATGACGCACTCTATACTCCCAGGAAAATATTTTCTTTAGATATATAAATGAGTAACAAAGTCCGTACATACCATAATTTTTTTTAAAATTAATTTAGGTATTTTATTTATTATATTCTTTACCTATTAGCATAATCATCACTCACCTGTGCATGATTAGTAGTTACATTTTTATTGGAGTATGGTAAAATTTTGTAAGTATGAGTTGATAACATATTTAGTTTCAGATGTTAACTTTTTCAATGTCCAATAATGTACGTAAGTCTATGAAAATTTTGAAGTAAATGTCATCCGATCTCTATGAACTAATAAGTAATGCCTAACTCAAATTTATAAATAGATATATATTTTTTCAATTTAAAATGACATCCTCCTCAAAAAATATATTTGCAATAGCCAGTATAATAATGAAAAATAAAGGAACATGACTTTTATCAAATAATTTGTATCCACCATGTTAATAAGAAAAGGAAAAACAAAAGCAATTTACATCATATTATTCCTCACTTCCATCCTAGTTAAATAAAAACTACCATATTGATTCTTGAACAGTGTAAATCTGAAATTGAACCAAAAATTGATCATCTACAAAATTGAACAAAGCAATGAACAACTAAAACCACGTTTAGAAAACTAAAAAACCCCGTTAAAGAAAAACTAAAACCACAAACTATATAGAGAGAGATCAACAAAAAAAAGTTACATACCTAGCTAATTCAGTAATTAAGTGATTCGATAACCTGCAAAAGTGGTGGAGGTTAATGTGGAGTTTAATTTAGATTATCAAAATTGGGAGAGAGAAGAAAAAAACAAAAAAAAGAAACGTATATATATGAAGGATGATATGAGATTATGGGTTTTTGAACCTTTTTTTGGTCTTCCTAAATACTAATTTCTCAATTATTTCTATCTTTTTAGAGTAAATCTATTCCTAAGTATGAACCATTTTTGACAATTCAGGACGCTATAAAACCAACAACCATACCATCTTGCATCTTCATTAAACACTCTAAACATTCACTAAGACGCACATAACTAAACCAGTCATATCCAAAACCCCAACGATCGATCCCTAAAGGAGGGAATATACTTGAAATTGAACACTCTACGCTATGCTTCAACCACACACACTCCAAAAAAAAAGTTAATAAGATTATTTTGATGGTCTTGATGGTCTGCAATATGCAACCAAAAGTCAAAGACATTGAGTTCTACAAGTATGATCTCAACCTCTCTATCATATTAGTGGTCCTAGTCATTTTGATCCCTGCCAGCATGAAATTTGAAATTGCACAATTATTATTAACAAAAATATACAAAACATATGGCAAAACTTACTTCAAAATAATTGGTCGACCATCTTAATTACATGATGGTTAGAATAACTCGAAAATCTGCATAGCCTAAAACATGTATATACATGAAGGTTATTCACTATCACCCACAATACTATTTTAACTTCACTACTTATTTGTATGTTTTCTACTTACCTCGGTAATTATATGTAGTTCACCATCTAAAGGAGGTAGTTGTAGCCAATACCGTATAACAATAAATAGGCAACCTTATGCATAAATATGTGAACCCTATCGATAATCACTAATTTAGAAAGGGTGATGTTGCCGCCAAATCTATAAACGATATGATATGATGATAACATTGCGCTTTAAAACGCATATGCTTAGTAAATCTCTAATACCAAACCTGCACATAAAGATATAATAGTTAATGTTCCATTATCAACCATAATCTAATCAGAAGATTACTATTGAAACACATCCAAAAGAGGAAAAAAAAAAGTGAAGCAAGATAAACGGTCGATGAAGCATCTCTTAAAACTAAGAGCCCTCCCTCATGCATACTTTATTAGATTTCATTTTTCTTTAAAATATTGTAAAGTTGTAAATCAAATAGATCATTCAATATCTCACCTTGTTGTCATTGCTGACTTCCTTTCAAGCACAGTTAGATACTTTCTCCAAAGTGTTAATTGATAGGCCATCTATAAAATTGAAACAACATAACATCTATTAAAAAATTAAATAAAACCACAAATTAGTTGGAGAGAACAAAAAAAACTTACTTAAAAGTATTTACTTTAATTTGACTACCTTTAAGCACTTTACTTAATTCCAAAACCTGCAAAAGATGAATTGAAAGTCAACAATGAAGCTAATGTAAATATAAACTAAATTAGTAATACAAACTAATGAAAAACAGGAAACATGGAGGAGGGGAGGGAAAACCATGCTGTGCTGGGAGGAGGGGGCTGGGTTCACGAATTCACATCACATGGTTTGGAGTTTTTTGTTTTATTTTTTTTATGGGAGTTTGGAAATTATTTAGTATATATAACAATTAATTAAAAAGGTTTCCTATTAATAATTTAACACTCTAACTCTAACTCTAACTCTAACTCTAACTCTAATTTGTTGAGTTTTCTATTGACACTATAATTTGTATACTTTAACTTTATCTCAATTTCTCAACTTTTTTTTTTATTTTAAACACAAAATAATTTAAAATTAAATTTATTTGATGATGTGGCATGCCTCAAAACTCCCGAGAAATGCTTACTTATATATTCGAAACATATTGTAAATGTATCTCGTACTGAAGTATTTTTCGATCCGAATCTGATGGTGTAATTTTTGTTATTTTTTGAGATGTATAGAAACCGTTATATATGATTTTGAATAATCCTTATAAAATTCTGGTGGTTTATCAATATCTAATTTTATACCTCTAAGGAAGTTAAGACTCCCAAACACTTTATACCAGTTATTTTTCGTCTTTATTCTCGCTTAGGTGGTGCGCTCTTAAAATTCTCACCTACGTGGCGTGCCTCATTGCTCCCGTAAAATACCTCCTTTATATATATATATATATATATATATATATATATATATTGATTTTACAACTCTTTTGCTATCTTTATAGTAGACAGTTTATGCTTTAACAACTCTTTTGTCCATTGGCTTCCTTTTCTGGTGAGATCAAGTGACCAAAGATGAAATGCAAAATTCATCTCCCGTTTTTTGTATTAATTACTCAAGCAACCTTGCAATCAACACCTACATCACGCCCACAAAAGACACTTCCATCAAACCCAAATTTAGTAGCCTTCTTTTTTGCTATACTTATTGTGCTCACAAATAATGGAAATGCACGATCGGTAACATTGATTGCTACTACTTAAACTGAGAATTGAGAGCCAATTCAATAAACCGAGTATAAAGAAAGACATTGAATGAAAAAGAGTAACAAGAAGATTGAAACACATACCAACATGCCACAAAACAATAAGAAATAGGAGGGGTTTTAATTAGGGGGAAAGTTTAAAAATAAGAAAGCATTATTTTAAAACATGCTGGAGAAATTAACTCCGTTATTGAGAGTGCAACGAGTACAACTAAAGTTAGTTATTGGAATTAATTAACACGGCTTTGAAATGTGAAATTGTTTTCTTCATGAATCGATCAAAGTTTTGGATCATTTCTAACAAATTTTTCTTTAAAATATCATTTTTCTTTTTTCTTTTTATCTCAATGCCGCAATACGGCACTAATTTTCATTCAAATAACTCAAAACTAACATCAACGCGTTGTTCACGTTATAAGGAATTCCAAATACCGTAAGACAACTAAGATCTACTTTCGAAGGAACAATATAGACTAACTCATGAGCAACCCAATTATCATCCCTACGAATATGACTCCATCTAAAATTCTGAAAACAAGAACAATAATCTAATATACCAAGATGAATATGACTTCCACCATCGTTGCTTGAAAGCGGTGTCTTGATCAGCTCCGTCGATATGTAAATACCAAATCCAACATCACTGCTAGAAATCGGCATCTTGATCGGCTTTGTCGATAACTGACAATTAATCATCAACTGCCTGAACATAGCATAAATTACGCTATAAAGAAAGCGGGGCACCAACGCGTGATCCCTACGATTGGAGGTAAGCACGAAACGTGCTGCAACTATTTGGAAATTTAGATCCCCTTGACATATCAGATCGAACTTGTCTTCTCGATTCATGAAACTTAACTAGATAAACAAAACTATGAAACTCCGACGAACGCGGAGACCAATCAAACTCCGACGAACGCGGAGACTCAAACAATCTCTCACAAAAGGAGAATTTATTAATAGCCCTACTGAACATAAAACTACAAAAACTAGATTGAAAGCAAGAAAAAAATAATAACAGAGGGGCTAACCACTGGCAAAAACGCCAGTGGTAGCCCCAAGATGAGTCAGGAGGAGGAAGGGAGGCTAGGGTTTTTTTTTAGAGATTTCTATATATATATATATATATATATATATATATATATATATATGTGTGTGTGTGTGTGTGTGTGTGTGTCAAATGATAAAAGAGTAACAGTGATAATAACAAGTTTATTACCAAAAAAGATTTCAAAATGATAACTCTCCATCAGCTTTTAATTGAAAACAATTTTCAAGGTCTAACAAATAAATCAGGTTAACATGTATTTTGTATACCAATTTTTTGAGTTGTGTTTCCATCTATTATCATATATATATATAGTTTATTTCGTGTGACCATGACACGTAGAATGCCACGCAAGCGCCTAAAATTGTGTGGGCATGACACCTAAGATGCCACGTAAGCGCCAAGTTCATGTGGTGATGACACGTATGCTGCCACCTAAGCCTCCATCCAAGTGTGTCAAGCATTAATTAATAATCATATAAATACAACCTATTATATTTATTATCATTTTGTTAAGATTATAAAATAAAATAACTTTGTTACGCAACTTTAAAAATTATAATTCTTCCTCCATTGGATCACGTTCGGAAAATACTTCAAAATGAGATGCATATCTACTATGTCTTATAAAGTTGAGTTCTTTTCGTGGGACGATGACATGTGAGACGCCACATGCATGGGAGGGATATATTCGTGTGAAGATGACACATAGGCGCCACATCGGTATACGTATAAAGTGAGTCCAATTCGTGTGGGCACGACACATAGGACGCCACGTAAGGGGTGTAAATTCGTGTGATGATGACCCTTAAGCGTCACGTAAGCAAAGTTTGCCACATAGTCTAACAACTCACCATCAAAGTGTCACTCATTAATGTCTTATCATTAGTTGGCTTTATTACATATTTCTTAGCTTTTTTTTTATATTACAAAATAAAAAATAAAAAAAAAAACTTTAGTTATGAAAGTCAAAAAATTATAAATCTTTACTCAATGGATTGGATTTGAAAAAATCTTCAAAATGAGATATATGTCTTATGAAAGTTGGGTCATTTCCTGGCGGTGATGACATGTAGTATGACACTTAATAGGGAATGTTCGTGTGAAGATTACATGTAGATGCCACATGTGTACAACCTGGTTAAATAACAATAAATGACACTTCTAACAATACCGGCCTTAACTATTTGATGACATATGTATTTGACTTGACCTTTAATATTTTATAGCATAAATAAAATTTATTTAAATGGTAAGTTCCTACATGATCTATTTAACTAATCTGAATTGGATTAAACTAAATTGGACTAATAATAAATTGAGAAAATAAAGTCTTAGTATACTCGAAGAAAGGTTTATTAGTCTTTATCTTTTTTTTTTCTTTTTAGAATTTTGATGTAGGCTAAAATTATGTTTATAAATCAATCTTTTTTACATTGATTTTAATTTTGATGTAGATCGATTTGAAGGGACATTTCATACCAAAAATATTAAAATAATCAAATATAGAATTAGTTGTGCAGTATAAAACATGCATGAGGTATCACTTAGAAAGTTATTTCATTTTCGAAAGATAATCACGAGTCCGTGCGGAGCACGGAGATAAAATTAGTATATATATAAAGGTTTATTAGTCTTTATCTTTTTTTTTTCTTTTTAGAATTTTGATGTAGGCTAAAATTATGTTTATAAATCAATCTTTTTTACATTGATTTTAATTTTGATGTAGATCGATTTGAAGGGACATTTCATACCAAAAATATTAAAATAATCAAATATAGAATTAGTTGTGCAGTATAAAACATGCATGAGGTATCACTTAGAAAGTTATTTCATTTTCGAAAGATAATCACGAGTCCGTGCGGAGCACGGAGATAAAATTAGTATATATATATATATATATATATAAGTGAATGTGCACCATTGCTAGATTGACACGTAGGATTGACACACAAGCAAATATTGACACGTAGGCTTTGACACATAAGCAAATTGACTATTTAATTATTATGTCATCAAAATAGTACAAGTGCATGTATCTTCTATTAGTACTATTTAATTATTATATTAATGTCATATTATAGGTGCATGTATCTTCTTAGTACGGGCGCATCTATCTTCTATTAGGCATATGTATCTAATAAATCATTATGAAATATTATTTTTATTGGAACTAAATTTATTCGTATAAAATCGTTCATCACGCGGGACATGCAACTAGATTAAAATATGTAGGAATACTAGGAAAGAAAGAAAGTTATTTTGATGAGTATAGAAAGAGAGAGGTCCACATATTAGAAATTTCGTAACAATATGTGCCATAGGCAAAAAGTTTGTTTCAAGTTTGTACTAATGAAAATATTTTATCTGTTATAAACACACAAACCGTGCATCGCACGGGAAATGTAACTAGTTTTGTTTTAAGTAGCTAATATATATCACATATTAATTATACTTCCTTTTAATTTTTTTTTTGAGGGGTTCCTTTTAAATAGCATGTATTTCCAAGTGCAATGAACTAAAATGTCCTATTTCGTATAATGTCTTACCTTCACGTTTTTTTGTCATTTATTTACATAGGGGATTGCTTAATGTAAATCATAAATTGCTTAATGTAAATTTTTTTTTCCAATAATACCCCTAACCATTCTTCACCCATTTTCTCTCTCCTTCTTTTCTCTCTACAGTCCCCTTAATTGACTCGTTAATTTTAACAAAATATCATATCTTAATGGATCAAAATCATAACTTCTAGTGAACATCCAACAGAATTTAGAGAGGATTCTTAGGTAAGCATGAGTATATATGCATCCAACTTGTATCAATTGTGGGATTTCTGGATTTCTATATGGTAAAGGACAGTACATCTTGTATATTTCTCATTGATGGCAATTGAACCAGAAAACCTTACCTTAAGTTAATCTTTGGCATGAATTATTTTAGTTGAACTAAATGGTTTCCAGTTATCCAATTGACATCTATGATAAGCCCCCATCTATGGTTTTCAATAGTCTCTGGCTATGCTTCGTCACAAAAATATTAAAAAGGAGAATGCTGCATACAGTTCTTCTCTTCATAATGATGGACTCAGGGAGCAAGTTCTGAAGTCAAATGTATTGGATGAGCATATCGCAACAGAGAAATGCTTCACTCGTCAAATACATGCCTTATAGAACAGAAAGATGGCTATGGTAATGGACCTAAACCAAACAATAAACTTTTTGGTTTTCCAGCCAAAAAACGAAAAAAAAAACGACCTAGCCAAAAAACGAACTGCCGCCCAGCAACCCACCAGCCCACCACTTCCAACCTTCAACAACCATCCAATAAACCCTAACCTACCACCCACAAAAACCTTAATCAATTATTAATTTGAAAAAGAAACTAATCTAAATCATAAAAATTACCTCAATATCATCATTAATTTGATGAGAAATATTGTCTTGATGGAAAGAAATCAAAGAATCATTCATATTGATTGACTAGAGAGAATGATGGGAGAGAGAGAAAAGGAAGAATAAGGGAATGTTCCTTTACAAATAAAAAGGGTAGTTTGGTAAGTTTTGTGAAAAAAAAGATTTACATTAAGTAATTTATGATTTACGTTAAGCAACTTCGTTTACATATGATAGTATCAAACGCTTATTTTAGCTAGTTTAGGGTATAAGTTTTGTTTTCCTTACCTTATTGTAGATTCTAAGGATTAAATTCAATACATGCGGTGTTCGAAAGGTTTCACAGATCATACTTGATCATGAATGGATGTCGACCCGATCCACGCATTACCCTTTCAATAATCTGTGCAATTGAGATTTAGTTAGTATTTTTCATCGAGTCGAGACGGTATTCGCAAATTCGAGTGAAATTGCCAACTTGTATGATCAACCCTAATAAGCTTGTAGTCATCCTTGTGCATTTCAAAACCAAAATTTACCCAAATTGGTTATGCTTAAGGCTTAGTGCCCTTATTTGGTGAACCTACCTTGAGCAAATTGAAATTAATTTTAAACGAGCCTAATTCAGTTTGGGATTTTATGAAATTGCATCTAAAACAGATTAATGTTTGTTCTCGTCTTTTTTACAGTATAACACGTACGAGAAAAATTATAAAGGATATTTCTCACACTCAAGGATGGAGATTGGAGGGGGAAGTTAAGTAGAGTTTAATGGCTCACGTGCCTCGCTCATATGAGGATATTTTAGTAAGTCTACAGCGAGGATATTTTAGTGAGTCTACTCTTTTAATTTTCTGTGGATAAGAAATGCTAAAAGAGGGATGATAGGTATGGCTGCACAAGAATAGATCCAGACCTTTAGATTGGATCTAATCGAATCGGGTCAGACCTAGACCAAACTTAATGTATCCGGTTAGGTCCACAGTCCAACTTTTATAAAATTTCAATTTGGGTCTTGTTTTGACTATTTTTTCGACTTTTATAAAATGTGGCTTTGTGGGGATTCGATGGACCGAAAACCTTTGAATTATGAAAATTTTTTATCAAAAAAGTGATTTTGTGGGCTTTGTGAGTCGAAAACCTTTGAATTTTTTTTTATCTTCTAATTCATTCTTGCATTGCTTATATTAAGACTTGTTTGGACTTTTATTATATATTTTTTAATTCATTCCTGCATTGCTTAAAAACAAGGTTTTTTTTCATTAAACAACGATTTATTTGAACATTTTGAATTTAAGGAATACATACAAATTTTAAAAATAATCCCTCAATTTCTCATTAGTAGACCTTGCAAATGGGTCGGTCGGGTTTGGCTCATAAGTAGGTCAACCATTATCGGGTTGGATTATGTCGGGTTTGAGTAGGTCATCGAAAAACATCTCTTGTCTTTCAAACTTTAGGTCTCGAGTTGGATATTTTCGAATTTGGGTCATTAGCAAGTCGGATCAATAGCAGCTCGAACATTTTCAAGTCAAGTTTCGTCGGATCTGAAGCTTATCAGGTTTGGGTTGTCAGATGTACCTTCATTTCTAATGCCCTGTTCTTTTCGTCGTTTCCATGCTGCATTTCGTCCGTTCTAATCCGTTTCATTTCATTCCATTCTGCATTGTTCCGTTTAGCATTCTGTACTTTATTTTGTCTCATATTTTTTTAAATTATTCGTGCCGCACCGTAGGATTATGTTGCATTCCGTTTCAATCAAACAACCGTAAATCACAACAACATCATCATACATCATGAATAACCACAAAAATACACACACAAACCAAGAACGCTTTGGCACCCCCCCAAATTCTAGCTAGGTTCCACAAAAAATCCCTTCTTATATTATTTCTTTTCTAACCAGATTTGGAATCAGAATCCTACATACCAATGGGAAAAGAAGAAATAAAAAGCAAAAAAACCTTTTCTTTTTCTTTTCCAGTCCTTTAATAAATTAATAATAAAAAAAATTGGTCAATCCTACGGCTGAAAATGACAGCCCTGTTATATTCACATTACACTCATTAATTTTGCATTGATAACACAAAAATACCAAATTACACCAATATTTATTTATTTATTATTATCATTTTATAAAATTTATTTTTATTTATCACCATTATTATACACTGTCCGAGTTCAGAATTCCAGCCCAACACAAACTCATACCAGCACACCTTTCCTATAAAGTCTATAAACCCGTCGTACAAACCCTCCAATAATCAAATCAAATCAAATCAAAATCAAAATCAAAATCCCCAGATTCATTCATCCAACTTTCTCTCTCTCTCTCTTAATTTTCTCTCTCCACAATGTCTCGTAGGAGGCATGATGACGACGAAGAGAAAGTGGTCGTCTCAACCCAAGAGACAACGATACCACAAACAGAACAAGAAGAAGAACCAGAATCTGTGGAGAAAATCTTCGCCGCACAAGAGACAGTCCCACCATGGCAAAACCAATTAACAGTGAGAGCGTTTGTTGTTAGCTTTGTATTGAGCGTGCTTTTCACGTTTATAGTTATGAAGCTTAATTTGACAACTGGGGTTATACCTTCTCTTAATGTTGCTGCTGGTTTATTGGGTTTTTTCTTTGTTAAAACTTGGACTAGTTTTATGGAGAAAATGGGGTTTCTTAAACAACCTTTTACAAGACAGGAAAATACTGTTATTCAGACTTGTGTTGTTGCATCTGCTGGAATTGCTTTCTCAGGTAATTTCTTCACTTTCTCTCTCTTCTTTTTGAGTTTTATGACTTGGGTTCAATTTTGATGTTGATTTTTGGTGATGTGATATCAAATAATTTTGAGTTAATTAGTAGAATTTTGAGTGTTTTGATGGAGATATTGGGGTAAATCACCCTTTTTTTTTTAAATTAATTTTTTGTTGGGTTTATGAAATAAACATGAATTTTTAAGGATGAAAAAGTTAAAAGAGAGATTGGTTTTGTTTTTGATTTTATAAAATAGGGGTATAAAACCAGAGTTGGGTGAGGTTTAGATGGAGACAAATTTCCTAACGCATGAGGACACGTGAACGTTACATTGGTGTATTGGATAAGCATAGAAATAAATTTGTACAGTTGGTAACAAAATCATAAACAAATACTCTATATTCTATGAGTTTATAATTTGATTTGATTTGGTTTAAAATTAGAAAGGAAGTGATTTTCTTTCTTAATTTAAATTTGTTTTTGATATTTCAATTAAGTGAATAATAGTTCAAATAATTGACATAATAACATGTATCTACGCGTAAAAATAGTTCAACGTTCAAAACAGAATCTTGCTCAATTTTTGGGATTCAATTAAATTTGTAGGGCCATAAAATTATGTATATTATATTAAATTAATTAAGTATAGTGTTTCCTATAGTAGTATCGAGAATCCTAGGCCCTACTTGGTTTGTCATTAATCATAATCGAGGATCCACGAGGTGGGGAGTGGACCATGAAAAAGAAAAAAGAAAAGCTGAAAGTGAAATTGTGTACTAGTGGAGGTGGGATCATGGGGTTTGTAGTTTTGTGTATATTGGATAAAGACTCAAGAGCTTGGTGGGTCCATAACATTTCCATAAGTGTAAAAGGACAAGGATTAGGAAAGTTTAATTACAGAGTTTATGGATTAATTTGCTGTTATCATTCTATAATCATATCCTAAATCAAATAAAGTTGATATTGTTTGTTTGGTGGGACCCCACTTTTATTAAGCATACCAGCTTAGCACTTCTTACTTGAATTGACTAGTGTCTACAGAGGGTTTATGGACAGTTGTTTGTTACCATTCTACTACTAAATGATAGATTCTAGAATGATTTGATTATTTGTTGGGTACATGTTCAAATTGTAATGATGCATGTGTGAATTGTGATACCTTAGGAGACTTTGTATTGTGTATGAATACACAATACTAACTTGTGTATGAGTAATGGTCTAATGGACATGTAGTTTGAAATACGTGTTTAAATGATCACGGAGCGGTAGTGGCTGCGGGTTCTTCATATAATAAAAAAACTAAATTCATGGAGTATGTATTCCTTATGTGTATCCTTATCAATTATTCCACACCCCTTTCTATATTTTAATTGGTAACCATGAATATAGTCTAACCAAGACAATAATTGTTTAGCATACAGTGTTCAGACTTCAGATGTGTGTTCAGACGTAAGTGTTCTATATCTATAGAAAAAAAGAAAAGAAAAAGGAAGAAGAATACAAATATCTGTGACATAATATTTAGTATTAGTAAACAAAGGTGGGTAGTGGATTTTCCACAGCATGGGACTTGTGATGGGAGGCTCTACATTAATTCCAACGGGACTAAATGATGTAGGAATATTGCTCAACAATAATAGCAGTCACATTCTTTGTCAGGAAAAGAAAATAGTCAGTCACAGTCATTCGAAATAATAGTAAGAGTAGTTGTAACAAGCTGTTGCCCACGTGATGTACTGGTGAAACCTTGTTTAGCTCAAGTAGCTCCATAGTGCGCATTAATATCTTGACTTTTTTGTTAAGTTGGTTCCTTTTTTCATTCCTAACTTTGCGCATGGGAGTTATCTGAAGGATTGAATTGTGGAAAGTGTAAGTGAGTGGATGTGGATGTGTAACAAAAACATTGAAATCACTATTGGCTGTCCTGATATAAGCTTAACCATGTATGGAATTGACATTGAACCACATTTTGAGAGAAAAAAGAAACACTTTTAAATGACTAAAAGGTAGGCTGTACTGTAATGTTTACCCATATACAAAAGGGAGCTCGTGGTGGATAGCGCAGTACCGCATCCCCCACTCGTCCACAATGGTCGGGTGTCGTTACCAAACAGGGTGGTTTCCTTGCAAAAAAAAAAAAAAAAAAAAACCTATGCAGAAGGATACAGGAATCATTGTGTGATAACCTCTCAGTAATAATTTCTCTAATCATGTGTGTTATTTGTTAGTGCCTTTTTTCCCTTCTCTTTTTCAGTAGTAGTGAAAGTCTTATATTGATGATAAATAGAGTTTGAACTAGAAATTCCTGACCCAAACTTGAATTGATCTGGAAATTAGTGGCTCAAACATGCCTTTTTATGGACAGAACTCTTAGACTCTTACACCAATAAGTCATGAATAGAATTGTGATTGAAATATTTCTAGGATCTCGATGAATAGTATCCCCTTTCTCATTTTACCAGTGCCAAGAACCCAACACCAAATTCATGCTTGCTTGAGATATTGACGCATTGAATGAATAATGATTGTCTTGTCCTGAGCCTAAATATAAACATTTTGATGTATTAGTGATGTGTTCTAACTTCTAATCCTTACTTATCAATGGTCAACCATAGCTGGAAATTCCGATTGACATATCTACTTAGACATGCCAAATTAAACACTTGCGCTAGAGTTGAAAGTTTGAACTATAGGATTAGGGTTAACACAACAAATTAAAACACCTATAGAAAACATCATACCTTTGTGTAGCATATTCTGTCCTTTGATTATGAGGAAAAGAAGGTGAATATGGCACAGTGCTTTAAAGTATTGGTGCTGCTGGAAGTCCTGACCAGTCCATATGACTATAACTGTTCATTTTTCTTTTCATTGTACTTAGATCAGTATATGTATCTCCTTTCTTGCAATAATGTGTATACTTAATTGATTATGTTTAACAGGAGGTTTTGGCAGTTACATCTTCGGCATGAGTGAAAAGATCGCCAAACAGGGAATGAAAAACACCAGTCCACTAGACATTAAGGACCCATCACTGGGATGGATGATCGGATTTCTCTTTGTTGTCAGCTTTGCTGGTCTATTTTCGGTTGTCCCCCTCCGAAAGGTATGCATTTTGTTTTCAGGTCTAATATGTGTTCCTGTTTTTCATAGAATTTGCCCAACTTAGTTTCAGAAGATCTCTGAAAGTTGGGATGATTTATTTTTAATGTTTATCACCTTCTTCATGATGCAGATTATGATCATTGATTTCAAACTTCCCTATCCCAGTGGTAGTGCTACTGCCTTCCTTATCAACAGCTTCCACACCCCAAAGGGCGCCAAATTAGCCAAGTAAGGCCTTAATATGCTTTAATATAAATAAAAAGCCACTTTGCTAGACGTTTTATTTGACTCTCCTTTTGCTCTTCTTATTTCTTAACCACAGGAAGCAGGTTAAGGCATTGGGGAAATTTTTCTCATTTAGCTTCCTATGGGGTTTCTTCCAGTGGTTCTTCACAGGAGGGGATGGCTGTGGATTTGTAAACTTTCCCACCTTCGGTCTGCAAGCCTATAATAACAAGTATGTATATGTCTATAAGAGAACAGCCTGCTATAGGCACTTGTTGACAGTTTAGTAGCCTGCCTTCATATCTCTTAGATTCTTTAATGCATAACGTTCGTAAAAACTATTTATGAACCAAGGTGAATAGATATATTTGGTTGACAAGTGAATAAACTTCTTCTGTAGTTACCTATAGTTAACATGACTTGCCACATAATATATCGAATTCTAATAACACCTACCATTCTCGCTCCTGATGTGACGTGTGATTTCTTACCATTTCTTTAAACTGCATTGCAGGTTCTTCTTTGATTTCTCAGCAACTTATGTAGGTGTGGGTATGATATGCCCATATCTCATTAATATATCTTTACTTGTTGGAGCAATTTTATCCTGGGGTGTCATGTGGCCCCTAATAGGCGCTAAAGAGGGTCATTGGTATGCAAAAGGGCTCGGGTCAGGGAACCTTCATGGCTTGCAAGGTTACAGGGTGAGTAATTTCACCAGTTTTAAGTCCTTCAAATCCATGATGTAATAAATGTGGATGGCTGTTATATCTCAGTTATTTTGTTCTTGTTGTAGGTTTTCATAGCCATAGCTATCATCCTTGGTGACGGGCTCTACAACTTTGTCAAAGTCTTTGGTTATACATTATTTGGCTTGTACAAGCAATTTTCCAAAAAGGATTCTGGATCTATTCTCCCTTCTGATGGACGTTCTCCTACCGAGGACTCTCCATCTCAATCATTTGATGATGAACGCCGAACACAAAAATTTCTGAAAGACCAAATCCCAAGTTGGGTTGCAGTAGCTGGGTATTCCATAATTGCCATTATATCCATCATCACTCTTCCACACATTTTCCACCAACTCAAGTGGTACCATGTCCTAGTCATGTACGTTGTTGCACCGTTGCTTGCCTTCTGTAACGCATATGGATGTGGTTTAACTGATTGGTCCTTGGCATCTACATATGGTAAATTGGCTATCTTTGTTATCGGGGCATGGGCTGGTGCTTCTCATGGTGGAATTGTTGCTGGACTGGCAGCATGCGGAGTGATGATGAACATTGTATCGACAGCCTCTGACCTTACTCAAGATTTCAAGACAGGTTATTTGACATTAGCTTCTCCTAGATCGATGTTTGTGAGCCAAGTAATAGGAACAGCAATGGGCTGCGTCATCTCTCCATGCGTATTTTGGCTTTTCTACAAGGCATTCCCTGATCTCGGAGACAGCAGCTCCCAATATCAAGCTCCATATGCTTCTGTCTATCGAAGCATTGCTCTTCTAGGGATCGAGGGTTTTAGTTCATTGCCAAAGAACTGTCTCACCATGTGCTTCATATTTTTCTTCGCAGCCATGGCCATCAATGGACTGAAAGACGCTGTTGGGAAGAAGTGGTCAAGGTTTATACCAATCCCAATGGCGATGGCCATACCTTTCTACATAGGAGGCTACTTTGCGATTGACATGTGTGTTGGTAGTTTGATACTCTTCATCTGGCGATGGAGGAACAAGGCAAAGGCTGAAGCATTTGGACCTGCTGTTGCTTCTGGGTTGATGTGCGGGGATGGTATATGGACATTGCCAAGTTCTATACTTGCTTTAGCTGGTGTTAATCCACCCATTTGCATGCAGTTTGTTAAAGGAGGAAAAGCTTGAATGATTTGATGAAGATTTCTCGGAGAACAGCTCTGTTTTTTACTTTATATATTTTTTTTAGGATTGCTTATTTTTCTAGTAAATGTAGATTCTTTTAGGTATCTCTACTCTGCTAAACTGGTACATGTCAGTATTAGTAAGCAGGAAAATTCTTCTCTCTTGTGACACAATTACAGAACTTCCATTATGTATTGCGTCTATATTTTCTCCAAAAAAAATTGATTATTGCATTGGTAAACTAGGTAATTTATTACAATATGTTTCTTGCTCTTCATGGAAAGATATTAAGATAATGTTGTACATGAAAGGACGAGATAGCGAAGAGTGTAAGAATATCTGAATATGCTTCTTACTGACAGAATTAGACAGGATGCCGGACAAGAGTGCAATATACACACAGGAGATTAGACAGAATTCTTGCTTCATATTTCCGCCCTGATTTGGACCAAAACACCGATAGACAGGCTAAATTATCAATAATCACCTATTTCATTAGCAAATTAACACACATTTAGTACGACTTCTGGATTTTCACAAGAAATATCTATTCCATTCGAACCCCAAATAATTTTACGTCGAATTTCTAGGGTCAAAATTAAGAAACTTTGACAATTAATTAATAAAAAATAATAATTTTACAACATAAATACACTTTTGTTAGAACATTCTTTTCAAGTAGCACTTCGGAAAATGCTTCATCTATTGATCTACATTCTCAGCTAGTTTTTTTTTCTTTTTGAATGCTAATATTATAAAAACAACATCACATTGCAAATCAATTAATGCTTAGGCGCAATCATGGTAGTTCCATCTCGACAAGTGACAATGTTAAAGTGTATTTATTTTGGTCCTCTTTCCTCTATTTTTGTGGAATTAGTCATTCTTTAACCCAATTTAAAATTTCTTTATAAATAACCTAAAAACAACAAATCATTTTCATTAATTATTCATTTTTTGGATTACTACTTAACTCGAGATTTCCAACGAAATCAAATCTACCGTGTACCAGTTGAGCATTTTATAGCTCTCTTACAATATTCATTACAACATTGGCAAACTGGTAAAACAAAATACCCTTGAAATCCTTTGGTGTTGCAATCCACATGATAAATTTTAGTTGAAACAATTTGTTATGATATGATATGATATAATATGTTATGATACGGTAGATTAGGATATGTCATTTCCTATTTTATATGTGTGGTGAAAATGAAAAATATGGTTTTTATTTTCCACAGAAATCCATCGGAAATTTGTTGTGTATCTGTAGTATTCCAGATCAACATAGAGTGGTCCAAAGACTATATCACAGAGGATGCTCAGCAAGAAAAGCTATTCATCGTCATCGAACTGATTAAGTTGTTGGAAGTTTTTCCTGTCCAAAAAAGATCTAAACTAACCGCCATATATATTCAACTTCCCAGAGTGCAGTAGAATCCAATGAAGACATCAGCTAGTGGACTTGGGACTCCCAACGAAGTAGGAGTTACAGTCACTTGTTATGTGGTGTCGGTTGACCTTGTTATACCACTTGTTCAGCATTCCATAAGGCACGAGGAGGCGTATAAAAAATTACCCATAAGCTCTTTTGGTGTTCCATGGATATATTAGTGCAATTGTTCTATCCAGATGCAAAAGTACGGACAGTTCATGCCTTGGATTATCAATCTAGTTAAATCCAGGTTAATCAGGTATGGACCTAATGATCAAATTGCTGAATCAATCGGATTTACGCGCTCTTTTTTTTCCCTCACATTCTGTTGTGTTTTGCACTAGCTTCCTGCCACTCTGTCCATAGCAATGTTGTGGACTCTCTTTGTGTCAGAGTACTTCAAAAATAACCCACTCACGGATGGCAGCACACCATTCAACCTGTTTCCACTATATTGGACGTACCTTGCCATCTAACCCCCTCTCTACACAAACCCAGCTATTTTCTTTTTCTTATTGAGACATCAAAATCTGTGATGTTCAAGTTTGGAACTCCATGGGAGTTCTACACACCAATGACACCATCACCATTTCACCAATGATCCAAGTCAATCTAGGTCAGCACGTGCAAGTTGAACTCCACTTGCCATTTGGATGCATCGTCAAGCCGAAATTGGCTTAAGAGCTTCCCTAGATGGAAATTTCGTAACAACTCTCTGTAATATAACTGTAATGGATTTAATATGTTAGCTTGTGAAGCCTTCATTCACAAGATTGGCTAAAAAGGCTTCACTGAACCCAGGGGCTCTCATGGCTGTGATACTAATAAGAGAAACATCCTTGTCTAGCAAATGAAACACTGATTAATAGGTAGAGAACATACTCAACATAGTAGGATAAGAGGTGATGAAATGCAGATCACTTCTATGCCTGACTTTGCTCAGCTTGCTACAACGGTGATTATGTTAGCTTCACAAGCAATATGGAAAAGGAACATACTATATTGGTATCAGAAGATGAAACTCTTTATGTAGAATTCAATCATTAAGTAGTTATGGTTACATATCAATCAAGGTCAGATTAAACCGAAGGATACTCCTGCTTCATTTCACTCAAAACTACCAAATCATTCTCCAAGAAGAATGAAACTATTGTATGATTTACTCTGATACATGTTAGAGGTTAATACATACCTATGGTGATTAACTGATTTTGACTGTACATAGATGGAACTCTTAAGCACTAATCAGTTCACGGACAGAAGTCCTGTTCAATTCATTAACAGATGTATCAACAAATTCAGACAGGATGGCCCTAAACTCATCTCCTGTGAGCGTTTCTTTCTCTAGCAAAACATCCACAATCTTATCAATGGCCTCCCTATGGTTTATGATGTGCTGCTTTGCCAACTCATAAGCACTATTGACTATACGCCTCACTGACGCATCTATCTCCTCTGTGAGCTTTTCTGACATTGAGTTCCTCGCTAACATCCTCAGAACCACATCGCTTTGTTGCACTGCAGGATCAGTCAATGTCCAAGGCCCAATCTCTGACATCCCATACATCGTTACCATCTAAAATATATATATAAAATAAACATCATCAGTTACGCACTAGAAAGAGGGGATATATAGAACATGGGAGTAATACTATTGTTTTCCTGTTTGTGCTTCACATATACCTGTTTGGCTATTTGTGTAATCTGCTGCAGGTCCCCAGCTGCCCCTGTTGTTATCTCTGGTTCGCCAAAGATAATTTCTTCAGCGGCCCTTCCTCCAAGGCCTCCAACTATTCTAGCGAACAGCTGCTGCTTAGAGACCAGGGTTGGGTCTTCACTGGGCATGAACCATGTAAGACCACGGGCTTGACCCCTCGGTATCAAAGTAACTTTTTGTACTGGATCATGGCTGGGAGTAAGTGTCCTACAAGCAATATCAAGTGTCATGTAAGTAACTATGCTTCGGAAAATCATCTCAATATTTCAATTGAGATCCCTTACTACTACCATATTCTTAATTAGATTTGCGCATGAAAGAATAATAATGATAATTTGATACATTTCAATATGCTTATTGAAATGAGGTTACCGAAATCTGAAGTTTCTTTTAACTATACTTACGCGCAGACAGCATGTCCAACCTCATGGTAAGCCACTAGTATCTTGCTCTTCCCATCGGTCATCTTGGTTCCTTCCATTCCTGCCACAATGCGGTCAATTGAGTCATCAACCTCCTTAATTGTAATCTTGTCTTTGCCTCTCCGACCAGCAAGAATGGCTGCTTCATTCATAAGATTGGCTAAATCAGCTCCACTGAACCCAGGGGTTCTCATGGCTATGATACTAAGAGAAACATCCTTGTCCAGCTTCTTGTTGCTGCTATGCACCTTCAGTATCTCTTCCCTTCCCCTTACATCTGGTAGTCCAACCATTACCTGCAAAAACAGCAAACTTACTTGGCTAACAACCAACCCTCTTTCTGCTAATACGGTGTACAAGTAACACAGTGGACATATTCAGAAAGGAAATGGAATGATCGGAAGGCAAATTCCACTCCCGAAACCTTTCTGAAGTCCACTCCCCCTCTTTCTGTAAGAGGATTTGAAGAATATTTGCCTTTTCCCCCATTAAGCACGTCATTATTAGCATCAGAAGTGAGAACAAACCTGCCTATCAAAACGCCCTGCTCTAAGCAAGGCCTGATCAAGAATCTCGGGACGATTTGTAGCTGCAATGACAATTACTCCACTGTTACCAGTAAAACCATCCATCTCTGTAAGCAGCTGATTCAACGTTTGCTCTCTCTCATCATTTCCGCCACCAATGCCCGTCCCTCTCTGCCTCCCAACAGCATCTATCTCATCAATAAACACCAAGCATGGTGCATTCATCTTCGCCTTGTTGAATAGGTCTCTCACCCTCGAGGCTCCAACTCCTACAAACATCTCAACAAACTCTGAGCCTGAAAGAGAGAAGAATGGGACCCCTGCCTCTCCAGCTATGGCCTTAGCAAGCAGGGTTTTCCCTGTCCCTGGCGGTCCAACTAACAGAACTCCCTTAGGAATCCTTGCCCCAACCGCTGTAAACTTCTCCGGAGTTTTTAAGAACTCGACAATCTCTTGGAAGTCTTGCTTTGCCTCATCAACTCCAGCTACATCGTCGAATGTCACTCCTGTGTTTGGCTCCATTTGGAATTTGGCCTTGTTCCTGTTTTTGCATATAATTCAAGGGTTAAATTAAGTGAAAAATAATTGAAATAACAAGGGCTTCAGTATTTTAGATCATCTGCAAAGGAATCACAATCAAAAGGTAGAAAACTTAGGTGGATAAGTGGCAATGATATGCAGATCACTTCTAAGGCTGACTTTGCTTCTCCTGTAGTTTGCTCAACTTGCTATAACAACAATACTATATTGGTATCAGAAGATGAAAATCATATGTAACAAAAGGCCAAGCAGAATTCCATCATCAAGTAGCTATGGTTGATATCATGATATCAGTGTCAGATTAAATGGAATGATACTCCTGCTTGTTGCATTTCACTCAAAACTACCAAATCATTCTCAGTGATATAATTTACTTCCTCCAAGAATAATTGTTTACTTTTGATCATTACTAATAAAATAAAAAATGAAAAATTCCTTTAAAATTGTGACCTTTTTCTTTTAGATAACTAGGGTATCCTGTCCGACTACTCGCAAGGGCCCTGAAATTAAACGACAGGAAAACCTACAGTGGCCTGAGGAGGCTCGAAGGCTCGAAACCTCGAACCTTGGACATCTGGAACAAATCTCAAAGGTCTTACCAGTTGAACTACCCCTCAGGGTACTACAAGTCATCGATTTTCTACTGTTGTTATGACAACTAATGACTAGCTACTTTATATAGTAGCCCTACTGCATTTCAAATTCCTTCAAATAAGCTTCTTATTTGTGAATACTAAGGCTATGTTTAAATAACCATAAACAAAACATTAAATTGAGTACTCACCTTCCAAGGCCAAAAGGCAAGTTTGGACCACCAGGAGTGTTAGAGCTTGAAGCTCTCAAGAGCAAACTTCCAAGCAGTATCAAAGGAAAGGCAAGATTACTCAACAACTCAAGAATAGCAACTCCCATATTAATCTCAGGAGGATAAGCAGCAAAATCCACATTTTTTTCTCTCATTTTTCTTACAAGTTCTGGTGGGAGACCAGGTAACTGAACCTTCACCCTCTGGATTTCGTCAAGGGCAGGATTGTAAATCTCCACAATTGCTGATTGTCCATTCTCAACAAGGTCCACCTTCCTCACTACTCCTTCATCCAAGTGCTTCAAGAACCTTGAGTATGACATCCTACTGGAAGCTGATTCTAGTGGGCTTAACGGCTCGGCTTTCGCAGTATTGGGCTTCAGCCCAGCTCCTGCAATCAGACCCAGCCCAGTTGAGGTTAAGAGCTTCCTTCTAGGGATCAGCTTGTGGTCAAAATGTGGTGTTTTAGGACATGGGTTTTGTTTATTGGTTGTTTTAGGCAACTGGGTTTCCTTTGGAATGTCCTGAGATTTGCATATTGGGAGGTTGTGATGGTGAGAAATAGAGAGAGAAAGTGCAGGTGCCATTTTAGTTTTCACTTGTCAAAGCTCACAAACTTGATGATCACAAATACAAGCAAATTTGGTTTAAATAGCAGATTAGGATGTTTCTAGGACATAATTTCTGGATTTTACAGCTGATATTGACCTTCAAAATCCACTGTTATACAGAAGGATCTGGAGAGGTCTTAGTCCCTTCACATGTATTTGCAAGTTTTACTGTGATTTGAACTTTGCATATATATATATGATGCTGTCTTTTTTGTCCATTAGGCAGTACCTGAGAGATGACGTATATCTGTATATCAGTTAAGGTAGTTGACAAAAGTCTTTTTCATTTTGTTTACATCAGTTAACTTTATTGTTTATTGGCCACACACTTGGGAGGAATTAGGCCAAGTCCTGGGCATTTGTATTTCGTCAATATTAAATTTGACAGGCAGTGAACTTAACTAGCTAACTGTTGGAATTATTTCCAACATGTAAGTGTAGCGTGTGAAAAGATATGTTGGTTGATACATGTCTATCTATAAAGGGGTCTTATTCCAAGAGACACAATGGTTTAATTGTGCCTATTGATAAAAAGACACATGCCAAAAGACATGATTCTTTATGTGTGACACATAGTGAAGAGTCACAATGGTTCACAAGAGGCATGTATTTTTCTATAAATAGAGGAAGTCTCAAGCCTCTTGGGACATGCTTAATGTAAGTTGATATGGTAAACATAAGGTAAACTTATGTTTGTAAGGGAGTAACATCCTGGTACCATGTAACACACTAACCTCACAACCTTATCTTCTCCTTGGTCTTTTAGTGTCTTAATATCGTTAGTGCAAGACGCTGTTAGGAACGGAACTCCGTTGTATCTCATAGACTATTTTGGTTCTCCCGTTGCACATAGGGACAAATCAATTCTTTAGGAAAGCGCCCTAAGCGTGCCTCGAAGTTGTTTATGCCATTAACCCATATACTTAAAAATGTTTCCCAACAACTGCTGAAGGATTCCTTATTGTGATTTTCAGTGTGTAGGCTATATAAGCAGCATAAATTAGAAAATTTGTTGAACACCATCTAAAAGGCATTCACAATGCATCCGATTCTTCAGACTTCACATACTTGCCACATCAGCTTTCCATTCATTTTTGTGTTTTAGACTCAATTTTGGACTCTTCGAACTTTCCACCACAATACTCATCAGACTCTAACCCATCAACTTTTCACTCACTTTTCTTTTATTTTTTTTAATAATAGATTCAATATCAATATCACTATCAATAGTAAGCAAATGACCAACTCTAAAGTCTCAATGAAAGTCTCAAAAAATCAAGACTCAACTTAAGACTTCTATCTTTTATCCCACCACAATGGCACAAAACTCACAAAATTTTTAAAACTTCCAAATTTTAAAGACATTCAATATTTGGGATAATAATGCCCTTATAAAGGTTTATTATTATGATTATTTTATTATCTAGCCCATTAGAATTTCCTTTTAACAAAAGCATTATTATTTTACAGTTTGATCAACTTTTACCACCTGGAAATAGAAGTGGATAGACCGATTTGACCTCACATGATGTCCGCACCAGGGATTTCACCTTTTTTTTTTTACATCTTTTACTCGAAATTTAATCCCCCTCTCACCCAACTTCCCTTCTCGGGGGGGGGGGGGGGGGGGGGGGGGTTTGGAATAAAGGGGAGTCTGTGTTTATTGTGGATTTCATGTGAGGGCAGATTGATCCAACCATGCCTATTTTCCACAAGAAAAAAAAACATAAAGGTGGAAATGTTTGTCGAAATAATTTGCCACAGATCTTTACACAGATTGTATATGTAAAATTGCTGCTCAACGAGATGCAAGTGATATACATCAGTCTCTTCGGAGACATCTAATAAAATTGGAAATTATACAGAACTGGAACGATCCGCAATTGGAACGAGACAGAGATGCAAGTGAAATCAACGATGTAATAAAGTCACCTTGTTAAAAAGAAATAAGAAAAAAAAAAAAAAAACAAATTTGATAAGGTGACATAAACTGTACAAACAAATCAAGCTTAAATGCATGGACTAACATTCTCCTACAGGGTATAAAAAGAATTTGGATCCTCTTCATTTCTTTTCTCTTCATTTCCTAAATGGAAGGCTAAATTCCCTTCCTTATTTTACCCTTTTGCATTTGTTTAATTCAAAAATTGGGGAGAAAAAGATCTCACCCTCCATTTAGAAAATGGAGGCCTCCATTTCTTTTAGCAAATGGAGAGGATCCCAACTCGTATAAAACACAAGACTATTTAGGGGTGTTTGGCCAAACTTCTTCAAATTTCAGTTTCTCCCCCTCGTTTCCCTCATATTCTCTCCTCTCCACCATCAAATTCAGCTTCTTAGAAACTGAAAATTGCCCCCAAAGAGGGTAGAAGTAGAAGCTTCAATCTGGAGCTTCTATTTTTGGCCACCTTGAGAGGTACTTTCAGCTTCTAAGAAGCTGAATTTGGTGGTGGAGGGGGGAAAATGTAACGAAAATGAGGGGGAGAAGCTGAAATTCGAAGAGACTGCCAAACACCCTTAAACTGCCAAAACCAACAGGAGGCTTAATGTGCAGGCTGCAGCCACTGTACACGTCACCTGCCTGCTGGCTGTCTCTTTCCACCATGAATATGAACTGACCAACAATGGTAGACAGAACAGCAACCCAGGGTCCTTCACTCAAACCGTCAGATGCTAATCGAAGACTAAACGATTTGTTATGCAACGACCACCCCATACCGTTCATTTCTGACTAATATAGAAATTGCTATGCAATCTGATCCACGAGCCAAGCAAATTCGGACTACTCTATAAAAACAGAAGCACAACAGAAGAACTTGAATCTCACTGAATCCACAAAGAAGCAACCAGATGAACCTTCTACTAGCATCACGAGTGCAGTAAAGCAGCAATTGAAGCAAAATAAAGGTAGAACATTGGACTTAAACCATAAATATTGAGAGATAGCTATTATTAGGCTAAAAAGAAGGTTCGACTTTGGGTCTAGAAAAGCCAGGATGTTGACATAATAAAGGCACTTTTCCAGAACTTGATGTATCCAACCAATTGGGAGATACAACTTCCTATATTCGATTCCTTATATATAAAGGAGCCTTAGTCACCCAATGAGCATCTAGTGAAACATAGGAAAGTTAGGGCAAATAACATATAATTAAACATGATTGAATATTTGAATCAATTGGTTAATGCTTCAAATCGTCAACGAAAAAATATGATTTGACAATTTATGAAAGACTGATTATAATCTATACTAGTACAAAAATCAATCTGAAATCATGATTCAGAATGTAAATTTAGGAAGTTCATCATTCTTTTACTGCACTAATACATCACAGAAAGAATTGTGTTGCAAACAGTACATTTAGCTTTTCTTCAGGCAAATTAACAATCATCAAAGCTGCCACATCCTGGCAGCCTCATTGAATTAGTTGAGTGCTTTGCACCTCTGATAATTTTCATTGATAATCAACACAGTGGTCAGATGGTAATCCATGGCATTGTCAAACTATTTTAAACCTTTGTTATGACTAATGGTCAGCTCAACACTTCATGTTGGATATTACCAAAGCACTAACCCTTCTTTGTACCTTGAGTGCTAGAAAGTCTTGGGCGTAACGGTTTAACCTTTCCCCTATCCTACTGTCCTGTAATCCATCATTTCGGTCCCTCCCCCCCCCCCCCCCCACCCCTCAAAATATACAAGTTCAGCTAGATACTTGCAGAACAAAGCATTTATAGAGCAAATGACTAAACAACACAAAAATACGGAGGGGCAGTTGATATAATTACAAAATTTTCAACCACCCTCTTTTGCCCTCATCCTTAAGTTTAAAAAGAAGCAAGCTTATACTAATAAAATTCAGAAGTGCATCCTAAAAGGGAAGGAGTCCTCAAGAGGAATTTATATACAAGTCAGACAAATGAAGCATATAGAACAATTACTAATAACCCAGCAGCTGAGCAGCCTTAGCCACAAAGAGGCTCAGTCGACTACCCTATACCACACCATATCAACTGGCATAGAAATTCCAGAAAAGACCCTAGCATTTCTCTCAAGACAATTCGCCAAAGCACTGCAAACATTGAGTTCTTCCACAACTTATTTACCTTCCTTCCAGTCCCCCCCTAATCCCACAGACCTCGCTTGCAGGAAATCCATACCAGTGGTTGTACACATCGAAACCTCACCACAATAGCAAATAACCTGCTCCAAAGAGTACGCTACTTCGCACCTCAAGATGACATGCTGATGAGGACTCGCTGCTAGTCCAACAGAGCATACACATATCGGGAATTAAGGCAAAATATGGCATCCTCTTCTGACAAGTCATTAGTATTAATCCTGTCCAACACCAAAGCCCACACAGACGCCCTTACCTTAGGAGGTACTTTCGCCTTCCACGGCCACTTCCAATAGGGAATCCAGGCTGCTGGGACTGCAGACCCAGCTGCTAAAGAAAAATCTACATCCTAATAGTGGTTTTCATCAAGTTAGCAAAAAATGAGTTAAATGGGGTGGTCATATTACTGCTCCGGCAAGAGTACTTAGGGAAAAGAAAATTGTCTTTTATCTGCTCTCTTTTCTCCTCATCTTCTCTCCTTTGCTTTTTTCTTCTACTTAAGAATTGGATACTACCATGATTTGATCCTTTTTCCTTATAGATTTGAAATCTCCAGACTTAAAGATAACAACTGCTATGCATCAAAACTACTCTAATCTACAACATTTGTCGCTCAGGGGGGAAGTCAATTATTATATAGAATATCAATTTAAAAGGCTTGTTCAGGGAACAGGAATGAGGACGAAGTTTTTTTTTTTTTTTAATAATAGATCAAGTCATTGGAAATAGTTTTGATGCATAGCCATTGGAAATTTCAATTGTAAAAATTGGATAAATAATTGTAAAAATTTCAGAGATTGGGCCTTGGAAATTTCAATTGTAACAATGTGATTTCCAAAATAACGCCAAAATCTAATAGTAAAAACACCCAATTTATTAGCATTTTGAAAGTAATTACTAAACTATGATCCACGTCTATGTTACTATTTATATTGAGATTCAATGGCTCTAATGTCTATTTCTCATCTCTCATTGAGAGAGAGACTTCTCACTAAATATGTTCACTATAATATATAGGGAGCATATCAAATGAGAAGTTCCTCTCTCAATGACCGTTGAGAAATATATAGTTGGGGGTCAGGAACCATGATTCTTGTGAGAACCTTGAGAACTAACCTGAACCTTTAAGGGAGAGGGAGAAGAGACCAATAGAGTGGAGGCAGGAAAGGAAGCCCACTGCCCACCAATGGGCTCTTCAGTGCTAGCCCAAAGGGGAAGAAATGATAATGCATAAAGGGAGTAGAACATGTACAAGGACAGACATGATCATTTTTGCGATAGTTCGTAAAAGCTTTCCGGTTATTGCCCTCTATGTCGTAGGTTCAATAGATATTCTTGTGCTCATTGAAAGGAGAACCAAGAATTGAACCAATGACCTTCAATCAATAAACCCAAGGATTCTCACCATTACCCCATTTTCTGCATTTATGCATTACATGGTAGATGATTGCCACATTGCAAATTTTATTTTATTTCAATCTTTACTTCCAAAATGTGGCAAGCATACAGAATTGCAGTGTAATGTGTAAATGAAGGAAATGTGATTGAAGAGATCCTCTTCCTATCAATAATAACAAAGCCACTACAAACTATGAGAACTCAGGGCGTCCTCAGCAATGAACAAAACTTGTTCAAACCCCCCTGCCCCCTCTCCTCCTATGGTTGACCAATACGGGGCATAATCATAAACAAAACTTGTTCATGATGAGAGAGATGCATTAAACTTTCTTTGCGTTGTCAATTTCTGTAGCATGGAGCCTAGCGTAGTTGCTCAGCTCAGTCATAGTTTTACTAATCTCTCTCTCTCCTCATGAACAAATTTTGTTCAAGATTAAGACTCATGTTGTTCAAACCTTGGGAGCAAAGAGACATTGAACACGTTCTTTTTCATTGCCAATGCCAAGGATATACAGATATATAATGCATTAGATATTTTCTCTTTGTTCATTACGCATTAAATGTACTTGGGTGACTTTGGATGAAAAATGAAAAGGAGGGAAACAGAAAGTGTGAGTGGATCAAGAGAAGGGAACAACGTCGCCAATGAATTGATGGTTTGGATACCGACAAGGAGAGATTAGAGTAGGGCAGAAGGAAGAAAAAGGTGGGATGTGCAAGGAGGAGGCCATCCTGGTAGACTCATGGCACCAAATCCAATTGAGTGCTTTCAAGTTTCAAACTTTCAACCTTTACGTTCAAACATTTTTGATGATCAGCACAGTTATCAGATATATGATCAATGGCAGTAGTAAAAACATGCTTCATGGATCTTTCTCTCTTATTAATGTTCTTGTCTTCAGATTTCCCCTCTATCCTAATATTCCTAGCTGTACCAAATTTACATAGTGTCTTTCGGGTTATCTAATTTTCTTTTCTTTTCTTTTTTTACAAGGGGAAGCAGGTTTGTTGTACACCAGCAGTTACCCAGTTCCAAAGACAATGTTCAGACACATATCCTTATTGAACACATCAATATAAACACAATCAAATTCTAATCCTATAAACAGCAATTACCCATACATTTAATTAAAAACAAAATGAAGAAACACCAAGAGCAATTGTTCAAAGGGATTTTACAAACTAAATCAAATAATGGGATGCAGTGTGGAAATTATCCAAGTTCCAATTTAGCAAATATTCATATAAACAATCTAAAGAGAAAAGCCCTTACCTTGGGAAAAGACATATCCATTCACCTTTCTCAATGGCCTCCCATATCTAGGTTCTCCTTCTTTTCACTTACTGAATTGAAATAAGGAACCCCAGAAAAATACCCAGATCAGAAAGGAGATCAAAGGCTAATAAACTATTTGAACCAAATTGGAACAGCATGTTAAAAGTAATTTACCTGATATGTTTCGAGTACTATTGTCGTAGAATGTGTTGATATCTGGCCCAAATAGCAACCAATCAAATTGACATTGCAGGGATTTGGAGAGGAGAGAGAGAGAGAGAGAGAGAGAGAGAGAGAGAGAGAGAGAGAGAGAGAGAGAGAGAGAGAGAGAGAGAGAGAAAAGTGTACACATTGCAGTGATTGGGGTCGAGCTTGTTTGCCAGTGTCAGCTCCCATTTTCATTCAAATTGTTAGGGAAGGTGATTGCAGGCGTGGAGCTAACATGTTGCATGATTGTGAGGTGATTCTGATTCTGGTATTATGCGAAATTGAATGTAGACGTGTAGAACTGTAGACTGTAGAGTAGCTGTTTATGCAAAGGTAAAAAAAAAGGAAACGGAAAAAGGTTTGAAGGGGAAAGGTGAAAAGAAAGATTGAGTTCTGTCATTTTCTTTCATTTTAGTTTGTGTTTTATGTGTAAGTTCAAACAAGAAATACTACTCTCTAACCTTAATCATATTAGGGGTGCGTTCTTTCATATTTATTCAATAATTGCTTCAATTTAATTTACTTCATTTTAATTTAGTTGATTGAAGTTGAGTTCAGTTCATAGAAAAAGAACATACTGTATTTCAGCAACTGTACCCTAATGTAAGGTTAAATCATTGTTGAATATGCCACGATTGATGCCTATCTTTACCAGATGTTAGCACTATACATGTGCGATCAATCGAGAAACAAGTAAGGTATTACATGAATCTTATAACTAGGGTGTGTTCTTATTTAATGAATTGAATTCAACTTAATCGGACTGAACTGGAATAGTAATATGTGAGACAAAAAGTAGATCACTTCACTTCACTTCACTAAACTGGACAGAATTTCACTGGATCAAATTAAATAAAACTGAACTGAACTAATTATTAAGTAAGGAGAAAAGAACCCACCTCAAGGATTTAGTGTTGCATTGATTTTTATTTTTTACTTCTCTTGCAAATTGCGAAGTTCATTTCCTTTACTTATTTAGGGTGTACTATTATTAATTTACCAATTATCATATTGATTCATAGCACAGGTAGTTACTTTACCACTAGTGGATATCCAAATAGATATGCACATTGATGATTGATTAGATGATTATACAGGGTGCAAAGCTAAAGATTTTTGGGGATATTGCAATGATGGGGGTATGGTCATCGGTTTGAAACTGGATCGACCCGGATCACTCACGTTTAGTCAGAGCTGTACCTGACATTTCGAAGGTCCTGGGCGAGATTTAAATATTAGACTCCCAAAACATTTAAAAATAGTTTTGGGGAAATTTTTTGTGAATTGCTAAATACCGCCCCAAATTACTACCTACCGCCCCCCCAAATTCCAATTTTGCCCTCACTCACTCTCACTCACTCATCTTTCCTCTCTTCCTCACTCACTCTCACTCATCCTTCCTCTCTTCCTCACTCACTCTCACTCATCCTCACCACCACACCATCACACCGGCAACCACCACCACTCACGGCACCACCACCACCACCATCACAACGGAATGTCAGGGGCTAGCGGCAGCGGCAGAGGCTTCGACGGCGAGGGAGGCGGCGACCATGAGCATCGCGGGGGGGGTAACTTTTCGAAATTTTTTTTGCCTTGAATTGAATTTTTTTTGCTTTGAATTGAATCGCGAACTTATGAATTGAATTTGTGTTGATTGTGTGTCGGTCGTCTGAGACCGGCGACTCACCCAAGGGTGAGTCGTCTGTCGATCTCGACTCGCCCAAGGGTGAGTCGCCTGTAGCAGACGACTCACCCTTGGGCGAGTCGAGATCGACAGACGACTCACCCTTGGGTGAGTCGCCGGTCTCAGACGACTCACCCAAGGGTGAGTCGCCGGTCTGACCGACACAAAAAAAAAAAACAATTATTATTTATTATTATTATTATTATTATTTATTATTATTATTATTATTATTATTATTATTTATTGTTATTATTATTATTATTATTTATTGTTATTATTATTATTATTATTATTATTATTATTTATTGTTATTATTATTAATATTATTATTAATATTATTATTATTATTTATTGTTATTATTATTAATATTATTATTATTATTATTACTGATTATTGTTTAATTAATTAAAAATGTGAAATGATAGATGGGAGGTGCCGGTAAATCGGTGCCGAGGTTATTTAGTGAACTAGCTGGTTCAGGACCGCGTCACACGAGGACGCGCGGGATTGATGCCTCTGTACGGAGACAGAGAGAGGCAGTTCGGATGAGGGAGATGACTGCTGAGCAAGACGATTACGAAACTAGCGAGTTCTACTCCGGGGATCAGTCCATGGACGATGATCAGATTGGCATCGAATCATCCTCAGATTGGCGCGTGGTGAAGGGCAGAGGCGGTAGGTTTGTTAGTACTGGGTCGTCCAGTACTAGCAAACGATCTAGAGCGGAGGACGACACTACGTGGCTTGTTACAGAGCCTGTGCCCGGTGGGCCGGCGGATGATACCGTCATACCGAGCTTCCTGGGCCACGTAGCGTCTCGTATGTGGAATGGAGAGACGAGGGGTCTCTTGAAGTGTCAGAACCGATTCAGTGTCTGTCAGCGGCTGAGTCAGTGGCGAGCGGAGATGTCGGCCGAGATGAGGGCCCAGATCGAGGGGACTGGGTTATCACACCTGGCAGACATTATGTTCAGACATATTGACTTCCCCTTGATATCTGCATTCGTTGAAAGGTGGCAGCCGGATACGAACTCGTTCCACATGCCGTTCGGAGAGATGACGATCATGTTGCACGATGTATGGCATATTCTTCGGATTCCTGTAAAGGGACAACTCGTTTCCAATGAGGGATGGGATGGGCAGCTGCAGATGGCGGCCATGGAGGTTCTCGGGGTCACCCGAGATGAACTGCTGTTTAGCTACTGGCAGGGCGGTGCGGTCCTCACGGAGTCGATTTTTGAGCTTTGCCGTGAGCAAGTGGAGGACAACCAGGCGACAGCTTGGATGTGGTTACTTATTGGATCCACCTTGTTTGTCGACAAGAGTGGTAACCGTATTAGACCCTCCTGCGTGATGGAGGTGATGAACGACGGTGTCGAAACGGTGCAAGACTTCTCTTGGGGATCTGCTGCCCTCGCCTTCCTATATCGTCAGCTCGGTATAGCTAGTCGCGGGGATTCTCAGGGCATCTGCGGATGCTTAACTCTCCTCCAGGCATGGATATACGAGTACTTTCCCTGCTTCCGACCTCATCGGGAGCGGATGGCTGTCGGGGACGGCGAGGCTCCCCGTGCGTCCGTATGGAGTGCCCAGGCTGAGGGCAAGGACGTGGGTCGACTGCACTCCTTACGTAGACGCTTGGATCAGCTGCGAGCGCCAGAGGTACGTCATTTAGTTATCGGTGTTCATGATTTATTTCGTCGTTTGCTATGTTTTTTTTACTTCACCGTAACTTTCAACATTTCTACGTAGGTGGTGTGGCTGCCGTACGGTTCTAACCCGGTTGCATCTGTACCGAGGACTGTATTCATGGGGTGGCTACGGTATCGGGATATTATCGAACCGTACATGCCTGGTCGTTGTTTACGACAAATCGGGTACGTACAGAGTATCCCTTTCCCGATCATTAGGCCAGAGAAAGCGATCAGGTCATGGAGCAGTCGTTCGTACAAGGTTGTCTACCCCGAACGGATGTCATCTGATGCCTGGCGTATGTTCCCGGGATTTTACATTCTTGGTCTCCATGGGTTTCAGGCATCCACGTCGGATCCCACAGCATGTACGGATGACTACCTCGCATGGTACTACCGTCACTCCCACCCTCAGCTGATACGTGACGCTGCAGCACCTGTGATTCCTCCACGATCCAACAGCGATTATGTAAGTGATTAACTAAAATATTTTTTTTTTTTACGTATTACATATCTCTGAACTCACACTCATTGTTACTTTTTTGCAGTGGGTGAATCGTCTAGCCGTCGCAGCTGAGTCTTTCATTAGTTTGATTCCTCCGGAGCAAGCGGAAGGTTCTCGATCGATTATGGAGGAGTATATGAGAGATTGGCAGGCTGCCAAATGATGTATTGACCCTAGATGAATTTGTTATATATTTATATAAGAGTTTCATTGTTATTGTTATTTATTTGTGTTATTGTAATTTGTTGTTTCTTATTTACCTTTTTTGTTTTATTGTAATTTGTTGTTTTATTTACCTCCAATAATCACGACCACTCTCCACATGCAAAATATAACAATCACACAAAAATGTGACAATGATATAAGTATAACAATCACGCAAAACATTCAATTACGTCGACCTCGCTAAACGATCCCAATGTGCTCTTCGCCTAACATACATTTGCTCCCAACCAGCGACACTATCAGAACGGGAAGTAAACCATGCTGCGCATATCGGAGGAATAGGGAAATCTGAGGCTAAATTCAGACGGATATAATGCATGTACGAATCACCTAAATGAGCTATGACAATTTCCGTACTTGGACGTGTAGCAGTTGAAGGTGCTTGCAACGGTAGCACTGTGTAACAAGAATATAACCCCCTTCCGCTGCCGTATCCGTATAACATAACCGCTGCATTGAAGAGGTTGGCAATCGGGAACAAATCCTCAACTACTATCATCCAGTGATCATCGTTACACGCACCTCTGTCCCACATAATACGGCGGTAACCAGCGTCGACCCCTTCAACGTATATGTTTTCGTACAATGCTCGGTTAGCTAAGAGTTCGTGTGCAATGCAAACTCTCGTCAATCGCCATTGCTCTTGGTCTCCGAAAACGTAGTCCGCAATGACACGGAAACCGCAATTACCATCCCCAAGCACATCGAGATATCCTTCAATGAAAGGTATGATGATTCCCGGAATTTTGTTAATATGATAGAATTCAGTGATATCTATTCCGTGTCCAGCTGCAAGACAATATAATAGAAAGTCATTAATAGTACTTATCAAAAAGTAATTAACAACATTATGTACATGTTAATAAATTATGGGTTTTCATACCAGTACTCCGCACGACGTTACTCGATGAGGATGAGGTACGACCACGCCCGCGGCTCGAACTGGATGACCTAGGGCGACCCCGACCCCTCTGGGAGTACTCCCATGAACTAGGATCACGTCTGGTAGAGGAACTCCCTCTCGGTCGACCTCTGACTGTCGTGTTCGCTTCCGGCTCGACGTAACTCGCTTCCTCAGGATGAAGCTGCTCATTCATAAGGACAGATATGTTGCGCACAACTGCCGGGTCGCTTGAGTTAACCTCGTCGACGAGAGAGTGAAAGTATCGATGGTCCTCAGATGGATGCTCAGTCATGTCAAGCGTAGCTATCTCCACTGCATCACTAATAACGAGTGTTCGCCAAAATTTGTGGACACTATTCAAGCTAATTGGCGTGCCCGTATCCGTGGCCGTTTTCAACTCACACGCACACGGGATCTGATGAGTGGATCTCAATACACAACCGCAACGATCAAATACTTGGTGACTCAATTCTCTCATCCTCGTCAGCTCAGCCCATAATATTTCTAAGCAGTAATGGGAAACATACCCGGTCAGATAGTTGAATGGGAAACCCGAGTACATCACATTTCTTCGTCTTCTGCACTCTTCAAGTGTGTACTTGATCTCAGTCATTTGTGACTCGATTGACTTGTTGACCTTGTTCCAAACATTGTCCAAAGCTCCAGTTGAGGAGTTCAACCACTGTTTTAGCGCGGCATGTGCACTCTCCACCCTGCAAGTCGTAGTGTTGCCAAGGTGTAGCACCTTATTCGTCCACACAGCCACAAACATCTCTTTGTATCTCAGCCAGGTCTCCTCTACATAGGATATCACGTGAGGGTAATTCCTCCAACTACCCTTCATCATACGCACTGCTCTATCGTACGCAGCTTCTGTGGAAGCTTCCATGATAATTTTCCACCTCCCGTTCTTGAACCTCTCCGCGACAAGCTTATCTTTTCCACAAAGTCTGTACACTTTGTCTTCAACGACTTTGTTAATGTGCCATGTACAGAGCAAATGGGCACTCTCGGGAAATATCTCTCTAATAGGTGTCATCAACCCTAGCTCACGATCGGTCACAATTGCTGTTGGGTGTACATCATTTCCAATAAGCATCCTCAACTTATCTAAGACCCACGCATAGCTTGCCTGAGTCTCATCCTTCATAATGGCATAAGCTATGAGGAAGTTCTTATTGGTTGGAGTCATCCCCACTATCTCAAGAAACGACATCTTATACTTGTTTGTTTTGTACGTGGAATCTAAGCCAATCAACCAACGAAAAGACCGAAGTAACTGAATTGATGTAGGGTGTGCCATGAACACGTGAGTTACCTCATTAGTAGCTGGGTCGGCTCTTGTCCAATGTACGTACTTATTCTCCACAACTAAATGATGAAACTGACCAATGACATCTCTCTCTTCAAAATCAAGTTTCCTTATACGATCTCTGTGGTTGTACACATGCCGTCTAGTTGCATTGTCCTCGGAAAATTTTTCCTTAATAGTTGCCAAGATAGCACATGGCTTTGTTTGTGCCGAAGTCATGTCACGAACGAGTTTCTTTGACCCAGGACTAAGACCACTCATCTGACGATATCCCTCAGGAAACACAGCAAAGTCATGGTTGTGTGTACCCCTAATCCCAGGCAATGTGACAATCATCCAACTACTGGACCCATACACTTGCCGAGCTCTTAACTGGAACATACATTTACAAGCCTTTGTTTTCGATTTCTTCCGAGCAGCAGTATCTAAGTCTCTTAATTCCCCTCTGTAGCGTTCACCTCGATTGCATTTTAACAATTTTACGCTTCCATTCTTCTTGTGTGACGAAATTATCAACTCAAACCCGATAGTAAGGGCAATTTGTTTTGCCCAATTAATTGCATCTGTATCACTATCAAATAACTCATCAGTGACGAAATGCGTATTGTAATCAACACCATCACCACCGAACCGCTCCAAAGGAACCTAACGAAAACAACGAAAACAATGTTAGCTTAATCTTAAATTCAAACGTCTATCAAAACCGACTGAACCAAGGGACAGGCGTCTCAAATTTCCGTTTGGACCATGGAAGAAACAATATTAATAATAATAATAATAATAATAATAATAATAATAATAATAATAATAAAAAATAATAATAATTTTTTTTTGTCGGTCGTCTGCAGATATCGACTCACCCTTGGGTGAGTCGTCTGCGACCGACGACCCACCCAAGGGTGAGTCGCCTGTAGCAGACGACTCGCCCAAGGGTGAGTCGCCTTTAGCAGACGACTCGCCCAAGGGTGAGTTGCCTGTAGCAGACGACTCACCCAAGGGTGAGTCGAGATCGGCAGACGACTCACCCTTGGGTGGGTCGCCTGTCGCAGACGACTCACCTAAGGGTGAGTCGGAAATTTCAGACGCCCGTGCAAAAAAAATGCGAAATTTACCTCCGCCACCGTCGACGGCACTTCCTGGTCACCGGCAGACATCCGCGGCCGTTGCTTGAGTGAATGTTGATGAAGGTTGGGTATGAGAGTGGGTGGTAGAGAGGGAGAATTGGTGTGAGAGTTAGAGAGGGAGAGGATGAGTGAAAATTTAACAAAGGGCAAAATTGGAATTTGGGGGGGGCGGTAGGTAGTAATTTAGGGACGGTATTTAGTAACACCCAATTTTTTCAACCCCAATTTGAAAAACTGAAAAATATTTTGAGTGGGAACTGAGTGAGAAAAATTAAAAGAATAAAATTACCCAAAAAGGAAAAGATCAAAACATTGCAACAAAAATTGAAGTAACAAATAAATACTATCGTATAAAACATGCATAACATGAATAATTAGTACAATAAAGAAGGGACATCTAAGAAAAATTGCGTGAAATGGCCCAAAAAATACGAAGCGTGGGAGTCGAACATTGACTAGCGCACTACTTGTACCAAAATTTGCAAGTTACATACCAGTTGAGCTCTACACCTTTAATTAATCATTTAATATGATATTATCTATCAGCGGGTCTTGTGTGGACTTAGTCCACCGTGGACCAAGTAATTTTGAGGGGTGGTTACAAGTGAAGTAGGGGGGTGGCTTCAGGTGAATTAGGGGGTGGCTCCAGGTGAAGTAAGGGGCGGTGCCAAGTATAAATTTGAGGGGTGGCTCTAGGTGAAGTAGGGGTGGCTCCACTTTTAAGAGGGGGTGACTCTAGGTGAAGTAAGGGGTGACTCCAAGTATTGGTCCACTATGGACTAAGTCCACACAAGTTTTTGTAATTATCTATATATAACAGTTATGCACATAATTGGGGCCCCTTCTACGATGGGCCCTGGGCGGTCGCCCTCGTTGCCATCCCCTCTGAGCTGGCTCTGCGTCTAGTTTGAGATCGGGCAGGGCATGACTGGCCTAGAATTGAACTGGTCTTCGATATCATAAGACATGGATTGTTTTGTTTACCTTATCACCTTACTGTCTAACCAGTCTAAATTGGATCAAACTCTGTTTGTCAAGTCGAAAAATCGGACTGGAAAAGCCCGGTCCGATCCAAACGACAATCTCAATCTAGACCGGCTAGTGAAGAGCCCTAATATTAGTTGGTCACCTACTCATCATGTCATCGATCTGAATCTCATACATGTAGATGTGGCGGCGCAACAACTCAAATTTAGTCTCGATCAGGTTTATCTTATTACAGTCATAATAAAAAGTGTGTGAATCTTATTTTTCTGAACTAGATCATAAAAAAAGTTAATGGAGAGTATATGAGGAGTTAATAATTTGCGGATGTGAGCTATTCATGTATATATGTAGATGTAACTTAACCATGTATATATCCTGTCTTGACCCAAAGACCAAGACGAAAAATGGAAACTAAAACATAGAATGACCCAAATCCCCGACCTTTCTGTTCCCTTCTTTATTATACCTACCTACACTTCTCTTTGGCTTTTTCATTGTACCCTTTCCAAAAATCCAACTTCCTTTCTTTTTCACTTGGAAACTCGCAAACAAAAATCTCAACCCCAATCAAACGCCCAATATATAACTAGCTATTAAGTAATTGCTGGTTTCATTTATTGCCTTTTCTTTTCTTCCTTTTATTTACTTGTGCAACAATCTCTCAAGAAGAGAGAGAGAGAGAGAATGGAGGAAATGATAGAGAAAGCAAAGGAAGAGTTAGAAATGCTGGAAAAGCTCCATCCTAACAAGTTTGATTACTTGAAGCTTGAGATTAAATCCTTCATATCTCTCCTTCAAATCCAACAACTAGAGCTTTTTGACCCTTTGCCTACTTCTTCTGCCACTACTCAAGGTAATTAAAATTTTTTTAAAAAAAAAAGTCTTTTCAAAGATTTAATCTTTTTCATTTTTATTTTGTTTTTGTGGTTAAGTTTTGATTTTTTATTTATTTGCAGCATCAACAAGCATGAAAAGGAAGAGGGCTCATTTGAAGAGAAGGAAAGTGAAAGAGGAAGAGAAAAGGGACAGGAAGGGCTTTGAATACCATAATAATCATAAAATTAATGATAATAATCATAATACTAATGATAATTATGATAAGAAGGTGATTAGGCAAAGGGACAGAGTTGATGTTGTTCTTGAGAAGGCTGAAGCTTGTTTGAGGAAGATTAAGGACGTCAAAATTAGTTTGAAATGCTGATTAATGTTTTGTTTTAGTAATTTAGTTGCATAGGTTGCATTTTGAATGGGGTTTTTGGGGAGTGACTAGTCACATTGGTATCTTTTTGGGGCGTGACTTGTCTATGTCAATATATTTCACCGCGTATGGGGTTAACTTCTTAACTTTGGGCGTCTTGCGATGTAGTTTTGTTGTCTTTGTAATGGTGTGGCTTGATCATTTTGTGTAAACTGTAAGATATCATGCATCATACGAAATTTTGTGTTGTGTAAAATGAGTGTTTTTTTTTTTTTTTTCGTTAGATTTGTTACTAATGCCCTTGCACTTTGCTCAATTGTTCATAAGATTTGTACCGTTGGAACTTTTAACAGCGTTTGAGAAAAAGCACGGAGTAGATTGTTGAACTGAACCGAGTTAAGAACACACTCGAAGTGTCTCTTAGTTTTTTATTTTGGTGCAATAAGTATGTCTTACTTTATTGATACTAATGTCATCAAACATATAACGGTTAATATTTTCCCTCAGAAAAAGCTAATGTAATAATCTCACTAGTAACGCTTTACAGTGCATTTGCGCTTAGCTCCAAACAAAAGGAGGGGGAAAAACATATCAGGTGGACATTGCTGCCTGTTTTAGAGGTCCATTGCCTGACTTTGTACATATATAGTAGTAGTAATTTGAAGAACGTGCTTATATAAATTATTCTGATCTGCATGAATTACAGTACTAATAAAAGAAACCCACCACTATGTGTTTCGTGCATGTCTGTCTAATGGTCGTCTTATTTATAATTGGAATGCAGTAACATGTTTGTAGTTAAGAAATTTCCCCAAAGCCACAAGGCCCACAACACACCAAGATTTTGCCATGATCAACATTTGAGTTTCCAATTTCGTTTAAGATGAAGTTGTTGCAAAGTTTGTCTCGTTAAGGTTTGGAGTTTTATCCGTTATTGTTTTTTTCTCTGTTGACAAAAAAAAAAAAACAGAGAAATGTTAGTGTTTTATCCGTTATTTATGTAAAATGTTTTTATGAAACGGAGGGAGAACCAAACACTTGGATGTGGGAAATAGCGATGTTGAAGTGTTTAAAGATCATATAAATATCGCATACATCTACGAGTGAAAGTAATAACACCGAGTCTTCGAGTCCTTGGGTACAAGTCTACAAGATATGTGATGAATTGATGATGCAGCTAATACAGAAATGCTGACGCTGGCTAGATTAAACTGGATTTTTTAACAGAATGGATTAACCAACAATGAAGACTGAAGAGTCTCAAATTATAAGAGGATTGAACAGAGAAAATCAAAGAATAACTATAGCTAGATTCTGCATATCTTGCTCTTACACCAAGAATAACTACAGCTAGATTCTCTCAGCGCACAGCAAATCCTCTCCAGTGAAAGTTAATTACAGATGTAAGTAATAACAGGATAAGCTAACAGATCAATCTATCGGTCAGGGTACTGAAGTAACTGAGCTACTGATTACTGTGATTAGGCAAATTTTCCCCTGGTTTCTTGGGTTAAGGTTATATTTTAGATTTTTATTTCTAGGACTTGAAGAAATGAGGACAATCTCTGATTAGCAAACTCATATGAATAGCAACCCTAAAAAAGGAACAGAAAAAAAAAGGAAATTTATTTGATTAGCAAATTCTGTCCCCTAACCAGACTTCTGATCTCATATCAACATTTTCTTTCACTAATATCTCTTTTTGGTAGTGAGATGTCACTAATTAATAGGGCCACAATACAATACACTGGAGAGACCGATGCGTATACATTTACAGTTACATGGAGAAAAAAGTTGCAACACAAAGAAAGCCCTTTTTATGCTTCGATTTCCTGCAGTTCTTGGAACCAGATCAATCCTCCCTTTGACGAGCTCCATATATGACTCGACAGCTATACATGTTTTGAGCAACTGGTACATGCTAAATTAACTGTGAAAGCCCCCAGTGCAATTGCTGGAACTGTCTGGAAACAAGAGTTATCTTTCAATTCGTCATGGAACACAAGCATATTTGAGTTCTAGACTCGATCTTCCAACTCCTCACCATCTGCACAAAATACATGCCTACATCGATTATCAAGTCACCGTAGTTGTCGGGGAGTGTTGGAACCTTGAGCTGATTTGCAGGCAAAAATTTCAGCCACGTGGACACATATATAATCCATGTTACATTTGTGGAACAAGAAGTCTCAGCATAATAACAAGTAAACAACGATAAGGAGCACTCACCTTTTATTCCATGATGACAAGGCCAACAGTGGCAGCAGGTATTATGTACGAACTCAAACCAACTTTTGGATGCTGCACTTCAGGTTTTACTTGTGCTTCTACTTTTGGCTTATGGATGGCATCTAAATCTCATTGCCCTGCATACAGAAAAGGATAATGTAAGTCATGCCTCAAGTACCGATGTTCTTATAGTTTGCCTGGTGTTGCTTTGCTCTAGAACAAAAACAAACCAATATATTCTAAGAGAGGACATGGCTCCATCAGAAAGACTTTCACAACCTCCAAAAAGGCCAGGCAGGCTTCAAATTCAAGCCGATGATAGAATTCTCTCAACTAGATTCACTAAGACAATGACTCTACACTGATTACAAATACTCCTATCTATACCATAGGAAGCACATGGCTTGCACCCAACAAGTAACTGTAAGTCTTTAACATAATTAAACAGCTACATGATGGAAAATGGGCAGCAGCTTGTAACATCTTCAGTTATTGATGTACAGTATTATGGAACTTAAACGAGGTAAAAGCCCATGTTTACTGATAAAAGAACGCATCTCATCGAAGTAGGATTTACCAAGTTGGTAACTTGTTAAAATGGAAGCCAAGCATTGGCAGTTTGGCACTTACGACAACAGATACGAAGAAACCTCAATAAGGGAGGGTTCTGCTGGTACCATGTAATTTACATATAAGCTAACCTTCTTTTTTCTTTTGGTGGGGGGGGGGGGTTGGGTTCTTTTCACAGCCATTCAAGGTCTTTTACTCCATCAAAAATGTATTAAATTTGACGCTTTCAAGAAAGCAATCATTGCTTCAGTTCCTCAGGAGTAGGAACGGTTTTGCCCCTGGACGAAAACACAAAAGCTGTCCACCATTCCAGACAGTTTTAGAATAAAACATAAATTACATGCCCACATACTTGTAGCATCTGTCCCAATTATCTTAAGCATCAGCAAGGATATGAGACCTTGAACGGAAAGATCAGAATTCACTCCTAAAAATTGGTAACAAGGGCATCAGCATGAGTTTTGTGTATGGTTAGCTAACTTAGCTCCCAATTTAGGGTTCTTAGTTCTCCCTCCAAAACTATAAAAAAAAAAAAAAATCTGTTTTTCCAATGAGCTACCGGAAAGACAATATTTTAACTTTCAACTTCAGCATAATAGTCAAAAGAACTATTTGCTTAAGATCAAAGTTCAGGGTTCAAATATATATGAATTCAGTAACTGCAGTATGATGATACTTGTCATGGATTCAATTAGTCATCAAAAGGCTAGAGCAGAAACAAGATCCTGTGACTCTGAGGATAACCCAGTTATAGCAAAGCAAAACTTGCATTTTAAATGTTGATTTTTACTCACCTGTAGGTGAAAAAGTCATCCAACTACCAAACTAATGTCAGCGAAACATTTAATATCAGATAAAAAGATTCAAGTTAGAAAGCTTATTACTAAACTTTCTCTAACAATCCAACACTTCCTGCTTAACTTAATAGATCAAAAGAATGGAAGCCATAAAAGATATACCTGCCACTTTACTTCTGTCATTGAATTCTGTCCACATCATCATACAGACTTCTCAAAAATTGAAGAGACTTGGCTTTGCTCGTTGCTCTTGTCCTGCATATCAACCTCCTCATGTACTGATCCTAAAGACTTGGGTGGTAATCCACGACGCCCCAACATGACCAAATAAAGAAGTTTCATCCTTGTCTCATAAACAGGATTTGGATTAATCAAACGCCCCCTTTCATAAGCTTCTCTTAGGAAAACTGTGTGCCTCTTCCCTTTGGTCGATAGATAAAATATCCCAGGGTGGTCAAGAAACAGATCCCTGATATTAAAATCAATACCAAAACACTTTCTGAACTGGCTGATCTTCTCCACCTCTGCCATCTTCTCCACGGTTAAACTCATAAACTCATGAACAATCCCAACAGCTCGTTTCTCCAAACACTTTATTCCGTGCTTTGATCTCTTCTTCTTCTCCTCCATAACCTCATACGGTCCAAGATAAGGAAATTTCTGCCATTCCTTAACCTTCGCCTTGAAACTCTTCCTCAACTTCATGCACGGGGGAAACCCTTGCTTAAAGCTATACCGCATCTCTGTCCTATCAAGTTTTGAATCCTCCTTGCAACACTCCAAGACCCGCCAATTCTCAATTTCAGCAATGAAATGACCATTGGGGTAAGTTTGAACAAGTTTCAGGACATGGGTATTCGGCTCATTCCCATCACAAAGCACAAACAGCTGAGGGTTCCGTGATATCACCGACTCCTCAAAATCATCAGGCAGACCCAACTCCCTCCACACTTTGAAAATCGCTCTCAAGGGCACCGACTTAGATACCGACATCGAAAGAACACGAACTAACCTCTCCACAGCCAACGGCATAGATTCATTAATAGCACCAGCCTCAATTTGACAAATTTCATTGGCTTTCTCAGTTAACTTACAAGAGGGCATGGACTTTTCCGTATTGTAAAAAATCTCGAAAATGTGAGGGTATTTACGAAGAAACAAAGGCGCCCCACGATTAAGGCGAAGCTTCTGTGATAGCCTAGACAAGAAATCAACAGCTACAGAAGGAGGGTTTCTATTAGGGTTTGCTAAAATTAAGTCTTGAATTGCAACTACTTTAACAAGGTTCTTATAATGATCCATAAGTTTCTCAAATGTTGGGTCTCTAGCTCTTGATGCTACATATTGTACAGTGGAGATTGTTCTGGGTACTGAACAAGAACCCAAAGGGCAGCCATTTGAGGGCTTCAAAATGAACTTGACCAATTGAATCGCCATTAAAAGGATATGTTCTAAAGCTGATAACAATTATTATGACCAAGAAGAATAATGGATGATTGAAGATAGCTAAAGCTGCTCATATAATCGACTTTCCAAAATTAAAGACACCAAATTCTGCATAACTCATAATAATAATAATCAATCTATTCAATAAAATTTAATCAATTCATAGATTTATTTCGAATTGAAGAACCCTAACCTCTGTGGTGCTTGACACGGGCTTCCAGTTACCGAGTTTCCGATTGAGAGACATATGCACGACTGCACGATTGAGCATTGGCGCTCTTTATTTTCTCTCTCCTTGGGGATGATACATGATAGAGTGAGAAAGCTAACCCCCCGTTGTCTCCCCTCTCTCTCTTCGGTGGTATGGTATACCAGTATACCACTGATTTTCTTGGTTTGTGGCTTGCTAATCTAGGTGGATTGGAGAATATTTAATCCGCTAAGGTCTGATTGAGGCAGGGATTTTAAGTTCCTTTGTCAAAGCTCAATTGGAGAATAATTTGGCTGATTTGCATCAATTTAGGTTGTTGACTTCAAGTAGTTGAAGTTCTGGTATAGGATTTTGTGCTCTCTTTGGTAGCCTTTGTTCAAAGTATTTTGTTCAAGTAAAAGAAGATTTAAAAGAAAACAAGACAAGCATGAAGTTGTACCGTTTGTCTCTCAGTATTTTGTTGAACAAGAAATTGAAGATTTAGACGATTGAAGTGAAGATTACTTGAAGCTGCTGGTGTTGGATTGAGCGTTCTCGGAGGGGCTTTTGCTTTATTTTTTTAGTGATTCTGTTTTAGGTAGCTTTCTCTCTGGTGGGGTTAATGATGGTTTCATGCCGTGCTCGTGTCATGCTGTCGTGTTTAAGAACAGTGTTGTGCCGTGGCGTGCTTTGTGGTGTGTCGTGCTCATAGACTTATAATTGTTGTGCTTTGTGTCGTGTCGTGCCTTGCGTGCCATGCCCATGCTTTTTTCAAATAATATTAAAATTTTCACTGTGCCATGTCGTGTCGTGTTGTGCCCCACCGTGCTCTCTTTTCAAAATCCAGGCCCAGACCCAGTCATTCGTGCCCGTGCTCGTGTCCGTGCTTCCTCCGTGCCCGTGTTGTGCCTTGTAAAAAGCGTGCTCGGTCGTGCCGTGCCTCGTGCTAATCGAGTAATTATGCCCAGTGCCATCTCTAGGTGTGGGTGAGTGTGGATAATTTTGGGTTGTACTAGTTTGTTGTTATGGTGGCTCTTCCGATTCTTATCCTGCCTTTTTTTGGGCGCTTTCCAAATCCACTTTAATTCAAACTCGTGCAATTCCTTTTCTTTTGGGATCATCTATATTCATCCGAAGTTGTCGTTTTTTGTGTTCTTGAGCTCCGTGAGATTGTTGTTCTTGGTGCGGTGACTTTTATTTATTTGTTAAGGAGCGGTATATTTCGGCGTTTAGATGTTGCCCAAGTGGATACGCTCCTCGATTTGTTGTGTCTTCGTCATCGCATTTTCTTTGGCTCCAAAGCTTCTTTTGTTGTAGCTTGTAGGACATTAGGAACCTTCCGAGATGGGAACCCTAATATTTCATCATCTCCATTTCAAAAAAAATACTCGTATATAATAAAAAAAAAAAGAGGTTGTTTTGTTCTTCACAAAAACAAAAATATAAGACTTACCATAACTTTTTGGTGTCAGTTATTGAGGATGTTAATAGAGACATGATTTTGAAAGCCGCCTGATTTGTTTTTTCTTTATAGAATAACTTTTTTTACTCAATAGTCAAGATTTATCCTAAATATTAGTTATAAGAGAGTGACTCTGATTGTTTTGATTATCGACTTCCCCAAAGCTAGGCAGTTGGCACATATATAGCAGTTTTGGTTGCACAAATACATCTTACATGAAATTACAGTATCACACAGTGTGAACTCTTCACGTCCGAATATAGCATTCGATGAGAAATCGATAGCATCGATTTGATCCAATTTGGTTGCTTGATTAGCGTCCGATTTCAGTATCGGTGGCTTGAATCGAACGCTAAAAGACGCCCAAATGTTAAAAACAAAAGGGGATTAACTTTCTCACTCCTCTAGGAATAAAAACAACGGGCAATACACCAAATAGTTTCTCTTTTCTCCTCTAACACCAGTTCTTTTCTCCTCTGCGGACACCATTCTCTTTGTCTCTCCTCCGTGGACACATTCTCTTTCTATCTCTTCAACCTCTCTCTCCTCCAACACCATGGATTTTACCAACGGTGGCGATTTCAAATGTTTTTGCTATGGTTTCTAAACGGTGATGAAGGATTTTCAAAATATCTCTTCTTTAATTTTGGTTGTTTTTTCTTGACTCGGCCTTGTCACATTCTTCAATTTTCTTTCGTTTGATGTTTTTTGCTTCTAATTTAGGGTTTATACATTAGCTTAAAACTTCACTGATTGTTTTGAATTTGTAGGTAAAAGGTGTGATTTTTCCATCAATTTGGGGTGACAACGACGATCTAATAAGGGAACCAGCTGATACAATTGCGGAATGCAGCGGCGAATGGATACTACGGATTTGGTATTTGTTTCCCAAACAAACCCTAAAAATTTGAGTCTGAGTACTTAATTGGTCTATGTTGAGTCTTGAATTTTATATTGAACTCAAGTTTACTAACTTATAGTTAGGGTTCATGTAATTGAAATCTTCTAAGTTTGAAGTAGGAATTGAGTGATTCCGTGATTTATTTAGTGTAGTTATGAATTAATTTTAGAATTTTGGGTGTTAATAAGTAGAGATAGTAGAAATTGGGTGTTTTGATTGTAAATTGATGACTTAACTTGATTTGTTGTGTTTTTTTTTTCTGGTTTTTTTTTTTTTCCCTTTTTGGATTTCCTGCCAAGAAGTGGTAAAACCTTGTTTTCCATCTTTTAGTTGGTTGAGACTTGAAATTTTTGTGGTTTTTGGTTGCTTTGATGAAGCAGCGGCTAAAGATGGGAGGACGTCAAGGGTGAAAGAGTTTGTGTCTAACAATAGCTTGGAATCCCACTTCCAGCATGCTCCAAGTGAAAAACTTTATGATTTGATATCTGAATAGTGGAAGGGAATGGGATATGCAGGGGTGTGTCTTTATGTGTGCGTGTGTCTTTTTGTATTGGGTTTAATGTTGCTGATTACTTTATTTTGCAAATGTTTTGACAGGGGTGGTGGCTTTATATTACGGGAGAACTTATTGTATTTCGCTAAAAACTTCTCGGGATGACGGTGAAATTGATTGTTTGATGCTGTGGCTTTTTATTGCGGTGAAATGTTTTACTTTCGTTTGATGCTCTTTGCTTCTAATTTGGGGTTTATACATTAGCTTAAAACTTCACTGATTGTTTTGAATTTGTCGATAAAATGTGTGATTTTTCCATCAATTTGGGGCGACAACGACGATCTGATGGGGGAACCAGCTGATACAACTGCGGGATGCGGCGGCGAATGGATTCTCTAGGGATTTCGTTTGTTTTCTTTTTTCCCAAACAAAACCTAAAATTTTGAGTTTGAGTACTTAATTTATCTATGTTGAGGCCTGAGTTTTATGTTGAACTCAAGTTTACTAACTCGTTGTTAGGGTTTATGTAATTGAAATCTTCTAAGTTTAATTGGAGCATAAATTGAGTGATTTCGTGATTTATTTAGTGTAATTACGAATTAATTCTAGAATTTCTAGTCGAGATACTAGAAATTGGGTGCTTTGATTGTAAATTGATGTCTTAACATGATTTCTTGTGGTTTTTTTTCTTTTTCTTTTTTCGCTTTTGATTTTCTGCCAAGAGGTGGTAAAACTCTCACTTTTACCTTGTTTTCCATCTTTTAGTTGGTTGTGACTTGAAATTTTAGTGCCATCTTTTGGTTGCTTTGGTGAAGCAGCGGCCAAAGATGGGGGGACGTCAAGGATGATACAATTTGTGACTAAAAATAGCTTGTAATCCCACTTCCATGCTCCAAGTGAAGAACTTTGTCATTTGATGTCTCAACAATGGAAGGAAATGTGATATGCTGTAACACCTCCGAATTCGCAACGATTTCCTGGGAGCTATCGACGTTGCTGTGCACGATTCGACACCGCTGAACCGTCCCAAACCCGAGGGTTATTACTGCAACATTCATCTCTAAGGAATAAATGCAAAGCAGAAAGAAAATCTAGGTATCAAAGGAAGCATCTAAACAAACTAAACATTAATATCAGAGTTGGCTATCAAGTGAACTTAAGTCCATTAAAGTATTATTACAACTTTGTCTTCTAGGGCACAAACCAAAAATCCCATAATCCAAAACAATAACAAGTCTAGAGAACCAGCCTACAATTAATCTCCAATGCTACACGTCCTCACTTGGCAACACCTGCACTATAGTTTCTGTGACGGAAACAAGGTACAGAAGAAAGAGAAGAAACAAAAGAAAACAAAATTCAGATAAACTGAATAAACATCGTCCATACCCAGTAAAAACACTTTCGCAAACCTTACCTGAGTTTTAGAAGAATCATTGAAACTCATTTGCATGCACAAATAGTCATACATTCAAGCACACGCATACTCAACATTCAATTACATGCAATTCTTGCTTTAGTGATCATTCGAACACAAACAGACCAACCATCTTGATTAGAGTAATAAGAGAGCGAATAGAACAACGATTACCCATACTGTTCATCGATTGATATTGACTGACATGCCATGGACTTACTCTAGTGTATATTCACACTATCTCTAACAAAATAATAGATACGTAGAGAATTAAACAATGGGGAATGATCCATCCCGAACACACTACGAGGTGTCCATAAGTAACTTGGAAATCACGCATCCCTAGACTACATCAATTAGATACAGTCTCGATTGCTCGACTACTCCTAGGGATCCATTAGGAGTCTTATTCTCATTTACAATTCAATTCACATAATTGCATTGTTGACTTAGTGGTACAACGAGACCACGACTCACTACTTCATTTCATGCTTATGACAATGAATAATAATAATGACGATAATGACATTAATGCATATTAAGAGTAATAATGTTTCATATTTGTCTAATGAAATTTCGGTAGCACTTCGGCAGTAAAACATGATATCCAAAATTACACTTTTAACAAATAATCTAACAAAGTATATTAGGTGCTCATTAGCACTCAATAATAACCCATTCCATTTAGCACTTATATTATATCGTAGTAATACTAACAATTCAACACCACCATACTCATTCAATAATTAGCATATAAACTAATTAGTTAACAAAACTTCATAATCTCAACATGCTCATTGTAATTCATAATTATAGCGAAGAATATAATTCTAATTTTCATAATTGACGACGATATAATTTGATCATGCTCCGCATATTAAATTTACAACAATTAGGCAATTAGCACATAACAAGTCAAAACCTTTTTATGGGTTTTGGAAAGAGGTAGGCACATTTCTTACTTAATAAACGCTCACTAAACAGTAGGTAAGCTTTCTAATCACGACCCGATCACGGTTGCCCATTAGGTCCTAATTAAATACAATTACCGAGACATAATCAGTAAATACAAAAATATAAACAGTAACAAAATAAGTAAAATAATATTTTTTGAAATTCCTTGATTTATTGCAATCAATCTAGGCTTTCGAAAATTCGGATTCGGATTCCAAACGAGTAATGAAAAATAAAAACAATAATCGAAAAATACTGAAAATACGGAATTAATTAAAACGAAAATACAAATCGAAACCCTAATTGGTTTTTTGAACCTAGGCCACGATCACCCATGCATGGGGACCTATGGCCTAGCCCATCACCAAGGCCACCACCCACCGACCACCATGGTCGGGGGTGGCTCGCCGGAGCACCGGCGACGAAGGTGAGAGAGAGAGAACGAGAGATTGCGAGAGAGAGAGCTCGCGAGGGAGAAAGAGAGTGACTGAGCGAGAGAGGGGGAGCGGGGGTGGCTCAGCAACGCCAGCCACTCGCCGGCGACCACCCAGGTGCGTCCTGATGGCGCGGCAGGCACGATTCGCGAAAATATGGGAGGAGGAAAACAGAGCATGCGAAAGAGAGAGAGAAAGAAAGATATCGAAGAGAGAGAAGAGGAGGGCTCACCGGCGGCGGTTCTCCAGCGACGGTGACTGAGAAAAGTGAGAAGGGGAGGGAGAAAGAAGGGCACGACTGTGAGGAGAGAGAGGGCTTGTGAGGTTTTGGTTCAGTTTTGTAAACTGATAAAATTGCCCATCTTTTTGCTTATATAGGTCCCTAGTCAACCAAGTCAACACCTACTAGGTTTAGGAATAATTTTCTGATTTAAATGCAAATTAAAACTAATTAAATGCTAATTAAACAATATAAATAAACCTTATTCATATACAAAAATAATTTAATTATATCCCTCAAACTTGATAATTATAAATCACGAAATTCCCATAATAATTAATATTATTATGGCTTTATTTGAATAAATCAAATCGTCATATAAATATACGATTTAAATCTTCGAAACAATTTATAAATGAATTATAAATCGATATTATAATTATAGAAATTATTGAGGTATCACTTTTCTACCCTCCTTAAAAGAAGTTTCATCCCAAAATTTGAAACATGAAGTAATCACTTCTCAACGATGAAACGAGCTACCCATACGAAGGTATAAAACAATTTTAGGATTACTACAATGCGATGCGCGTACTACGGTCGTGATCTACGTCGATTATCAATGCAACATGCAATGCTAGAACATGCAACTCATGCAAAGCGGTAAACAAAGCACGAAATTTCTGGGTGTGACAATCTACCCTCCTTAAAAAAGGTTTCGTCCAGAAACTCAAATGGAATTAGTACCTTGTATAAAGAGATCTGGGTACTTCTCGCGCATCATGGATTCAGCTTTCCATGTTGCCTCTTCTTGACCATGACGGGACCAAATAACCTTCACAATTGGAATGGTCTTTGTACGAGTCGATCGCTCTTTTCGGTCGGTGATCTTGACTGGACGTTCTTCATATGACAAACTCTCATAAAGTTTGATCGTTTACGGTTGAACGACATGAGTTGGATCATGTACGTATCGCTTCAATTGAGAGACGTGGAACACATTGTGGACTTTTTCAAGTTCCGAACACATTGTGGACTTTTTCAAGTTCCACAGGCGAAGCTAAACGATAAGCAACCTCACCAATCCTTTCTAGGATCTCATAAGTTCCAATGTAAGGACTCAGTTCCCCCCTACGATAAAAACGCATAACGCCCTTGGTAGGAGATACTCGCAAAAGTTTCTTGCTTCCCACCTCAAAATCTTCAGGTCTACGACCTCTATCTGCATATGATTTCTGGCGATCTTGTGCACTTCGCATCTTCGTTTGAATCACCTTCACAATGTCGGCAGTCTGCTGGATCATGTCAGGACCCTAAACTGCAGTCTCGCTAATGTCGTTCCAACAAACAGGCGATCTACACTTCTTACCATACAAAGCTTCATATGGTGCTCGATCGATGCTCGAATGATAGCTATTGTTGTAAGAATATTCGATCAACGGAATGTGTTTATCCCACGAACCTTGGTATTCGAGGGCACACATTCGAAGCATATCCTCTAGAGTCTGAATTGTTCTTTCCGTTTGGACATCTATTGCAGGATGAAAAGTGATACTAAACTTCAATTTGCTTCTGAAAGATTCTTGTAGTTTCTGCCAGAAGTGAGACAGAAATCTCGAGTCTGTATCAGAAACAATATCTTCGGGTATACCATGAAGTCTCATGACTTCCTTGACATAAGCGTCAACTAGCTTCTCCATTTCCCAAGTGTCATGCATTGGGATGAATCTTGCGACTTTCGTCAAACGATCTACAACGACCCAAATGGCGTTGTTCTTCTTCTGCATCAAAGGTAAACCCATGAGAAAGTCCATTGAAATCGAATTCCATTTCCAAGTAGGAACTTTCAGTGATTGTACCATTCCACCAGGTCTCTTGTGCTCGATCTTGACCTTTTGACACATCAAACATTTCGTTATAAACTCAGCGACTTCTTGTTTCTTTTCCTTCCACCAGAATACTTGGCGAAGATCCTTGTAAAGCTTTTCTCCACCAGGATGTACAGAATATGGCGTATTATGAGCTTCACCCAGAATCTGACTTTTGATAGTTGGGTCATTGGATACACAGACACGTTCTTGGAACCTCAAAATTCCATCTAGGCCCATGGTGAAGTCCTCAGACCTACCCTCATCTTTGTGGTTTAGAATCTGCTGAAAATCCTCATCACCACCTTGTCTATCTTTGATGTCCTCTAGTAATGTTGTTCGAACAGTCATATGTGCTAAGGTACACTGAACGTCACCTTGAAACACAATCTCGACCTTGAGACTTTGCAAATCACGTAGGATCTCCTTAGGAAGCACTAAAGCAGTGTTTAATGTATGTCGAGTCTTCCTACTCAAGGCATCAGCGACTACATTCACTTTACCCTCATGATACTGAATATCAATGTCATACTCCGTCAGAAGTTCTACCCATCTCCTTTGGCACATGTTCAACTCTTTCTGCGTAAAGATGTACTTGAGACTCTTGTTATCAGTGAACATCTTGACTGCGGAACCATACAGGTAATGTCGCTAAATCTTCAATGCGAATACGACAGCAGTAAGCACTAGATCATGCGTAGGATAACTATCATCGTGCTTCTTCAATTGTCGTGAGGCGTAAGCTACGACCTTTTCATGTTGCATCAAAACACAACCTAAGCCATGCTTAGATGAGTCACTGTAAAATTCATAACCATCTGTTCCAAAAGGTAGACACAGAAATGGTGCACTTGTAAGGCGTTTCTTCAACTCTTGGAAAGCAGTTTCGCACTTGTCAGACCATACAAACTTCGTGGTTTTCTTCATCAAATTCGTGATAGGCTGTGCGATCTATGAAAAACCTTCCACAAACCTTCTATAGTAGCCAACGAGTCCAAGAATACTTTGAACTTCGGTCACGGTCGTCGGTCTAGGCCAATCTGTAACAACTCGAATCTTCCCTGGATCTACGGCCACACCATCCTTAGACACCACGTGTCCTACGAAAGATACAGTGTCTAGCCAAAACTCACATTTCGATAATTTGGCGTAAAGTTGATGTCTTCGCAAGATCTCCAAAACAGTACGTAACTTTTGCTCATGCTCTTCGGCGTTCTTCGAGTAAACCAGAATATCATCGATAAAGACTACAACAAACTGGTCTAGGTAAGGCTGGAACGTACGATTCATCATGTCCATAAACTTCGCAGGCGCATTCGTCAACCCAAAAGGCATCACAGTGAGCTCGTAGTGCCCATACCTTCTCCTAAACGCGGTCTTCACAAGGCTCAGAAATCCTCAACTGGTGGTATCCTGATCGTAAGTCTATCTTTGCCAAAATAGACGCTCCACGCAATTGGTCAAACAGATCGTCAATTCTGGGAAATGGGTATCGATTCTTAATCGTGATCTTGTTCAATTCGCAGTAGTCTATACACAATCTCATACTACCATCCTTCTTCCTTACAAACAAAACAGGAGCACCCCAAGGCGATACAGTCGGACGTATGTTTCCCTTTTCCAACAAGTCCTCAAGTTGTGTTTTCAGTTCCTTCATCTCAGCAGGTGCCATACGGTACGGTGCCTTCAAAATTGGTGCAGAACCTGGAGCCTGGTCGATCGTAAAGTCGATTATGCGTTGCGGAGGCATTCCGGGAATCTCTTCGAGAAAAACGTCAGCGTACTCGGAAACTACAGGAATAGGCCGTGGAGCTTCCGTCTCGCGACTTTTATCCACCACATGACAAAGGTAGATCGCTTCACCCTTAGTCACGCACTCCTTGACCTTCATTGTTTCCATCACCTTCAGCTTAGGCTTGACCACAACTCCTCGGTAAGTGATCTTCTTACCTCTGGGTCCTCGCAAAGAAACACGTTGTTTGAAGCACTCTATCTTAGCCCTAAACTTGTATAACAAGTCCATTCCCAAAATAACGTCAAATTCCTTCAATTCGAACTGAATCAAGTCTGCGGATAGCTTGGAACCAGCTATACTAATCAAACACTTCTCGTACAACGAATTACAACTAACATTCGACCCGTCAGGCATCGTAATGTTCGCCCTATACACAGAACTAGGTTCTAGGCCTATCTTAGATGCAAAACTCTTAGAAAGAAAAGAATGCGATGCACCACTATCAAACAAAACAAAAGCGGGAAAAGAATTAACAAGAAGAGTACCAGCAATCACGTTCGGGTTTGCTTCTGCCTCATTGCGGTTCATCACAAAAAATTCTGCCATTAACCCCTCTATTGTTGTTGTTGTTGTTCGGCGTGGGATTAGCAGGTGCAGGAACTTGCGCTTGATTGTTCACAGTAGGAGCAGTGTTGTTGCGGTTGTTGTTGTTGTTGTTGTTGTTGTTGTTGTTGTTGTTGTTGTTGTTGTTGTTGTTGTTGTTGTTGTTGTTGTTGTTGTTGTTGTTGTTGTTGTTGTTGTTGTTGTAACCCCTGTTTCCACGGTAGTTACCACCATTACCACGATAGCTATTATTAAGACCCCCACGATTGTAATTGTTATTGCGGTTTTTCCCACTGCCATTCCTTCCTCGGCTCCAACACTCAGAAGCTTTGTGACCCGGCTTGTTGCATTCATAGCAATGCAGCACGTCACCACATCAGTTCTTTTCAGGATGCTTCTTGTTACAGCGAGTACAAGGCGTATTCCTTCTAGCCATTATCTTAGCTCGAAGACTATTCGAGTCACGATTCCTATTCGCACCGTGGTTCTGACCACCTTGGTAGTTGTTGTTGCTGTTGTGGTTAGCTCTTGGCCTCTTGTCGCCATTGTTCGAGTTCGAGGGATTGCCTTCGTCTCGCTTGTTCTTACCCAGATGCGGTCACAATGTCCTACTATCCTCTCCTCATTCAGGGCCTTGTCATAAGATTCCTGAAAAGTGACGGATTGTCCAGCGACAAAACGTTGAATGTCCCATTTCAGTCCATCCTCAGACCTTTCGATTCGTTCAGCTTCAGTTGTCAGCAGATTGGGAGCAAAAATAGCAAGCTAATTGAACTTGGAAGCATACTCAGCCACAGACAGTTTATCTTGGCTCAACCCTTCAAATTCACGCTGTTTCAGGCGTCGTAGAGAACTAGGATAAAATCTAGCACGAATGGATTCCTTAAAACGATCCCAGTCATAGTTTGGCACTGCAAGCAAGTCAGTTTGCACATCATTCCACTATTTGTTGGCTTCACCTTTCAGGTAATATGTCGCAGAGCTAATCTTCATGTTGTTAGGCCGTCTCGTAGCTAGGAACAACTTTTCGAACTCAATGATCCAGTTCTCCAATTTAGTTGGATCAACACCACCCTCGTACGTAGGAGGTTTAAGAGCGTCAAAGTCTCAGAAACTGCGCATTTTAGAAGCTTGTGCGGTTCTAGCTCCTCTTTGCGTGCCATTTGTCGTGCCATGATCTCGACCACGTCGGTCAGACCATATTCAAGTCTGGCAATTCTATCGGCATTGGTTGTTATTTCGCGATCTGAGAATATAAAAGTAATGGTATGAACACCATTCACACAATTTGCGCATCTCGACCCTTTAAGGTATAATTGAGAGATATAGGTTGTAATTGAAACCTTTCTCTTGACATTTAGCAAATAGCATATATGTTTCGAGGATCGACCTTACATTGTAGGTCTAAGCAACATACTTGCTTTATTGTTCTCAGTTCTCATGCATAATAGTTCGATAAGCATGTAATAAACTTTAGATACGTTGGTCTCACAAGAATAGACAATGTCATTCATAATACACATAATGAGGCTCCATACCAATTTTAGTAAGGCAATAAACAATCACACGTAATCATATTAATATGCTTTAGCTCTTGGCTCACAAATGATTTGATAATGCTCAACGAATTATTATTTTCTTCCTTAAATTCGACATGGATTTCCCATCATGTCACGACAATATGAGGTAGCATCCATGCTTTTAGTCAACCATGCAAACATGTGATAACAACAATGATGTAAATAATCTTAACGACATTCATATAATCAAATGAAATAGTTTTGCAATAAGATAGATTGCAAAATAGATAAGAGTCATAAATATTTGTTGCTTAGGCAACTACATCACACACACCAATCTTGACCACGCATGGTCATCACAATAAAGAAATAATGTTTCTAAACAAAATGACTAACCCTAGTCAATGAAACAACTAAACTTCAACAGGGTTTTGCTTCGATCTAGGAGGTGTATCATGGTCATCCTTCCTCCTTGGCTTCAGTTCCCTACATGGCGTGTAAGGATGCACGTCATCTCTAAACTTTTGAGGCATGAAGTGCCTTCTAAAGTTATCCACAAGCTTGCGCTTCTTCGACCAACAGCTCTCGCATATGTACTTCGGAGCAGGCACTAAGACATGGTTAACCTTCCACTCAAACTCGGACAAGCATAGCTCATTGCCAACACCCTGGAAACTCAGCGCCCAGCGGTCGCCTTTGCCATACTTCTCATCGTTGATGTAGCCACTCTTCATTACCACATCGTCATACTTCTCCTTGAGATCTCTCCAAGGATGCATGTTGGGTAAGCCAACCAGTAAGAGTTCTACCCAAAAACCTTGGGGTATCCTTGTATGGTTCTTATACTTGTAACTCTCGATCACAGTATATGGATGATGGATGTAGGCACGGATGTCATCTAGCTCGGCATCAGTGACAAAGAAGGACTCCACAGGAGGAGACACATCAGCAGGATGCGAAGGAGGTACAAAATTGTTGTCGCTTGCATCACCTATGTCCTCTAAGTCTGGCATGCTAGGTGAATCAGAGACTCCAGCTCCAAAATCGAATCGCATCTCGAGATCCACAGAGTTAGGCTCAACGCTCGGCTCGTTAACAGGAGCATCTCCAGCCTCATGTTCGGACTCGGTAGGTTCCTCTTCAGAATCAGGATCCTCATTAGCTTCCAAGTCATGGTTGAGGTCGATTGTCACGTCGCCACCGTGATCACCATTTGCGGCGGGTTGGTCCACCTCGTGCACGCCAAGGTCATGCGCCACGGGCATAGCTGCGGCCTCTTCATGCTCGTCGTGCGTTGGCTCACTATCGGAGACATGCACGTATTCCACCTCATGCTCAGGTGCAATGATCATTGCTCGCAGTTTCCTACCCTTAGTCGATTTCATCGCGGTCAAACGAGTAATTGCCATCTACAAAAGGGCAATCAAACAAGAAGAACATTTAAATCACAAACAAGGTGATTTCAAGTAATTCCTAACTTCTAGGACTACTACGCTCAACGGCTTTATTTACATTTTATTTTCCCCAAAATGAAACTAATCTTTATTAATTCATTAATTAAACCTATGCAACCTTTTAAACCTAAGGCTCTGATACCATTTGTAACACCCCCTAATTCGCAACGATTTTCTGGGAGCTATCGACATCGCTGTGCACGACTCGACACCGCTGAACCGTCCCAAACACGAGGGTTGTTACTGCAACATTCATCTAAAAGGAATAAATGCTAAGCAGAAAACCCGATGATGAAAGGATTGGATTTTGCTCGAGCTTGGGCTGCGAGAATAATTTCTCTGATGATTAGCCCAGTTCATTTGAATTAACTAGTGGAAGCCTTTTGTACAGGTGATCCAAACCAGTTGGACTCAATTCAATTGGAGTCCAAAACTGAGAGATAGGCCTCTTTGAACCTAAGGGCCCGAAAGGGAACCCAAACCCATGAGTCAACCCTTGGTCAAACAAGGGAACTCAGTCAATCCTGTGTGGACCCCTCGGACAGCCTTCCCCGCACAAAAATCATGCCAGGCGCCTATGCAGGCACACCGCACCATGTCGAAGCGGCCACGCTTGGGCTCAAGCGGTGGCCGCTAGGACAAGCGGTTGTGCCGCTAGGCCAAGCGGTTTGACCGCTTGCCTTGCGGCTTGACCGCTTGGCCTGCCGGTTTGGCCGCTTGTCCTAGCGGCTTGGTCGCCTGGACCCTTTTTCGCGGGCGACAAATTTCGAGGCCCATTCGATTTCCGTGCCAAACCCTGGCAGCTCCCCCTCTTCTATATAAACAAACCTTAGGGTTCAGTTGAAGAGGTTGACAGTTTCTCTCTCAGAGGTTGGCTTTTAGGTTGGACATTCTCTCTAAAGGCTAAACATTCTCTCTCATATTATAAGCCCTAAATTCTGATTCTACTCCTTCGTTAGGATTAGCCCTAGCACCACAAAATAAACCTTCAACCTTCATCAAGAGCATGAATTCATGCAAAATAACCTAATAAGTTCATTGTGAGCATCCAGGTAATCCATGCTGAGGGTTTTCAATAATTTTTATTTGCTTGTTATTACTGACGATTTTGGTTTATGTGATATGTACATGCATGGCGCTTTTTGAGCAAAAGGGCTTGTATTAAGCTTAAGTTTATGGATGAATGATGATTTTTAATATTGTTATTTATTGCTTTGCTATGAATGGATTATGCTTGCTTTTGTGGATTGATGGATGAATTATGCATTTGTTCCTTTAAATCGCAGGTTTTAGCATATTTATCGTTTTAGCAATAAAAGCATGTAACTTGATAAATTATTAAAAGTGGTCACATTAATAATGATTGTTCAAACCCATTAGTTAAAACTAGGAATTTGGACAAATTGAACCCTGTTTGGAACCGTAGCATTAATAATTATATTGAATCGATTAGTAAAAGTCGTTGTTAAACGGGCGAGTTGGGTGCCTAACACCTTCCTAGCTTGTACCTACGCCCCCAAACTCATTAATGAAGTCAATTTCCCCAATAGGGATTGAGGTGCACAGGTTTTGAGTTGACGTCTTTCTAGACTATCGACTTGATCTCCAAGGTTTCCAAATTACCTCAAAATTTTGTGGCGACTTCCGACAATCTTAATCATGTCCTTGGTACAAAAATCTCTATGTGCATATATACTAAAAGATTCACGAAATTCGATCATCCAACGCGCTCTCCCAGGCTGTCCGGTAAGCCCGACCCCCCGAAAGGAGGGCCGAAGGTAAGGCACGCGAAAAAGAGGGGAGAAAAATAAGGCAGCCTACAGTGGCGACTTCACTGGGGACATGATTAAGAGGGTGTAACTTGAAAATCGATTCATTATAATTATTTTTTCTTGGTTCACTACCTTGAGTGTTCTTATTATTATTTTGTGACTTGTCGTTCATCTATTAATTTGCATCCATGTGCATGTGCATGTGCTTGCGCGACTTTCGAGCTTGTTTTTACAAGTTCAAACCAGTTTTTAGCCAATGGAGTTTGGTGAAGTACCTTGGTGAGAATCCACTCGATTCTTCTTTGCCAAGCAACATGGATCCCCCCACCTCATGTACCTTCCTACGCATTCGTCCACCCGACGAGTAGGATAACTAGAATGCCTCACATTGTCGCGCATCACGCGGATTGTAGTACATTCTTGACCATGAGTACCTTTTGACCAAAATCCTTAAGCCTACCCCATTGCATGAACTGGAACCAATGTTTTAGGTTGAAACTCAGTCCCATGTCCATGCTAGATTTGCATAATCATGTCATATTGCGTTGTTTTGTTGTTTGCCCATATGTGAATGCAAACTTTGCGTAGTCTTTTTGGTTGTCATAGAATATTAGGTTAGACACCAATTAGGATCTTTTCCTTTTTTGAGTCTAGATTTTGTCTTAAGATCGAATCTAGAATCTTTATTTTTAGGAAATAATATCCCTCAATGTTCTATATGATGCTCATTACCTTAGGAAAGATTTGGTTGCTATATTCTTTCCCCTTATTTTAGGTAGTGAGTCTAGGTTAAAAGATCTCGATAATATCTCTCCCCTCTCCCCTCTCCTTTTAGTCAAGAGTATAATATCTTTTGCTTTATCCCATATTGAGTCGAGATAATATCTCTCCCCTCTCCTTTTAGTCAAGAGTATAATATCTTTTGCTTTATCCCATATTGAGTCGAGATAATATCCATCCCCTCTCCTTTTAGTCAAGAGTATAGTATCTTTTGCTTTATCCCATATTGAGTTGACATCTTTTGACCTAAACCCATCACTTAGTCCCCAAGGGTAACTATGTTGATAGAATGTCCTAGATAAAAACTTCCCATATTTGTTTTAAAACTTTTCTTTCGTGGAACTTGTTAGTCTTTCCTTTTCTAAGTCTTATCCGCTGTCCAAGATTGGGAAAAAAACAGTCGGTCTGAAAAGTTGGGAATGCGATCATAGTAATCAATGTCTGGTTAGGAAGCTCGTATTGGAATTTCCCCCCTCGAGCAAAGCTAGGTCTGACGCAGTATTTGTTACTCCCCCTCCGTATCGACCATCTTGTTCTAAGTTGACTGAAATGGCCGAAGATGATGTGCCCCCTCCACCACCTAAGACTACTGATGAGATGTTGACTGAAATGATGAAAATGTTGGAAACTATGGGAAACCGTGTGACATGGATAGAGAGCAAGGTCAAAGAAGCCGACCCTGTTAACCAGGATGATCCTCCACCTCGAGATGACAAAGTAGAAGAATTAAATGCTCAAATTAAGAACCTTGAGTTAGCTCTAACTCAAAACAAGATCATAAGTGACTACATGATCAATGCTGAAGGATACTCTTGTCACATCAAGGGGAAGCTTCCACAAAAGTTCTCTATGCCTGAAGTTCCCATCTTCAAAGGGACCGATGATCCAAAAGATCACATAAGGGCTTTCACCACTGTAATAATGGGCCTAAGAGGAGTAGACCCTGACCTTTATATTCATCTTTTCTCACAAACCTTGGACCCCACTGTTAGGGCATGGTTTTTCAAGCTCGAGCCCAATCAGGTTCAGGAATGGAATAAAGTGTCCAGTTTATTCCTCACTAGGTATGCCGACAATGTCATCCAACCGACCACCATGAGAGAGTTGGAAGCAATCAAGCAAGGTGAAAATGAAAGCTTCACTGATTTTGTCAAGAAATGGAGAACTAAAGTTGCCGAAATGCTCGACCGTCCATCCGAGAAAGAGCAAATTCGGAAACTCATCAAGAACTTACAACCTCCTTACTTGAATCCTCTCAAGTACCAAGCAATTACTTCATACACACAACTCAATAGTGTGGGACTGCTCATAGAGGACGATCAAGCACTCAAAAAGGAGAAAAGCAAGGACTTCTTCAACAAAGGTGCTTATAACCCAAGCTGCAAGAAGAAACCTAATTCGGGAAACTCTTCGAACAAGGTTAATGAAATCAATGCTGTCTATGACAAACCGCAAAGGCGATACACCCTCTTGGGTATGACCTATGCTAAAGCTTTGGAAAAGCTTGTCAAAAATGACTACCTTAATGTCGTGGGCCCCACTCCGGATCCCGATGTCGAAAAGAGGAGCCCGTCATGAAACCCTAATCTTTATTGCAAATTCCATAGAGGAAAAGGACATGACACCGAGAAGTGTTGGACACTCAAGAATAAAATCTAGGATCTTTTTGACAATGGGACTATTCCCAAGCCAAAGAATGTTCCCACTCCAAATAACAACACCAATCCTCTAGGCACGGTTTTCGTCATTACAAATGAAGAAGAGGAAGAAGACCTCTCTCGCCTAATTGTGCCAATTGGACTTCGCGTCCCACCATTTAAGATTGACTCCCTCCATCTAGAGGTAGCCGAATTTGGGAAAGCGACAGCGACGAGGAAGACGCTACCCTCCAGATTTCTAAAGTATGGTATGACTCTACAGACGACGAATCTCCTGAAGTTAAACACCTCACGAGGTCAGGAAGGCACTACATACCTCCCCATCTCCAAAATAAGGATCCACTACAAAACACAGCTTCAGTTTTACCGCAAGTGAGAGATTCTCCACTGGTCCAGAACAAGGACCAAAATCCTCCAAACGAGGATGATGGCACTGCACTGCTTAAACAGTTTCAAAAGACTAAGGCCAATATCTCTATATGGCAACTCCTGACTACTTCCCAAGTACACAGGAATGCTTTACTAAAGGCGCTTAATCAAACCATGGTTTCCCCCGAAGCTACTCCGGATGACCTGGTCAACCTCCTCACAAAAGGAAATTCCTCACAAGCAATTGCATTCACTAATGAAGACCTTCCACCCGAAGAAACTCATCACAATAAGGCACTCTACCTAACTTCCATATGCGAGAAGAAACAAGTCCCAATGACTTTAGTAGACAACGGATCCGCTGTCAACGTTTGTCCTCTAAGGACCGCTCAATGTTTGTGCGCACACGCCGCACAAGGGTTGAGAGCCTATGACAACTCCAAACTAAACGTTCTAGGCATATTTTCAATCAACCTTAACACCGGACCCGTTGAGAAAATGGTACAATTCCATGTCATCGACATCCCAGCTTCTTTCAACTTACTCCTAGGGCGCCCCTAGCTCCATGGACTAAATGCGATAGCTTCAACATTACACCAAAAGGTCAAAATGATGGTCGGAGGGGTAGTTTTAGAGGTTAGAGCTGATTCTATGATCGCTAGCATTGAAGACGTTCCAGTTCTTAAAGTCGAGCACACTGCGCAAGACGAAGAATTCTGGGGCTTTATGACTGAAGGCGTCGCCGTACTCGAAAAAGATATAGCTCCTTTCGCACCATATTCTCACCTAGGAATTAATGCCATTTTAAGAAATCAGGGACACTTCCCTGGCACATCTCTAGGCAAAGATGTTTCCAAACCACTTCCAGTTTGGTCATCCAAAATCGGAAACAATCTTTTCGGGTTAGGCTATGACCCCACCAAGCAGGAGTTACGAGAACACATCTCTAAAGAAAAGAGCCATTAAGGAAAATAAAGTCTATGACATCCCCATGGCGCCATACCCACACACAATGAACGGACAATTCGTCCAGTTTGGAGATCCATTCCCTTATTATGGCTTTCCTGAACCCTATGTTCTCCCGGTTTACGGAATCCAAGTTCCCGGATTCGAAGTCTTTCAAGACTGCTATGTACTGGAAGAAACTCCTTTGCCTGTAAGGAGGAGGCTGAACTTTGATTGGGTAGAGGACACACCCAACAATGCTTTGGGTTTATTATTTGGACAAGAGCATCGCCATCCAAAAGATGAAGAGCTCCACAATGTCAATAATGCAATTCAGGATGCAAACTTTGACCCAACTAAGTTGATCACTCCAAACGAGGGTCAACTCACAAAGCAGAAACGTACTATAAGCTGGACAGGAGCCAATGGAAGAAGATCAAGATCACGATCTCCAAAGAATCCAAGCCTGACTCCGACACTGATTCCGACCGGACTGAGCCCGATTCTGAAGACAAGTCTAATATAGTACAGTCGGGTGGTCCACCCAAATCTATGTTTAATTCTGTTTGCAAGTCGAAAGATGTTAAAGCCAATAGTAATGGCTCAGTTGATGTTTCAGTTTCCCCTATCAATGAAATAATAACTGATTCTGCTTACTTCTTGGATTACTTAGTAGCTAATAATTCAAAAGATGAAAAAGAATTGCCCAAAGAAGTAACTAAAGCACTATTAGAGCATGAACAAAAGACTTCAATTGTGGAAGAAACAGAATTAATCAATTTTGCAAACGATCAAGAGCCGCGCCAAGTGCGCATTGGCTTATCGTTAACTCCCAAAGAGCGAGAAAGCTTTATAAATCTCTTAAAAGAATACATAGACGTCTTCGCTTGGTCCTACAAAGATATGCCAGGAATAAGTCGCAAAATAGCACAGCATACAATACCGCTCAATCCGGATTCAAAGCTAGTAAAGCAGAAACTTCGGAGAATGAAGCCTGAGTGGGCACTGAAAATCAAAGAGGAGGTGCAAAAACAGCTCGCAGCGGGTTTTATCAAGGTTGCCCAATATCCAGAATGGGTTGCTAACATAGTGCCCGTTCCAAAAAAGGATGGCAAAGTAAAGATGTATGTTGACTTTAGAGATCTAAACAAGGCAAGTCAAAAGGACGACTTTTCCTTGCCACATATAGACGTATTGGTGGATAATTTCGCTGGACATGCCCTCTTATCATTCATGGATGGCTATGCAGGGTATAATCAAATACAAATGGCTGAAGAAGATATGGAGAAAATCACTTTCATTACCCAATGGGGGACTTATTGCTACACCGTCATGCTTTTCGGGTTGAAGAACGCAGGAGCAACATACCAAAGAACCACAACTTCCCTTCTACATGACATGATACACAAGGAAGCCAAGGTGTACGTAGACGATATGATCATTAAATCAAAGGAGAGAGAAGGGCATATACCCTCTCTAAGGAAATTCTTTGATAGGCTTCGGAATTACAACATGAGATTGAATCCTCAAAAGTGCACGTTTGGAGTAACTTCAGGCAAGCTCTTAGGATTCATCATAAGCACAAGAGGTATTGAAATCGATCCTACCAAAATCAAAGCTATAAGGGATATGCCATCTCCCAAAAATGAAAAGGAGATAAGAGGATTCCTAGGACGTCTCCAATATATAAGTTGATTCATATCCAAATTGACTATTACATGCGAGCCCATCTTCAAAAAGCTCAAAAAGGACACTAAATCTACCTGGGATGATCAATGCCAGCAAGCCTTCGACAAGATTAAGGAATACTTAGCTAAACCACCCGTACTGGTTCCGCCCATTCCGGGAAAACCACTTATGCTATACCTAACAGTCACAGAAACCGCCATGGGTGTTATGTTGGCCCAAAAGGTGGAGAATGACGAAAAGAAAATATACTACCTTAGCAAAAAATTCCTAGAATACGAAACATGATACTCCACCCTAGAGAAAACGTGTCTCGCATTGGTCACTGCAACCAAGAAGCTCCGACACTACATGCTACAACATTCCGTTCATATAAAGTCAAGGATGAATCCGTTAAAGTACTTGTTCGAAAAACCCATTCTTAGTGGAAGACTAGCAAGATGGACCGTCATGCTTTCGGAATTCGATCTAACTTTTGAACACCAAAAGGCGATCAAAGGACATGCCATTTCTGAACATCTCGCTGAAAACCCGGTTACTAGTGAAGATGCCACACATGACTTTCTAGATGAAGGAATAATGAGTGTCGAGGAGAACACTTGGCAATTATACTTTGACGGAGCATTAAACCAAAAAGGTTATGGGCGTAGGAGTATTATTAGTTAGCCCCGAAGGAGCACATACTCCTATAGCCGTCAATTTAGATCATGAGGCAACCAACAACGGCGCCGAATATGAAGCATGCATCATTGGTGTAGAAGCGGCAATAGAGCTACAAATTAAGGATCTAAAGGTATATGGAGATTCAACTCTTATCATAAACCAAGTTTCCAAAAAATGGAAAGTGAAAAGCGAATCCTTGGCACCTTACCAAGAATATCTTGAAAAGATAGCCAAATATTTCACTTATGTCCGTTTCACATACCTTCCTAGAGACGACAACCAGTTCACAGATGCCTTAGCAAAGATGGCTTCTATGATAAATATCCCAGATGATGTAATCTCCATCCCCATCCACATTCAAAGGCGCACTGAGCCGGCCTTTTGTAATGCACTTGAAATATGCCTCAACGAGGAAGAAGAGGAGGAATGGTTTACTGACATTCTCAATTTACTCGTCAAAGGCATTTATCCTCCACAGTCCACACCTAGGACACAAAGAGCCTTAAGAAGACTAGCCGCACAATACATACATGTGCAAGACAAACTTTATAAAAAGACACCTCAAGGGTTAAGTCTTCTGTGCTTAAAAGAACGCGAGGTCATCAAAGTTATGAGTGATATACATAATGGCGTATGTGGTCCCCATATGAATGGACTCACCTTGGTCAAGAAGATCCTAAGGCAGGGATACTATTGGACTACGATGGAAAAAGATTGCATCGAATACGTGAGAAAGTGCACACGCTGCCAATTTCACGCTAATTTACAACATAAACCACCTACCCCTTTACATACATTCACTTCACCATGGCCGTTCTCTGCATGGGGCATCGACATCATTGGAAAAATCACCCCTACAGGAAAAGGAGGCCATGAATACATATTAGTCGCGATAGACTACTTTACCAAATGGGTTGAAGCTCGTTCGTACGCAAGGATAGCGTCCAAACACGTGGCAAAGTTCATACATGACAACATCATTACTAGGGATGTAAATGGATCGGATTTGGGTCGGGTGGACCATCATCCGCTCCATCCGCGAAATCCATCCGCTCCATCCATCACCCGCGAACCATCCAATCCTAATCCGCTCCATCCGTCATCCGCGGTTTAAACGGATGGATCGGGTGATAAACGGTTTTAATACTCTTGTTTTTCAATTTGTTCACAATACTCCTGTTTTAATAAAATTGTTCCACTGTCATGCATTTCGCTCGCTTAATTAAAGCTTCATACAAACCAAATATGAAAAAGGTATTATACATAAAATCCAAATCACACAAAACAACAATATGAACATATAGCATTAGTCTGAGCACCTTCCACTTGATATAACCCAAGACTTTCATTCAGCCAAATGGAGAACTGGATAAGAAGCTTTGCCAGCCAAGCAAACTCGTCATCTGATATGGGTCGCCTAATCAATTCCCCCATATACACGACGTTGGTTATTGAGATATTTCCAACCCTTCTGTGCTTGAATAAGCAACGCAACCGTGATTTCAAGGAGGCCAGACATTGGAGGTTGTTTGCAAGATTATCACCAGAGATCGCCGACAGCTCTATCTCAGCCCACAATATAAACACCTGGAAACAATATGTAACTTAGTTCTAGCTGCAGGTGAATCCTTCTTTTCAAGTACTAGTATGCATTGAAGCCCATTCGCGCTTTGGGAACATCTGATGAAATTGGAGAGAGTATGCATTGAGAAAGTACTCGATGCTAGGCCTAGTATCGAGAAAGTGATTGCTGCTAGGCGTTGTAAGTGCAGAGGTCTTCGAATCTCATGTACTCTTGCTGCTGAATTTTATGAATCATATCCACAATGCCTTCACCACCTGAGAAGTTGAGAACAACAAAGAAAGAGTTCTCAAATCAAAATGAAAGAGATACATTAGTATTACTAATTTAGTACTTTAGTAACCACCTAAAAAAACAAATGCAAGAGATATTACAAAGTATATCATGCAGTTGATAGACATCTAAAGACTGAAGTCTATGGAAAATGCTATGAAGGTTGCTGAGCCGTCGATCAACGTACATGTACTGCCATTTTATTGGACAACATAATCTCCAGATATTGCCTAACTACTAGATTAAACTAAGCTACAGATCATGTTGTAGAATAAGATGGCAAGTGTTCATTTGGTGGTCATTGTTTCTACCATATCTGAAAGTCTAGTAAGAAATGCAGATGGTGCTTGATATAGTTACCTAGCAAAATTGCACTTGAAAATATGATTGTTGATAAAATAAATACAATCAAAGAAGCTCTTCCAACTCTTGCTATCCATTTCTTCCCCACATATTGCCCTGTCAGAGAGGCCACTATAGCTACAGCAACAAAGTATAGAGCTGCAACAACAAAGTCCATCAATAACATTCAACGAAACATATTATTGAGCCGCTTAAGCGAAGCAGTAATAATGCACAACTTCCATATATCACAATTCACAATACTTGTGATCTTCTTACCGTAAGGTACCGGAAATCTTTTGAGAAGGTAATACTGTATCGCGCACATGGAAGAGGAAAACGTCATTATAAAGGTTACTGTGGCACTTGACACCTTCAAAAAGAAAAAAAAGAAATCATTGTTAAGCGTTCACAGTATACAAATCTTAATCATTTTGTCATAGCAAGTAAACGAGCCCTAAGATTTGCGTTTCGTTTATTAAAAAATACTAGTGTTTATACCCGTGCGATGCAAACTACCCAGTCTACTGTCTTCCCTACCAAATACCAATTAGTATCAGATGAAGTTGATTGTACGATTTGTACCTGAGGGATAATACCGATCTCCAAAAGCATGGGAGCCAATAAAAAGCCTCCACCAAGACCAAGCATGCCACCAAGAGTACCAGCAACAAGGGCTATAAAAGCGCAAAGAATTAGCTGCCTAGTTCTCCTCCAATGATCTCCTACTTCCCCTGTAGCATTGTTACTAATCTCTCTTCTACGATGCAACTTAACTACCTGGCAACATGTTACCCCAACAGCCACTGGGATCTGATAAACAAGCACCAATAATCAAGCCTTAATTGAAGGACGCTTTTTAAATTTATTCGAACAGACGAGAAACTAACATAAGATGAGTTCATACTTGCAACATGTTCAAGACCCAATATGCCGATGAACAAGTTGTAGTGAGATCCTGTACCCAAACAACATCAAATCCTGTTAATTTGTTTCCAGGTTTTAAAACACAGAAAAATACACCTATAATGACCAAATCAGAAACCCTAACCTCTGAAGAAAAACCCATAATTCAAACTCAAATTTACAATTCAGAAACGAAACCATAATATTCAATATAACTAAACCAAATCAATTTGATCTGAAAAACGCAACCAAAACCTTCGATCTATAATTTCGCAACAAAATAGCTGGGCATATCTCATAAAATTAAGAAAACCTTCGATCTATAACCAAAACCTTCGATCTATAACCAAAACCTTCGATCTATAATTTCGCAACAAAATAGACGATTCGAACAACCGAAGAGAAAGAAATAGGAAGAGGAGAGAGAGTATACCGTAGAACTGTACTCCGGCGAGTCGGCGACAGGCGGCTGGCTGCTGAACTCCGGCGACAGTTAGAGAGTGGGAGATGGGAGTGACTGAGTCTGGCTCTGGGCTCTGGCTCGAGAGAAGAAGAGAGAGAAAGAGTGAAAGTAGAAGTAGCGTTAGGGTTAGGCGTAAAAATTTGTATTTATATATATATATATATTTTTTTAATTAAACGGGTGATGGATGGTTTTAGCGGGTCGGGTTCGCGGGTGGAAACTGTCCACCCGAATCCTACCCGATCCGTCACCCGCTCCATCCACCACCCTCTTAAGGATCCGTTTATTCGGGTTTTGATCCATATATTCGGGTCGGATGGTGCGGATATCCGCGGATGGAGTATCCATTTACATCCCTAATCATTACCAGATATGGGGTGCCCCACGAAATCATAAGAGATCACGGGTCTCAATTCAAAAAGGATGTTGCCGAGCTTTTCACTAAGTTTAAAATTCAACATCGACAATCTTCACCTTACAGGCCACAAACAAATGGAGCCATAGAATCCGCAAACAAAAACGTGAAACAAATGATAGCTAAGATGACAGAAAACTACGAAGATTGGCCCGACAAGCTACAATTTGCCTTATGGGGATATAGAACCACCATTCGTTCCTCAACAGGAGCAACACCTTATTCTTTAGTATACGGAATGGAGGCGGTACTCCCAGTCGAAGTAGAAATTCCTTCCTTGAGGATAGCTTTGAAAAGTGAATTAGCTAAAGTAGAGTGGTTCCAAGCCCGGTATGACCAATTAATCTTGCTAGATGAAAGACGACTAAATGCCCTACATCGTGATCATGTCCACCAAGCAAGGATGGCAAAGCATTTTGATCAACGATTCAAGGCTAGAGGACTAAAAGAAGGACTTAGTCCTAAAAGAGGTGAGACCAATTGTGTCCGATCCTGGGGGAAAGTTCAAGCCTAATTGGGTCGGCTCATACCTTATTAAGACAATATTATCCGGTGGAGCGGTAAAGCTAATGGACTTAGACGGCAACGAGTTCACCCAACTCACAAATATGGACCAACTTAAGCGGTTCTATGCATAAATGTTAAATCTTTGAGAGAGCCCACTAAGGCACCAAATCCAAGTCAAAATCGGTCAACTCGTCCACGTGGGACCCACGACCGAAAAAAAATAAAATTGGTTTTACGAACTACATTGGCCTGATTCCGCATGGATATGTAGGTAACCCATATAACTTGGACCCGGCCACTTTAACAAAATAAATCTCTAAAGGGAGTTTTGATCCATTCGATTAATGCAAAAATAAACAAGTCTTTCATTAATATGGCTAAAGTCCATTACATGCTCTAATAAAAAAAAATAATAAAAAAGTGCAAATAAAAAAAACATATAATAATAATAATAAATAAATAAAAGGGCAATTCTAAGCTACATCTACTTGGGCATGCAAACCATTATTTGAATTATACTACTAAGCAAAAAGGACAAGACTTGCTAGACAATTAGAGGTGGACTACTCCTCCTTGTCTTTGATTTCAGGCTCTTGTACGGGTTCGCTAGGCTCATCGAGTTCCATTCGTTCTCTTGGAGCCCACCTTTCCCTACCATAGCTAGAAGAGGCCTCGTGATCATTGGGCTTATTTGGAATTACTTGCTTGGCCGAATGGGCCGGATTCTTCCTTTTCTTGGATTGGGCCTTTGCCTTACCTTTTCCCTTACCCTTAGCTTGGGGCTTGGAAGGTTTAGCGGGCCTATCCATAGGAGTTATCCTTATACCGTTTGGCTCATCATATTTGCGGGCCTTGAACAACTCCTTTTCTTCCTCTAGGAGCCTTTGGTTGACTTGATGGTCACCGCTCCAAATCCACTCCTCGTAAAAGCTAGACAACCCGTTTGAGTGCGGGTAGACTGGCTTAGTCCACACTTGGGGACGGTTCCAGTGCCTTTCTCTATTAGACACCAAGGAGGATGTTAAGGGCCTCTGGCAAGGAGGTTCGCAGCTTACGTTCGGGATCCTTTGCCTTAAGCCGTATTAGCGGAGGAGGCGGTTCGGTAAAAGGAACGTCAAAGTGTACAAACCAATAATCCTCGTAAAGGGCACGTTCTCACTACACCCTACTATCTTGGTGGTACGCCACCACGGGATGAACCAAGCCGGTTGAATGTCGGAATAGAGATAGGCTATCCGCTCCTCCCGAGAGGATTCGGAGAACTTTCGGCGCCTCACCGGAAAGTGTTTAGGGAGGAACTTTCTAGTATCTATTGGAGCCTCAAGCAAGTGAAGCCTCTCTTGGATCCATATCTACACAAAAACAACAAAAAGAAAAATTCAAGTCAATACAAGATAAGAATTTCACCAAATAAGGTTAAATCCACAAAGATTAAGACTTTATCACAATACTTTCTTGAAGGAGTAAAGGGCTCCCGGTGAAGGACTCTTGAGGATTGCTCTTGAGCCTATATAAAGCAAGGATTGTCTCTCCCACAACCAAGTGCATAGGAGAGCTATCCCATTGTATTTGCTCGGTCACCCTAAGAAGGCAAGCTTTGCCCTTATTGATGGTAAGCTTCTTTTCGGAGGGAATAAGGGCGTCTTCATTACCACCAACGAACAAATAACGATGGAGGAGGCAAAATACAAATGCACGTTTATTGTACCTCATATCCATCGCACCTTGGGCCTTGGAAGTGAAGAAAGTCACAAGCTTGGCAAGGTCGACATCCTCACCATGAAGCACTTGACCCGCTTGACGGGGAGACAACCCAAGGTACCTTTGGAAATCACCTATGAAAGCATTCCCCAAGTAGGGAATGGCAGGAGGACTTTCGGTTGGAAAGCCAATTATGTCGGAAAATTCCTCCACTAAAGGGCACATCTTCTGAGCACCGAAGCGGAAGACATGGAATTTTGGGTCCCAAAACTCGACTGAAGCATGAAGAAAGTCCCATAGAATCTTGACTTGTTTAAGGTGAAAGAAGGCATTGAGATGAAAAGGGGTGAGTTCTAACCGCTCCTCTACAGTCATGGAAGCCAACCAAGCATCAAAAGCATTATCAAAGTTCACCATTGTTAAGATTAAGGATTTTCTCTCAAGGAATTCTTTCTCTAAGGGCTTAAAGTAAGTGGTGAGAAGAGAAGAGAAAGAGACCCAACTATATAGAGGCTACGGTTTGATTCTCGTCGAAAATTTAAGGAAATTCAGACAAACGACGAAAAAAAGGTCAGGCGGCCTTGAAGCTAGCTTGGACGGCTAAGCCACTGGGACAAGCGGTCAAACCGCTCCAACAAGCGGCCAAACCGCAAGCCCAAGCGGCATAGCCGCTTGTCCACGCGGCAGCCGCTAGAGCTCTAGCACAGCCGCTAGGAGCTCTAGCGGTCATCCTGTATAGGAGCCTGGTGTACTCTTTTCGCGAGAGACCTTGGTTTAACCGACCCCACGCTGGACAGAGCTCTACCTTCCTTACTCCCACTTGGACAGATTTTGGAAGACTCCCCTTATATTTTCCTTACCTTAATTTTGGCTCTTGCCACTTTTCTATTTATTCCCTCTTTATTTTCTTTCCTTCTTTTTATTTTGATTATCAAGTTCCACTTTTATTCCTTTTATTTTCTGATTTCCTTTAATAATAGTTTTCCCTTTAATTATCTTTTTCTATTTTACTTTTCTTTACTTTATTTTTATTTTAGGGGAAGGGGTACCCCAAATGTGCTAAATTCTCGGGAATCCTAAATTTCCGAATGTCGTGATTTGTGGTTTCTCACTCGGAAATTAGTTGATTGAAGTTCACATATGGGCATTTGTGTGACATGTTTGTGCGTGAATAAAATGCAATAATTTGTAGCAGGTTTAATACAAGCCCGAAAGTTCGAAATGCACTACAACAAATATCACTGGCCATCTTCGCCAGTACTCGGACCCGCCTGAGACGAATCTCCGTGTCCACTCGATGGTGGAGCACCTGAGGGGCTAGGCTGAGACATCGCCCAAGCTCTAGGGTCGAAAGCAAATAATGAACCCGCCAAGTAAGCGGGATCCAATGAATGACGAGGTGGCTCCGAAATGCCGGGATAACCGCTATACCCCGTACTCTCCTGACTCCAAGAACCCCTCGGAGGGAGTGGAGGATACATGGGCATATGATAGCCCGGATACCCCATATAGGGAAGCGGTGCAGGCCACTGCGGAAGAGAAGGCACTTGGGGCAAGCTCCCCGTGTCCATTCTAGCCCGAGGCGTCCCCTGACGCACCTCCACACTCTCCTGTCTGGGAGGAGGACGCTGTGGTGTAGACACCAACTCCGGAGTACGAACAACTGAAGGCCTAGGAGGCCTCACCACGGGAACAGGCTGCGAAAATAAGCTCAAGGTCAGAAAATAACCAAAATTCAAATCAAGCATTATTACTTGAAATGAACATACCTCTCGAACGTCGGACCGACGACTCGTGCACACACTCCGAGACATGAATTTGGAAATCAGGCTCTTAAGGGCATGCATGCCCCTAAAGTCCTTCCGTGTCTCAGCAGCATCCAACTGTGCACATAAGAAAAAGAATCAGTATAAATACAAAGGAAACATTGAAAATAACAATGAATTCTCACTTACCCCCCTACAGCAAGTAGGTAGAGGCAATCCCTCAACCTCCTCATCAAGGCCGCGAAACTCAGGAACCTGTATAACCTGAGGAGATCCGTTCGCTCCGGTATAACTCACCGACAAAGTAGGAGGAGTAGGACGCACAGCAGAAACGGCCGAAGAGCTCGAAGCATTCCAAATGAAGTTAAGAAACAAAAGTACATTACTTACCGGATCAGTAGAGAAGTTGGCACATAACCGCGCCTCAACAAAATCAGTATAAGCCACCATGAGATCCACCTCAGGATCAATCGGGAGCAAATAATCAAGGGCATTCGCCCCAACGATGGTCGCCCTCACCTGCTCCACGGTAAGGTGACGAACATAAAGCATGGAATTCGGAGGATCCAAAGGAACCCTCGGAGCCGGAAGATCGGGGAAAGTCTGCCTAATCAGTCTCTCCCCCAAGAACCACTCAAAGCCGAAATGACCCACAATAAGGATCCTCCTCTGGTCATACACCCGAGCACCCAAGAATCTATCCGAGAGGCCCGGTAGATAATCCGTCCAGGGGAACCAGTCGACCTGCAAAAGCAAGGATAAACATACAAAAGGATAAAAGGACCAAAAAAGCACAAAGGAGAGTTGCTTACATCCTGAGCGGTCAAGGGATATATCGCCTTCCTAAGGGCGTGTAGTGTAGTAAATGGGCAAGAAGCCCGTCCCCTCCAGGTCTACATCGCTGGAAAGGACAAATTCCCTATCTCGAGAAGAGGGGCAAGGTCGGGGAAATGCTCATAAAACCAAATCTAAGACATGCAAAGTACATGGATTAGGCACAAGTTATTAATAAAGAGCCGAAACACAAAGTACAAGAAGGGTAAAAGAAAATTACCTCCATGACCTTCCAATAACCGACTAAGGAGACGCGAGATGCGCCTTCCTCTCCACTAAGGCGACTGGACTGCCTCAAACACCGTAGAAGACAAGAGTATGCGGGAAGACCCCAGTTGTACTCCGCAACTCTGTCCGAATCCCGCAGGCACGGGAAATAGCGAACATGGTGCCTACTAGCCTTGTCCGAGAAGACGGAATAAGCTAGAACAAGGGCCAAGAAAAGGCGAGCGTGCAGCTCCACTGTGATCTTCTTCAGCTTCCTCGGGTTGGTCAAGCACTGGACCATGACGTCGGTCCAACCATACTCCCTACCATCCCAGTTGGTCCCAAAAAGACCAAACATCTCCACCATAACCTCCCGGCTCACATCTCATAAGTAACAGGAGTACCGGTGCAAGGGAGCCCGGAAATGAGACCGAACTCGAAAGGGGTGATCATGATCTCACCCATAGGAAAATGAAATGGGTGATCATGATCTCACCCATAGTTTACCACCACTGCAAAAGTAAACTTCATTCAAGTTTATTCTTTTCACAGGAATATATAATTGCAACGAGAATAAGTTTCATACAAATTTATTTTCCACAAATTAAAGATGAGTTTCACACAAATTCATTCTTCACATGCATATAGATAGAAGAATCCTACGGGAATTCGCAAATTAACCAGAAAAACAATTTCACACAAATTGGTTTTCCACATTTAGCTACACTACAGTTCTCAACCTAGAAATTCTATGTTCGCCTACACATGATTTTCTAAGTGTAAAAGAGCAAGAACAAAGAAAGATGACATACCCGACATTTGGTGCAAACGGTAACCAAATGCTCCTTCTTCTTGAAAACTAGGTCGCTGGGCTCCCAATGATCGATAGGATGAAAATCACTACGAGTGAACTCATCCTGGACTAACCAACTCTCACCCACCCGGTGATGGGGTATACCGAAAATGAAAACCCGAGTGAAAACATTCGGGGTCTCATGAACCACGATCTCCCGTTCCTTTCTTTTTCTACCTCCTCTAAGTTTGGGAGCCATGGATGGAAGAACAAAATATGAAGTTTATGAAATTTGAGTAAAACTCACAAAACTCACAAATTCACACAATTTTGAGTTTTGATACTCAAAAACACAAGAACAACCAATAAAGTCAAGTTCTACTAAGAATTTTATCAATAAACCTCAAGATTTGGAGCTAGGGGCTTTGATTGAGGTTGAAAAGCTTGAGCAAAATGGAGGAGAGAGAAGGAGAGAGCTCGAAATGGGAAGATGACCCATTTCGGCCACCCCCTTCTCCTTTTATGGCAAAACCGCACAAATGACCTAGTGGTCGGCCAAACCGCCACGTGGACGGTCAAACCGCCACGTGGACGGTCAGACCGCCCAGGTGGCGGTCAGATCGCAAGCCAAGCGGCATAGCCGCTCCAGCCATCGGCTAGACAGCTCCACGTAGCGGTTTGACCGCTTGACGTGGCGGTTTTGACCGCCTGGCCCACTTTCTCATCTCTGTTGTATCTTTGGGCCATTGGTTCAAAATCAGTGGGCCCTACACAAGGTCCATAGCAGTTATTTGCGCGCCAAAGTCCGTTATGAAAAACAGGACTACTTTAAACCCACAGGTTTGCAGATTTATACTTGGCCAAATGGCATGGACTCAAACCCGACCTAAGGTCTGAGCAACATTTTACTACCCTTTACTACTTACATTATTTCTAACGAAGTATTTTTATTGTGTAACCTACAGTATAGGGTTCCCCTTCGACTGAAAATCAAAGGACGTTTATTGTCTGACCTACATCATAGGGTCACCTTTCGACCAAAAATGGAAAGATTTTTATCTCTTATATTATTTCTAATGAAATATTTTTATTGTGTAACCTACAGCATAGGGTTCCCCTTCGACTGAAAATCGAAGGACGTTTATTGTTTGACCTACAGCATAGGGTCACCTTTCGACTGAAAATCGAAAGATTTCTTATCTCTTATATTAGTTCTAACGAAATATTTTTATTGTGTAACCTACAGCATAGGTTCCTCTTCGACTGAAAATCGAAGGACGTTTATTGTGTAACCTATAGCATAGGGTTCCCCTTCGACTGAAAATCAAAGGACATTTATTGTTTCACCTACAGCATAGGGTCACCTTTCGACCAAGGATCGAAAGATTTTTATCTCTTATCTTATAAAAAAAATATTTTTATTGTGTAACCTACAGCATAAGGTCCCCTTCGACTGAAACTCGGAGGACGTTTATTGTGTAACTGCAGCATAGGGTCCCCTTCAACTGAAACTCGGAGGACATTTATTGTGTAACCTACAGCATAAGGTCCCCTTCGACTGAAAATCGGAGGACGTTTATTGTGTAACCTACAGTATAGGGTTCCCTTCGACTAAAACTCGGAGGACATTTATTGTGTAACCTACAGCATAGGGTCCCCTTCGACTGAATATCGGAGGACGTTTATTGTGTAACCTACAGCATAGGATTCCCTTCGACTAAAAATCGGAGGACGTTTATTGTCTGACCTACAGCATAGGGTCAAACTCTCGGTCAAATAAACCGGAAAATTTATTGCTCTAAAAATTATTGTTTATCTTTAACTGATTGTCACCTCACTCAATTTTCCTATTTTATTGCAGGTATTGGCACAGGAATACTTTGACCTTCGCTCTATTCGAGCTCGGCTAAAGTAGGGGCTTCTGTAGACACCAAAAATTGTGTCTATGATAAGTCTCCGTAAAAACTCGATGATGAAAGGATTGGATTTTTCTCGAGCTTGGGTTGCGAGAATAATTGCTCTGATGATTAGCCCTGTTCATTTGAATTAACCAGTGGAAGCCTTTTGTACAGGTGATCCAAACCAGTTGGACTCAATTCAATTGGAGTCCAAAACTGAGAGATAGGCCTCTTTGAACCTAAGGGCCCGAAAGGGAACCCCAAACTTATGAGTCAACCCTTGGTCAAACAAGGGAACTCAGTCAATCCTGCGTGGACCCCCTCGGAAAGCCTCCCCCGCACAAAAATCATGTCAGGCGCCTATGCAGGCACACCGCACCAGGTCCAAGCGGTGGCCGCTAGGACAAGCCATTTGACTGCTTGCCTTGCGGCTACTCCGCTTGATAAGCGGCTTGACCGCTTGTCCTATCGGTTTGGCCGCTTGTCCTAGCGGCTTGGCCGCCTCGACCCTTTTTCGTGGATGGCAAATTTCGAGGTCCATTCGATTTCCGTGCCAAACCCTGGCAGCTCCCCCTCTTCTATATAAACAAACCTTAGGGTTCAGTTGAAGAGGTTGACAGTTTCTCTCTCAGAGGTTGGCTTTTAGGTTGGACATTCTCTCTAAAGGCTGAACATTCTCTTTCATATTATAAACCCTAAATTCTGATTCTACTCCTTCTTTAGGATGAGCCCTAGCACCACAAAATAAACCTTCAAACTTCATCAAGAGCATGAATTCAAGCAAAATAACCCAAAAAGTTCATTGTGAGCATCCAGGTAATCCATCCTGAGGGTTTTCAATAATTTTTATTTGCTTGTTATTACTGACGATTTTGGTTTATGTGATATGTACATGCATGGCGCATTTTGAGCAAAAGGGCTTGTATTAAGCCTAAGTTTATGGATGAATGATGATTTTTATTATTGTTATTTATTGCTTTGTTATGAATGGATTATGCTTGTTTTTGTGGATTGATGGATGAATTATGCATTTGTTCCTGTAAATCGCAGGTTTTAGCATATTTATAGTTTTAGCAATAAAAGCATGTAACTTGATAAATTGTTAAAAGTGGTCACATTAATAATGATTGTTCAAACTCATTAGTTAAAACTAGAAATTTGGACAAATTGAACCCTGTTTGGAATCGTAGCATTTAATAATTATATTGAATCAATTAGTAAAGGTCGTTGTTGTTAAACGGGCGAGTTGGGTGCCTAACACCTTCCTAGCTCGTACCTACGCCCCCGAACTCATTAATGAAGTTAATTTCCCTAATAGGGATTGGGGTGCACAAGAGTTGAGTTGACGTCTTTCTAGACTATCGACTTGATCTCCAAGGTTTCCAAATTACCTCAAAATTTGGTGGCTACTTCCGACAATCTTAATCATGTCCTTGGTACAAAAATCTCTATGTGCATATACACTAAAAGATTCACGAAATTCGATCACCCAACGCACTCTCCCAGGCTGTCCAGGAAGCCCGACCCCCCAAAATGAGGACCGAAGGTAACGCACGCGGAAAAGAGGGGAGAAAAATACGGCAGCCTACAGCATCTAAACAAACTAAACATTAATATTAGAGTTGTCTATCAAGTGAACTTAAGTCCATTAAAGTATTATTACAACTTTGCCTTCTAGGGCACAAACCAAAAATCCCATAATCCAAAACAATAACAAGTCTAGAGAACTAGCCTACAATCAATCTCCAAGGCTACACATCCTCACTCGGCAACACCTGGACTTTGGTTTCTGTGATGGAAACAAGGTATAGAAGAAAGAGAAGAAACAAAAGAAAACAAAAAATCAGATAAACTGAATAAACGTCATCCATACCCAGTAAAAACCCTTTCGCAAACCTTACCTGAGTTTTAGAAGAATCATTGAAATTCATTTGCATGCACAAATAGTCATACATTCAAGCACACACATACTCAATATTCAATTACATGCAGTCATGCTTTAGTGATCATTCGAACACAAACAAACAAACCATCTTGATTAGAGTAATAAGAGAGCGAATAGAACAACGAATACCCATACTGTTCACCGATTGATATTGAATGACATGCCATGGACTTACTCTAGTGTATATTCACACTATCTCTAACAAAAGAATCGATAAGTAGAGAATTAAACAATGGGGAATGATTCATCCCAAACACGCTACGAGGTGTCCATAAGTAACTTGGGAATCACGCATCCCTAGGCTACATCAATTAGATACAGTCTCGATTGCTCAACTACTCCTAGGGATCCATTAGGAGTCTTATTCTCATTTAAAATTCAATTCACATAATTGCATTGGTTGACTTAGCGGTACAAGGAGACCACGACTCACTACTTTATTTCATGCTTATGACAATGAATAATAATAATAATGACGATAATGACATTAATTAATGCATATTAAGAGTAATCATGTTTCATATATGTCTAATGAAATTTCGGTAGCACTTCGGCAGTAAAACATGATATCCAAAAATTACACTTCTAACAAATAATCCAACAAAGTATATTAGGTGCTCATTAGCACTCAAAAATAACCCATTCCATTTAGCATTTATCTTTAAAATTAAAATATACTAAAGCAAAAGCCACTAAGGCTACGTGGCAGTCTCTAATGCAGTGTTTTTCCCGCCCAAAGCACTGCCATTTCTTTTATCTTTTTTTCGCCACTTCCTCACTGAACGTCTCTTCAATCATATGCCGCTCCTCCTTTTTTCATTTTCTTTTTCTGTGCCCGAGCAAAATTACCTCTGGACTTCTGGAATTTTCTGTCAATTACTTGGGGAGTTGAGAACTTGGGAATGCAATGGCCAATCAGGGTCTGATTCTCGAAACCTCTATCTCCTTCTCAATCTCCTCTCTTGAGAAAGACCCAATTTATTTCTCTCTATTTATTTGCTGACCGTAGCTTTCTCTCAATTCTCTCGATCTCAATAAAAGAATCAATTCACGCCTATCTCCATGAGATGTTTTCAATCAATGGACGCTCGATTTGGTTTCAAGATTGTGGCTGGCAGCTCATGGGTAAGTTCAAATTTCTTTTCTTTTTTCTGTTGTTTTTTCCATTTGTTATAAACAGTATAAAATGGTTCGAATTGTTTTGGGATCTGTTTTCTGGATTCGAAGTTTATATAGGGTTGATTCGAACTTTTTGGGTTAAAAGTTTGTATACTCTTTTTGTTTATTTTTGTTTATAATTTACCATCTAATTCATTGTGGAAAACTAATAACAGTGATTGTTTTTCAGATTTAGGGTTTGTGAAGGAGGAATGAAAAGAGGATACATAACTGAGGCTTTTGTGCATGTTTGACTTTCTCATAAGGTGTCTCTCAATTTGAAAGTGCTAATTATGAATTGCTTATAATGTTTTTGCAATCCCTCTCTCTTTGAAAATATCTATAATTTTCGATTTTTCTAATTAATCCCAGTTACTTCCCAATATCTCGCAATTGAAAGTGCTAATCATGATTGCTCTTCTCTATTTTGCTTTTCTTTTTTTTTTCCAATGGTGGCGAAATACAATGAAGCGATGAGGAGTAATAATGTGAAGGCCATTGTTCTCAATGGTAAGTAGGTTTCCAAAATTTTAAGCCTTCTGAGTTATCAGTGATGGATGTTTGTGTTAAATTTTGGATTTTTTGCCTAAAACTACCTTTGTTTTGAAAATTTTGAGAATAACTACTTTGTTTCGCGAATTTGTCGAAAACTACTTTGTTATAATTTTTTTTTGCGAAACACTACCTCTTGACGGAAAATTGCAAATCGGGGTTAAATCTAACTGATTTCCACTTGATTTGACAATTTTACCCCTCATTTATTTATCAAAACATTTCCCCTGTTTCCTGAATTCTTCGTCATCTCCTCCTTCTAGCTCATTCTCTCTCTTCTTCGGTCTTCCGCAACTCGCAAGCTCAAAAAATCGCTAAACAGCTTATGATCTGCTCCAAAGCAGTCATCTTTGGTGCAAAATCATTTCGAAAAAAATCAAAACTTTATTTATTTTCTCTTTTTTTTTTAGTTGGGGTGCGGTTAATTAAAGATATGGGATTTGTGATCAAGATGTGCAAGTTATTGATATCGATTTGGTGATTTTTGTGTTTGAATAGGCGTTCTTTTGAAACAAAAAAGAAAAGAGAAAATGAATCGGTGGGATATTCAGCAGAACGCCGTGGTGGTTGGTTGTGAAGAGATGATGGGACCGGTTGCGGTTTCTCTCTCCTCTGATCGGAGGGATCCCGTTGTTTGCCCGAAGCCTCGACGAGTCGGGTTCTTGGCCGGCAATCTCACCATGTCTTTGAGATGGCAAAGAAGGTGAGAAATTAAGGATTGAAGGTTTTTATGTGATGGGTCTTTTGATTAGGAGATCTTGTTATTGTTTGTGGTTCAATTCTTAACTGATTTTTTTGATTTGTTTTACAGCAGCCAACAAGCTGAGATTTGTGATTCAAAAGCAGGGGCAGAGCTTCTATTCCTATTCGAGCTTGTAATTAGATTTTCATGGAGGGAGGGGGAGATAAAAGCAGAAGTTTGGTCCCTTTTCGTCGTTTTGTTTTGTATTATATGAGGATTGTAAGAGGAATATCTCCAATCAGCCTTTGAAGAATTTGTATAGAGCCATGAAGTGGACTAATCTTGTAACTTATGATGTAAATATGCTCAAATTTGCAATGATATTGGAGTATATTGGATGCCTGACTAGTAAATCTTCATCTCAGTTCAATTCAATGAAACCTTCTGAGCGCAGTGGAATCAGGAGCAAGAAGGAAAACTGAAAAGAGGGGAAATCCTTGTCACACACCCTCTGTTGTCTCTATCCAGTGCTTATGTTAATGGTCGAGGGTCAAATTTAGTTTGTTTTAAGAATTCAATGGACAATCGTTAGGTGATACTTATCATTTTAGGAAGTCACATCTTGATCTGGTTTTGAAAACTTTGGTCAGAGCCTTGGAGTAGTAATTCTGAGATTCAGTTTTAATTACTGAGAATGAGAGAGAGTTAGCTGGAAAAAGGGGGGAAAAATAAAAGGGGGTAAATGAGGGGTAAAATTGTCAAATCAAGTGGAAATCAGTTAGATTTAACCCCGATTCGCATTTTTCCGTCAAGAGGTAGTGTTTCGCAAAAAAAAACTATAACAAAGGTAGTTTTCGACAAATTCGCGAAACAAAGGTAGTTATTCTCAAAATTTTCAAAACAAAGGTAGTTTTAGGAAAAAAATCCTTAAATTTTTGTATGAGTTCCTCTAAATTTTAGCCCATTGTGAAATAAAATGTTTACTTTTTTTATGGCTCTAATTTTCGTTATTTATTTTTTGGTGACAACTGACAAGTTAGAAGTTATAACTGGCATTTAGTATAAATCACTCTTTACGGCTGCCAATTAGTTGCTGAACTGTAGGTACTTGCGGAACGGTCTTTATAATTTTGTTTCTTGCATTGAGTAATCTGACAATTCCTTACTATGTCTTTCTGTTTAATCTTTTTGCTGTGAGTTTACATATGATTTTCTTGTGTTTTGCCTAAAACGATGCATGTAAGAATAAGAGTCATTGGAGTGCACATAAAGAGGTACTTTTGTTGTTGATGATGTCCATAATTTGTTTGCCGTCGACACTGGTTTAGGAACTGTACATAACAAGGACAATGACGGTTTTGAGTCTTTTGTCTGTGTTTCTGATTTGGCATTATCTTGCCTCTAATACGAGATAAGGTGAGAGGTAAGGTTGAATTTACTTTTGAGTAATTTTTGTTGGGATTGATTGCGGACACTTTTTTGAGGCCTATGGTTGTGGGAGATCACATTTGATATATACAAAGTAAAGGAGATTGCAAAATCTGTAGAGGTAATTAGCTTACCACATTTTGTTTATAACAAAGTTGTCTCCTTCAATTCAATTGAACAATATTCAAAAATTAAGAATAATCTCGAAACCCGGATGCTTCGTTTTGGGAACTGTACCTCTCCCTGAAACCTACTCGCATCTCAATCTAAGAAGTTGTGGGCTACTTTTTGGTCAATAAAAAGTTGCTTTTATTAACCATGTGAACATGAGCGTACAACTGGCGGTGTGGACTTACCAACCAGATCACAAGAAAGTAAACTCTAGAGCAAAAATAAAAAACCTAGACAGCAACCTAGGATCAATTTTTGCAATTTTACATGGCAGGATAACAATTGAGACGCTCTAGTATTTTGCTCCATTTAGGGTAGACAGCCCCCCTAATATACACTTCATTAACAATCACAGAAAGAATTTGTTGGATTGTCATTTTCTCTTGCGCAAAACGCAGCCTGTTCCTCGCATACCAAATATGATACACTGTTGCAACAAAGAGGAAATTCAGGAAGCAAGAGTCAGGTCTACTGTTGTTGATCTTTTTCTGAAACCTGTATTCCACCCAGCAGGCTGCCTTGTAATACCAAACCAGTTGAGTAACTTGGTCCAGATACTCTTCGAGAAAGAGCACTTAAAGAAGAGGTGTTCCATATCTTCATCCTCTCCTGAATCACAAAGTGTGCAGGTCAGAGGCACATGCAACCCCCATATAGCACATCTCACAGCAGTATTTAGTCGCCCATGGAGAGCTAGCCAAAGAATAAACTTATGTCTTGGCAACAGCCCTGACATTAGAACTAATCTCTTCCAGGATACAGCAGGAGAGGTACCAGTCAGGAAAATATAAGCTTTCTTGATAAAAAAAACTTACCCTGCTGTGTAAATGAATTAAGTTGCTGCCGCGCATTTGTAATATCTCCTAGCCACTTCCTGTTTTCAATGATTTTCCTCACTAGCCAGCTGGCTTGTGCTGGTATTTGAGTATCCAACACACTTGCATGCTTCAGATAGTATGTATGAATCCACAAAATCCATAAACGATCTTTTTTCTGAGTTATAGCCCACAAGAGCTTGCAGAGAGCCGCTTGATTCCATCTGTAGATATCAAGGATATTTAGGCCACCAGTCAAAAGTGGGGTACAAATTTTATCCCAGGCAATAAGACTTTTCTTTGAAGTGGAAGCAGACTGCAACAATTATTTTAATAACCTTCTTTGGCAGCAAAAATATTTGGGATCAATAAGTTTGGAGTCCAAATATGACACTATTGATCAACTGTAGCCTGCCTCCATAAGACAAGAACTTGGTTGTCCAACAGTTCACCCGAGCTACTATCCTATCCACAAGAGGCTTGCATTGCATAACAGTTAATTTTTCAGAAGAGAGGGGAACACCAAGGTACTTGAAAGGGAGCTCTTCCATAATAAACCCCATGTCCTCTATAATTTGTTGCTTTTCAAACTCAGGAACTCCAGCAATGTAAATAGCAGATTTTTCAACATTTGCCTTCAACCCTGACACACTTGAGAAATGCTCAAAAGCTTCAAAAAGGAGCATAAATCATCAGCAAAGCAGACATGAGTGATATCAAGTTTCCCACACTTCGGATGGAAGTTAAAATCTGGATTTTTCTTTAGCTGCTTGAGGGATCTATTGAGGTACTCCATAGCAAGAACAAAGAGTAGAGGGGACATTGGATCTCCTTGTCTGAGACCCTTCTTTGCAGCAAATACAGGAGTTAGACCACCATTAAGCAGGATGGAATAACTGACACTTGTAACACAGCTCATAACCCATAAGACAAATCTGTATGGAAAACCAAACTCAAGAAGGACCATTTTGAGAAATTCCCATTCAATAGAGTCATAGGCTTTCCTCAAATCCACACTTAGCATGTATCTAGGAGAAATCCCTTTCCTAGTGTATCCTTTAACCAGTTCATGACTAAGGATTGCATTGTCAAGAATACTCTTACCTTCAATGAAAGCTGACTGAGCAGGACCCACAATAACATCAACAACTGTCTTCAGAACTCCAAGCTCACTTTGAAGCTCGGACTCCAAGGGTACAGGTACTGCTGGCTCGACACCTGTTGTGTTGCTGTGAGGAATATGAAATCGGCTTCACCCACGTAGTGACTCAGATTTGAAGAACAATTCGGAGGAGGTTCTGAGTTGCATTAGAAAAGGATCTCTATGGGGAATTGCAGCATTCACTCTCAAAATGTAATTTCTGTTGCATTTATGAGACAGGAGTCACTAGTTTAGACGGGAACGTACATGCAGTATCCATATGGTGGAGAAGATTACAAAGAACTAGTCACAATTCTGAACACACGAAATGCAAATATGTAATGTATGATGTACATAATCTGAGAAGCTTGAAGCATTCAATTTGAGAATCTGCTGTACATTGTACTCTCCTCACATGGAAATCCATTGTCTTGAACTTTTTCTGGCAGTTTCCATAATGCAGGCTCAACTACAGCGGTATAAGCAGGAACTGATTATTTATTGTAAACAAAAAGCGAGAAGCTGAACGTTACGCCTTAATAGGGACTATGATACACATACACTAAGGTTCCGTTTGGTTGGGGATAATGATTAAGGGGGTAATGGAATGAATTTTTAGGCTAAAATAGGAGGTATGTGAGGTAGTGGGGATTAGATTTTATGAGAAGGAGGGTAATGATTACCCCCATGTGAGGGATAATTGAAACCCACCTTCCCATAGGGTAATGTTATTCCCCCATTTTCCTTTCCTTTTCTCCATTACCTCCCTTAATCACTACCCCTCATCATCACTTCACATTACTATTTTAGCCTACAAATCCATTCCATTACTCCCAACCAAACGGCCCCTAAGTGTATATCTCATTATATACACATACTCTTTTAACCGTACATGTGTCAAGATTGGTAGAATATTTCTTTACCCCACTTGTACAATAAATATAGTAGTAGAATCTTTTTTAACTTAAATTTGAACTTGAATGTCAATTTTAAATTTCAAATGGAAAATGGTGTCTTATTATTATTATTTTTTTTTGAGGGAATGGTGTCTTATTAATTACTCTCTCATTCCCCATGCATTGGTAACAACATTTAATCACCTACTAATAACTAAAAATAAAAATAAAAAACATCCATCTATTCAACACCGACCACCCTGAATGAAGGACCTACATACGATCATACTCGCGATAAATTTTCCGGTGGAAAAATTTCCCGGCAACAAATTTTCCGACAATCGCAAACGTGAAAGAGGAGAAGTCGATCCCTTAAATACCCCACCCACCGTTTTTTCAGCAAGACATTACAAAATTTTTGGAAAATAAAATTCCATAGAGACAACAAAAAATTAGTTGGGAAATAAATTTCGACATTACACCATTTTTTTCAACGAGATTGCAAACAAAATTGATATGAGTTAACGTACAAATAATGGTTAAAACTACGAATGAATATTATGGAAGTAAAATTACTGAATGCATATTGCTACCCAAGTCTTGAGATACTTTGAGCAAACTAATTCAATGTGTAAAAAACATTGATATTCACACCCATCCAAGCAAAATTACTAAAACACACTAAATTTGCTACCAACGTTTTCTTTGACTAAACAAATTAGATTTACCAACTACATCTATGGATTAATAATAAAGATCCATCGCTCATTAACCGACAACAAAAATATACGAAGGACCACTATATTTCTTTTAAAGCCTTCATATAAAAAAATCCTTCAAATTTGTTCAATAAATACATGTAAATCTAAATCTTAGACCTCATTTTTCCATTAAGATTAAATCCAATGTATGAGTTACACTTATATTGATCAATTGAGAGAAGATGTTGTCAAGGGTTTAGACTTTGGAGTGTGGTTTTGAGTTTAGAGGAGAAAAAGATTTAGTTTAGGGTAAGGGTAAAGGTTTAGTTGATAAATAAAAAGGGTAAAGAGATTATGATCATTGACCATATACCTAAGTTTCCTACAAGAATTGAATATTAATGTCACAATTGAATAGCCAAATATAATATTTCAAAATTAACTAAACCAAAAAAATGTTTCAAACATAATTTTATTAATATATAAAATTTCAATATCACAATGATTTAATTGATCAAGTGAAACAATAATTAAAAAAAATATTTACTAATTACCTATAAATTTTCAATGTTCATATTGTTTAATTCTAATAAATACACCAAGTAAGTGTTACTAGTAAACTTTTATTTATACGCTAAAAAAATCCCTAAAAACCTTTCAAAAAAAGGTACCTTATTTTATATATTGGTAATTATGATTATTAGTTGAGAGTTAATATTTTTAATCAATCGTGTGTCTTACGATAAGAAATTTGACCTAAGATACCCTGTTATTACATTATGAACTTTAATGGCATGATTGAGATATCTTTTACAAAAATTCCAATATTTCACGATTATTATATTCTTTTATGATTATTCAGTTGAACCAATAGTTTTTAATCAAGCACGTGCTTTACTATTAAGAGATTAACATTAGAAGATATCTCTTTTGATAATTTTAATATGTGAATATTGTATTTATTGATATTTATAAAGAGATGATTTGTGAGTATAAGGTTGAAAATATTTCATTGACCTAATGTTTAATATGTTTATTAAATTTCAAAAATAGTATTAAAAATGATGGTTATATTAAAATTAAATAATATAGAGTGATCTTCAAAATATATCATTGTGTATGGGTTGAGTAAAATGACACGATAAAAAAAAAAAAAAAACTAATATATGATGTACTAAACAATAATAGGCAATAGCCGTTGAATACTAATGTTAGCTAACTTGATGTATAATACATCATATTTTTATAAATATTATAGTGAAACAATTACCTAATAAAAATTAACGTTCATAACATTTTTAGCTTAGCAAGTTGTTGTTATTATTTTTTAGTGGTAAATCAGTATGATTATATGGTGTACAGTAATGTTTAGGTTATAGGGTATTAGGGTATAGCGTATAATATTTATAGGGTATAGGGTATCAATGTTGAACATATAGTTTATTTTGCTACTATTAAAGAAATTAATGTATGTATATGGTTCATGACTTTATTGAAAGGAAAATTTGCTTTGAATAATACGAAGTTTCACTCGTGTGCTGAAAATAATACAACATTGCTCTATACAGAGAATAATCCGACCTTGTAAACTGTGTGCTCCAAATATACCACATTAAACGGTGTTAAATATCCATCAGTTAAATGATGATGTATCATCTAATTAAATGTATAAATTTAGAACAGAAAAGGTAAATAACTTAAAAAAAATCCTCTTCTCACAACCACCACCTTCACCCTCTCCTTCATCCACCAGACCACCTTCCATCATCTCCTACATTCACCACCATCTTCTCATTCTCCTCAACAGTCACCAATGATCTCATACCCAATCTCCCCCCTCTTTATCTCTCTACAACCATAAACTCGCCGAAAAACATGGAGGACGAATTCACCGATGTTTCCATAGATTGAGATTTTGAATCTCACTTAATCAATCATCTGATTCATTAATCGATTCCAAAACCCCCAAAAATATCATCCATTAATATTACAATATTTATCACAAGCACAAAAATCACATCTGAAAAAAAAAGCTCACAACAAATTGTCCACCGTTGTTGAAATTATTGAGATAATAGCTAGCTAAGGTACAAAAATAGGAGAGATAAAACGAGATCGATCGAGTCGATGGTTGAATCAACCTCATAAAGGTGACAATTTCTCTCTCCGTCAAAATAAACAACACACTAGTTATTGTGATGGTGGGTTCAAAAATTGAGAGAGTGAAAACAAGAATAATGGTAAAAGACCACAAATTGAGAGATTAGATAGAGTTTTGGCCATAAGAACATTAGTGGGTGTAGGAGATCGCTTTCAATTTCTCATCCCTGCTTGTGTAATTCATAATTTTTGAAGTAAGTATGTGACTGGTGGTAGTGGTGGTGATGAATTTCAGAGTTATTGATGGGTGTTGACCATAATCTATGGATATGGAATCTATGTGCTTGATGATGGCGGGAGGAAAAAAAACTTGGTGATGGACTGGTGGTGCAGGAGAGAGAATGTGGTAGTGATGGTGGTGGTGGTGTAGAGGAGAGTAGTGGTGAGGTGGCTGGAAAATGAGGAGAGAGAAAATGAATTTTAGTAAGAAAAAATAAATTAGCTCATTATTCTTTCACTTTTTTTTTTTTAATTATTTGCCTTAGTTTTCTCAGTTTATTGCTTAATGTAAATGACACGTCATCACTTAACTAAGTGATGTTTAATGCCGTTTAACATGGTATATTTGGAGCACACAATTTACAAGGTTGTATTATTCTCTGTATAGAGCAATGTTGTATTATTTTCAGCATACGAGTAAAACTTCGTATTATTCAGAGCAAATTTTCCTTATTGAAATTATGCTACCAACATGATATTAAAATTAAAATAGTTTATAGGTCTCATTTTGCTACTAAGATTGACATTTATATTGACGATGACTTTCATTACTTGTCGACCGGAAACAATAATGTAGAACTCATATATTACGGTTGCTGTCATTTTTCTCTCTCTTTCATCCCAAAAATAATACTCCATTCGTTTCTTTTTAAACTTCATACTTGCTTTTCTGAGATCAAACTTTATAAAATATATAAAAAATCTTTATGAGTTATGATTTGAAAGTATATGCATTAGATTTCTTTGGAAATGTATTTTCAAAATATCAATTTTTTATAAATTTTACTTGTATATTTTTATAGATATTAGTGGTCAAAGTACCACTTTGAACACCGTGAAAAAGTAAGAAGGGAGTTTAAAGAGGAACGGAGGGAGTAATTGACAATAATAGTAATTGTTGTTGCCTCTTTAATTTTTAGTTTTCCAATGCACCTATTAAATTCATTTTGGCTCCAAGTGACTTTTCTCTCTCCTCTAGTGAAAAAATGGGCTCCAAAACTCCTCCATTTTTGTCACATTTACAAAAATTGATTCCTTTAACTTAACATATAGATGATTAAAATGACTTGTGTATATCTTGCTACATATACTTTGCTCCAAGTGACTATATCTTGACGGATTTCGTCTTTCCCTCTTTATATACAGCCTGTGAGTTGAGGTTTAGAGAGAGAGGAAATTCTTGGATAGAAGGGGAGCGGAGACTCATCGCTCAGTGGTCTACTAGCATTTCCATGACGCATCATCCAAACAAATAATTAAGTCATGGGCTGAATAGTTATTGAATACTAAGGCCCAAGAGAAATCATGTAAGAGTGGAAAATGGTACATGAAATCAGAGGCCATTTGGTTGGGGGTAATGATTAAGGGGGTAAATGAATGAATTTTTAGGCTAAAATAATAAGGTAAAGTGGTGATGATTAGGGGGGGTAATGGAGAAAATGAAGGAAAATGGGAGATTATCATTACCCTAGGGGGAGGTGGGTTTGAATTATCCCCCAATTGGGGGTAATCATTACCCTCATTCTCACAAAATCTTACCCCTACTACCTCACATTCCTCCCATTTTAGCCTATAAATTTATCCATGGATGTATATCTTCGGTATTTGTTTCATTTCCATGGCTTTGAGCTTCACTCTGTCACCTAGAAATGTGAACACGTCGTCCATAGCTCGTTTCCGTATAATTATGCACAAGGTAGATATCATATTTTTAGACCCATGCATAAGTAATATTATTGTTCAACAGGTTCAATACAAGGTTACATTATTTTAATATCAGACCTTGCTCTACAAATTGGCTTCAATAACAGCTAAGAGATAACCAAGCACACTAAGCAAGAGGAAAAGACACCTCGAAAAAACAACCCATGCCAATCATGAAATTTTGATCACATTACATGCTCAAATTTGACCAATTGTGAAAGCAAAGGAAATGACCAAATTTCATTTGTAACAACTATTTGTTCCCAGTAAATAGATTTAGGGCCAATAATGAAGTTCAACTACAAACTTACACACAAACACAAACCATAATGATCAATTATCATTTGTAACAGCTATTTGTTCCCAGTAAATAACTTTAGTGTCAATAATGAGGTTCAACTACAAGCTTACACACACACACAAACCATCTCTTGTGTATAAATGTCAACTCCAAGTGAATGCTACTCATCTGATGCTACTATATTCAAGTTCGCCATACCATCTCTTATGCCTCTTTCTTCATGATCATCCACATCATCTCTATCAATTAACATTTCACTTACGTTCTCATCATTAACACCATTTTCTTTCTCACGATTTACATACAATACAATACAATCTGGTTGGACACAATCCTCTCAACGTTCATTGCATCTATTTCCTCATCAGAATCGCTATTTAAACCCCAAGCATCTTCAAAATTCTGTGATGAAATATAACTAACAGTCAGAGTACTCGCTATACTTACAAATAGGATCATTCTTAAATTGATACAAATCAATAACAGGTTGCTACTAATAAATTAAGTCACTTCAGCAGCCTATCACATATACGTACGTCTTTTTACTAGGAAATTATATGCTACAATGCCAATTATCTTATCACAACATCAACAATATTTCACTCACTTTGTTACTAGAAAAAAAAAAAACTCTGTTTGTTACTAAATTAACGGGGGAAAAAAAAAATCATGCTTTCTCTCTCTTCATTCATCTTCTTCATCCAAATCTCCACACATTGCTTCACAAATCGGATTTTCAATTAAGCAGTTACTACAACAATTGTTATTAAAGGATATTTTGATCTATTTGACATGAATACAATTATCTAACACTAATGAGGTACACAATTAATGAAACTTAAAGGAATAATATACTAACCCTAATAAATTCTTCCTTCAACTCGTTTAAGTTGAATTGGATCATAATTTCGCCGTCGTCGTTGCCGTTACCGGAGTTCAGTTGAAGCAAAACAAAGCTTCTTAAACATACAGCCAAAGAAAACAGAATTTGAGCTTCGTCGGAAAATTTTGGTCGCCGGCGGCCTTCGCCGGAGTTCTTTGCTAACTGACCGGAGTTCTTCGCTAACTAACCGGAGTTCTTCACTCTAGCATAATGGCTGAGATAATTATTTTGAGATTAACAATTTTCAGAATTTGGGGTACTTTGGGCGGTTATTTAGTGTGTTTTTCCCCCTTTTTGTCAAATATTTCCCCCCTTATTTACTCACCGTTTCCCTCTCAAATGTAATTTTGTCTGTCACGTGTCGCTCATTCAGTTTGCCACATCATCACCCCAATTCCATATGTGGCACATTCCATGTATCACAATCACGGTCCCCTGATTATACTTGTCACTGCGAAATTGCCTAATGTTACTAGTACATGTGATCACTACAGTTTCAGGTACTGAACCACTGATCCGAAACTTCACAAATTCCCAAACTTACATCAAGGCAAGGACATGCATGCATTGTAGTTTCCTCGTGAGTCGTGACCAAAAAGTTCAAATTCTTCAAAAACTCCCTAAATCTTTATTTTTTGGTTGGATTTTAAATGGGTGTTACTGTTTACCGCCATAAAATTACTACCTACCGCCCCTAGAAATTACAATTTTGCCCTTCTTCACATTTTCACCCATCCTCTCCCTCTCTAACTCTCACATCAATTCTCCCTCTCTACCACCCACTCTCATACCCAACCATCATCAACATTCACTCAAGCAACGACCGCAGATGTCTGCCGGCGACCAGGAAGTGCCGTCGACGGTGGTCGAGGTAAAGTTTTTTTTTCCGCAGAATTTGAACGGGCGTCCGTGATTTCCGCCCCATCTGTGGAAGAGGCGTCTGCAATTTCCGCCTGGACCATGGATGGGGCGGAAATCAAGGACGCCTTCACCATGGTTGAGGCATCAAGCACGGACGGCTACACCATGGTTCAGGCGACTGAGATTTACGCCTCAACCATGGCGAAGGCGTCCGTGATTTCCGCCCCATCCATGGTCCAGGCGGAAATTTCAGACGCCTGTCCCTTGGTTCAGTCGGTTTTGATAGACGTTTGAATTTAAGATTAAGCTAACATTGTTTTCGTTGTTTTCGTTAGGTTCCTTTGGAGCGGTTCGGTGGTGATGGTGTTGATTACAGTACGCATTTCGTCACTAATGAGTTATTTGATAGTGATAGAGATGCAATTAATTGGGCAAAACAAATTGCCCTTACTATCGGGTTTGAGTTGATAATTTCGTCAGACAAGAACAATGGAAGCGTAAAATTGTTAAGATGCAATCGAGGTGAACGCTACAGAGGGGAATTAAGAGACTTAGATATTGCTGCTCGGAAGAATACGAAAACAAAGGCTTGTAAATGTACGTTCCAGTTAAAAGCTGAGCAAGTGTATGGGTCCAGTAGTTGGATGATTGTCACATTGCCTGGGATTAGGGGTACGCACAACCATGACTTTGCTGTGTTTCCTGAGGGATATCATCAGATGAGTGGTCTTAGTCCTGGGTCAAAGCAACTCGTTCGTGACATGACTTCGGCACAAACAAAGCCATGTGCTATCTTGGCCGCTATTAAGGAAAAATTTCTCGAGGACAATGCAACTAGACGGCATGTGTACAACTACAGAGATCGTATAAGGAAACTTTATTTTGAAGAGAGAGATGTCATTGGTCAGTTTCATCATTTAGCTGTGGAGAATAAGTACGTACATTGGACAAGAGCCGACCCAGCTACTAATGAGGTAACTCACGTGTTCATGGCACACCCTACATCAATTCAGTTACTTCGGTCTTTTCCTTGGTTGATTGGCTTAGATTCCACGTACAAAACAAACAAGTATAAGATGCCGTTTCTTGAGATAGTGGGGATGACTCCAAGCAATAAGAACTTCCTCATAGCTTATGCCATTATGAAGGATGAGACTGAGGCAAGCTATGCGTGGGTCTTAGATAAGTTGAGGATGCTTATTGGAAATGATGTACACCCAACAGCAATTTTGACCGATCGTGAGCTAGGGTTGACGACACCTATTAGAGACATATTTCCCGAGAGTGCCCATTTGCTCTGTACATGGCACATTAACAAAGTCATTGAAGACAAAGTGTACAGACTTTGTGGAAAAGATAAGGTCGTCGCGCAGAGGTTCAAGAACGGGAAGTGGAAATCTATCATGGAAGTTTCCACAGAAGCTGAGTACGATAGAGCAGTGCGTACGATGAAGGATAGTTGGAGTTCTTACCCTCACGTGATATCCTATGTAGAGGAGACCTGGCTGAGATACAAAGAGATGTTTGTAGCTGCGTGGACGAATAAGGTGCTACACCTTGGCAACACTACGACTTGCAGGGTGGAGAGTGCACATGCCGCGCTAAAACAGTGGTTGAACTCCTCAACTGAAGCTTTGGACAATGTTTGGAACAAGGTCAACAAGTCAATCGAGTTACAACTAACTGAGATCAAGTACACACTTGAAGAGTGCAGAAGACGAAGAGGTGTGATGTACTCGGGTTTCCCATTCAACTATCTGAGCGGGTATGTTTTCCATTACTGCTTAGGAATATTATCGGATGAGCTGAATAGGATGAGAGAATTGAGTCACCAAGTATTTGATCGTTGCGGTTGTGTATTGAGATCCACTCATCAGATCCCGTGTGCGTGTGAGTTGAAAACGGCCACGGATACGGGCACGCCAATTAGCTTGAATAGTGTCCACAAATTTTGGCGAACACTCGTTATTAGTGATGCAGTGGAGATAGCTATGCTTCACATGACTGAGCATCCATCTGAGGACCATCGATACTTTCACTCCCTCGTCGACGAGGTTAACTCAAGCGACCAGACAGTTGTGCGCAACATATCTGTCCTTATCAATGAGCAGCTTCATCTTGATGAAGCGAGTTACGTCGAGCCGGAAGCGAACACGACAGTCAGAGGTCGACCGAGAGGGAGTTCCTCTACCAGACGTGATCCTAGTTCATGGGAGTACTCCCAGAGGGGTCGTGGTCGCCCTAGGTCATCCAGTTCGAGCCGCGGGCGTGGTCGTAGCTCATCCTCATCGAGTAACGTCGTGCGGAGTACTGGTATGAAATAATTTTTTAACATGTACATAATGTTGTTAGGTACATTTTTATAAGTACTATTAATGACTTTCTATTATATTGTCTTGCAGATGGACACGGAATAGATATCACTGAATTCTATCATGTTAACAAAATTCCGGGAATCATCATACCTTTCATTGAAGGATATCTCGATGTGGTTGGGGATGGTAATTGCGGTTTCCGTGTCATTGCGGACTACGTTTTCGGAGACCAAGAGCAATGGCGATTGACGAGAGTTTGCATTGCAAACGAAATCTTATCTAACCAAGCATTGTACGAAAACATATACGTTGACGGGGTCGACGCTGGTTACCGCCGTATTATGTGGGACGTAGGTGCTGTCACGATGATCACTGGATGATAGTACTTGAGGATTTGTTCCTGATTGCCAACCTCTTCAATGCAGCGATTATGTTATTCGGATACGGCAGCGGAAGGGGGTTATATACTTGTTCCACTGTGCTACCGTTGCAAGCACCTTCGACTGCTACACGTCCAACTAGGGAATTTGTCATAGGTCATTTAGGTGATTCTTACATGCATTATATCCGTCTGAATTTAGGGTCAGATTTCCCTGTTCCTCCGATATGCGCATCATGGTTTACTTCCCGTTCTGATAGTGTCGCTGGTTGGGAGCAAATGTATGTTCGGCGAAGAGCACATTGGGATCGTTTAGCGAGGTTGACGTAATTGAATGTTTTGCGTGATTGTTATATTTTTCTACTTATATCATTGTCACATTTTTGTGTGATTGTTATATTTTGCATGTTATATTTTTTCGTGATTATTGGAGGTAAATAAAACAATAAATTACAATAAAACAAAAAAGGTAAATAAAAAACAACAAATTACAATAACACAAATAAATAACAATAACAATGAAACTCCAACATAAAAATATAACAAATTCATCTAGGGTCATATAAGTAATACATCATTTGGCAGCCCGCCAATCTCTCATATACTCCTCCATAACCGATCGAGGACCTTCCGCTTGCTCCGGAGGAATCAAAGTAATGAAAGACTCAAATGCGACGGCTAGACGATTCACCCACTGCAAAAAAGTAACAATGAGTGTGAGTTCAGAGATATGTAATACGTAAAAAAATATATACACACGAATTCATTTTAGTTAATCACTTACATAATCGCTGTTGGATCGTGGAGGAATCACAGATCCAGGTGCTGCATCGTCAGGTGTCAGCAGAGGGTGGGAGTGACGGTAGTACCACTCGAGGTAGTCATCCGTACATGCTGTGGGATCTGACGTGGATGCCTGAAACTCATGGAGAACAAGCATGTAACCTCCCGGAAACATACGCCAGGCATCAGATGATACTCGTACGAGGTAGACAACCCTGTACGAACGACTGCTCCATGACCTGATCGCTCTCTCTGGCCTAGTGATCGGGAAAGGGATACTCTGTACGTACCCGATTTGTCGTAAACAACGACCAGGCATGTACGGTTCGATAATATCCCGATACCGTAGCCACCCGATGAATACAGTCCTCGGTACAGATGCAACCGGGTCAGAACCGTACGGCAGCCACACCACCTACGTAGAAATGTTGAAGTTACGGTGAAGTAAAAAAAAATAGCAAACGACAAAATAAATCATGAACACCGATAACTGCATGACGTACCTCTGGCGCTCGCAGCTGATCCAAGCGTCTACGTAAGGAGTGCAGTCGAACCACGTCCTTGCCCTCAGCCTGGGCACTCCATACGCACGCACGGGGAGCCTCGCCGTCCCCGACAACCATCCGCTCCCGATGAGGTCGGAAGCAGGGAAAGTACTCGTATATCCATGCCTGGAGGAGAGTTAGGCATCCGCAGATGCCCTGAGAATCCCCCCGACTAGCTATACCGAGCTGACGATATAGGAAGGCGAGGGCAGCAGATCCCCAAGAGAACTCATGCGCCGTTCCGACACCGTCCCTCACCTCCATCACGCAGGAGGGTCTAGTACGGTTACCACTCTTGTCGACAAACAAGGTGGATCCAATAAGTAACCACATCCAACCTACCGCCTGGATGTCCTCGACTCGGTCAACAGTAAGGCAAAGGTCAAAAATCGACTCCGTGAGGACCCCACCGCCCTGCCAGTGGCTACGCATCAGTACATCTCGGGTGACCCCGAGAACCTCCATGGCCGTCGACTGCAGCTGCCCATCCCGTCCCTCACTGGAAACGAGCTGTCCCTCTACAGGAATCCGAAGAATATGCCATACATCGTGCAACATGATGGTCATCTCTCCGAACGGCATGTGGAACGAGTTCGTATACGGCTGCCACCTTTCAACAAATGCAGATATCAGGGGGAAGTCGATATGTCTGAACATAATGTCTGTCAGGTGTGATAACCCAGTCCCCTCGATCTGGGCCATCACCTCGGGCGACATCTCCGCTCGCCACTCACTCAGCCGCTGATAGACACTGAATCGGTTCTGACACTTCAAGAGACCCCTCGTCTCTCCCATCCACATACGAGACGCTACGTGGCCCAGGAAGCTCGGTATGACGCTATCATCTGCCGGTCCACCGGGCACATCCCCTGTAACAAGCCACGTAGTGTCGTCCTCCGCTCTAGATCGTTTGCTAGTACTGGACGACCCAGTACTAACAAACTTACCGCCTCTGCCCTTCACCACGCGCCACATCACGGAGGATGATTCGACGCCAATCTGATCCTCGTCCATGGACTGATCCCCGGAGTAGAACTCGCTCGATCCGTAATCGTGTTCCTCGGCCTCATCACCGCGATATAAGTGACGGTCACTCATCTCCCTCATCCGAACCGCCTCTCTCTGTCTCCGTACAGAGGCATCAATCCCGCGCGTCCTCGTGTGACGTAGTCCTGAACCACCTAGTTCGCTGACTAACCTCGGCATCGATTTACCGGCTCCTCCTCTCCTCTATCATTTCACATTTTTAATTAATAATCAGTAATAAACAACTACTGCTACTACTACTAAAGATAATAATAATAAAATATAATAATAATAATATTAATATTAATATTAATATTAATATAACAACAACAATAATGTAGCAAATCGGAAATTAATTAATACTAATAACACTAATAATAATTAAAAAAATAATAACAATAATAATAATAATAATAATAATAATAATAAATAATAATAATAATAATAATAATAATAATAATAATAATAATAATAATAATAATAACAATAATAATAATAACACTAATATTAATAATAATAATAATAATAATAATAACAATAATAATAACACTATTATTAATTTTTTATTTTTTTTACTCCGTTTGTCTCGGGCGTCTGCAAATGGCGCCTTACCCATGGGTGAGGCGTCTGCAAATGGCGCCTCACCCATGGGTAAGGCGTCTGCAAATGGCGCCTCACCCATGGGTGAGGCGCCATTTGCAGACGCCCGACACAAAAACGGAGAAAAAAAAAATATATTTAAAACTTACCCCACCGCCGCCTCCGCCGCCGCTGCCACTAGCCATTGCTGTCGTGATTAACCGTGGTTGACGAGAGGGTGAAGGGTGTGGAGGAGAGGGAGAGGGTGAAGGGTGTGGAGGAGAGGGTGAGGAAGAGAGGGTGAGGAAGTAAAGGGCAAAATTGTATTTTTCAAGGGCGGTAGGTAGTAATTTTGGGCGGTAAATAGCAATTCACTTTGAAATATATCTATGATTCTATTCTGTTCAATCCTCTCAAATTTGACAAAAACAGTAAAAAATTTGTCTAGAGCCCCATCAGAATTTGGAAAAAAGAGATTCTAAGAACATTTCACTAATGTGCCTAGCAGTCTAGCACAGTGGCCATAACAAGTTTCGAGTAGTGTACTGACATGTGAATTGTGATCATTGTCCTATGTGACTCCTTTTTTTCTTTTTAAAGAAACGGAAGGGTAAAACAAATCCGTCAATGAAGCTAGAAGGACGGACGCTGTGATTTCTTCCTACGGTTAGTTTTCTTAATCTCCTTGTTCAATTGATTGAGTTTTTTCTGATATTTATCTTTCCAAAATTTTGTGTAGATTGATGATGGTCTGTAATTCACTGATGACTTGCGATTTCATTAATAAGTACATTAATACTTTGCATGTAGTAGTGGTATTGTGTTATTTGCAATATATTTGTATATTTACCAATAAGTAGTTGGTGTGAGTGGTTTGACACTCTCATCCCTTAAGCAAGGTCGAGGGTTCGAATCTTGTGAATGGAAAAACTGCTTAGTGGGAGCACTTTACCGCTTTATGGGCCAACGCGGTACGAACAGGATTAGTTTTGACCCAAAAGGCTTGGATAAACCTGTGGTCAAACCAAAAAAATATATATTTGTATATTTCATGCCAACTATTTGATAAAAGTCCCAAACCAAAATGAAATCTTGCAAGATGTGAACGGGTTATGAAGATTTGATTTGGTTGTGTCTTATCAAATGTTTGACTTTCCTCAGCTTCTTTGATTTCAACTACTCCTATCAGCTATAAACCTGTAGTTCACTACTTGTCATTTGTAAAGTTTCTATTGCATGATGCATATCATGTGTTTGTTAAAATTTTCCAATCAGAATTTCTATACACAATTGCTTGGGGTGAATTTTTGTACGTACTGGGGTGTATGTAGTACAATATACCTGGCGTTTGTCTCTGGCTTGATATTGGGTTAATCTCTGCTCATATGTGATTGGTTCATGAAAATCTTTGTGCCATTCTCCAAGCGTAAAGATTTTCTTAGATCGGAGAGAGGACAAGTCATCCTCTAATCCTTTGTAAATCCTTCCTTTATTGGAAGGCCCTCCAAAGCCCTCCACCCCCACCCCCCCAAGGTGTTCTAGTCTTTTAGATAGCCTTCTTGAAGGTCTGATTTGTAATTTATTTTTATTTATTTTCCAGGAAAGTATCCGTCAAATAAAGATGAGAAATTTGATATGAATTAAAAGTTTGATCATTAAAACAAAACTAGTAGCTTAAGAAAAGAGTTATTCGAAGTTCTCATATTTCATTTCAGTTTATTCTCGTTCGCTGAGAAATTATACGCCACTAACTCTCGTCCAGTTCTCGTCGATTGAGAAGTTGTGGATTTTTTTAGCAATGAATGCTAATGGAGGTAATATAGTCATGGTTGATGTTGCAGTGCGACATTTCAAATCCCACTTGTATTACCTCCATTAGCATTCATTTCTAAAAACGATTGTGAAAGGCTGAAAGCACGGGCAACGAGTTCTCATACAAACAACCCTAGTGAAGCAAAGGCTAGGGTCATCCTCGAAGCTACAAAAGTGATTGCGAATGATGGAAATCAGAATACACTACAAAAAAAATGAAAAATAGCTGCGGAAATAACCATAGCTATAAGGCTAAATCCGCAGCTAAAAAGCGTCGACGGCGGTTCTAGCCACGGTTTTAGTCGGCAGCAAAAAAGCCAGACGCTGGCAAAGGCAGCTACGGAATTACTAATTTTCGCTGCAGAGATTAGTGACAGAAATGAGTAATTCCGTCGCTGGCCTTCTTTTTTTTTTTTTTTTTTAAAGAAAAATTTGGAAATAAAAAAACAAAAGAAAAGAAGCGTCACGGCAACAAGCCTCGTAGCTCACGTGCGAGCCCAAGCATAGCCAGCCAGCGCACGTGCAAGCCCACAACGAAATTATCAAAGCCTGCTGCTCCCAGGAATCGAACCTTGCACGCGCGTGAAGGGGAAGAGAGCACTTACAAGCGGTCCAATGACTTGTCTTTGTTACTATATGCGTTACATTATCTTTATTGCATATCTCGCCCAGTTGTTTATAATCAAATCAGAGGCGGAATTCCTATAATCCACAGCTGATTTTTATTTTTTGTTCAATTTCTTTTAGTTTATTCATCAAAGACGTGTTAAATTTTCCATAAAAAAAATTAGCTACGGAAACATAAAAATCCGCAGCTAAAATCAGCTAGTTGCGGATTTGATTCCGCAGCTGATTTAGCTGTGGATTAATTTCTGCAGCTAATTAGCGGCGGATTTGTTCAATTCCGCCGCTAATTAGCTGCGAAAATTAATCCGCAGCTAATTTTCGCAGCTATTTCTCCGTTTTTGTAGTGATACCACTATCCAGAGCGATGCGAAGCATGTGATTGATGATTTGAAGACAGGTAACCGTTCTCGTGGAAAATTAGATAGATTTTGGAAGAAATTCATGTTTTAGTTCCCGGCTTCTGATCTCAATGTAATGTTTATTTCTAGAAAGAACAATACTTTGGCGCACACTTTTGCCGCTTGGGCTGCCTCCTCTGATATCGTGGGTATCCTTTGTCCCGAGGAGTTTCAACCTAAATGCAGACTTTAGGTTGTATGTTTATCTTTTTAATATTACCTTATTAATACAATCACACAACTTTTTGACGAGAGAAAAAAAAAAATCCCATCCAGTCCACTGCGTTGTCAAAAGAGTCCCGAGTCCTAAAGATGTTAAAGATCATGCCTAACTCAGTACGTATCCTTTGCGGGACAAAGAGGCAGTCACCAAGAAAATCAAAAGGGGATAATATAATAGCTACTAGAAAAAGCTAGTGGAGCCGTAAATAAAAGGGAATCAAGTAGCAAAAAAGCAATATCAACAGAAGATAAGGAAAGGAGCATCTAGTTATTCTAAACGCTTGGAGCTAGTGCACTAGACCACTAGTGTTTTGGGTTCGATTTGTAAATTCTAGGCCCCAAATAAAGTTGTCCTTTCAACCCCACTAACGATTTCCCTTAAATGCCCCTTGGTCTTCTCTTGCTTGTTCATTCCATCCTATTATGGTCCATGGTTCATCTTAAAAAAGAAAAAGAAAAAGAAAAATCCAAAGATTTCAAGGTGATTATATGAGACGGAGGGAGTAGTACATGTGGTTACTTTACAGTTCACACTACTCACGTCTCATTTTATATTGATTTTACAGCAATGGAGTAGCTTGCTCTCTCCAATATCTTGTCTGCGAACAAAAAAAACAGTAATATAGGGTATGCTCTTTTCCACTTATTCATGTTCCACTTACTCATGTAATGAGTTTAGTTTCGTAGAGTTCAATTCAATTTAGTTCAGACCGGTCTAAAATGTCTAAACACAAGTAAACAGCACCAATACAATTTACTACTAGTAATGAAGGTTGATTATTGTCAAAGGATGTTCAGGTCAGTACAGAATATCTAACAACCAATCTTAGCTTAATCAAAGCAGTATGAATGTACGATAGTCTAATAGCCCATGTTTAGAATGACTATCGATAAATAGCAATATAACCATAGTCAAAAGTGTGTAATAAAATTTTGAGACAAATGTCAATCATATACATAGTGACACTGATGATCACACTTTATCTCTTTCAAACAGAAAAGTTCCGTCTGAACAAAATGATTCCAAAGAACAAACTACGCAGATAAAATTACACCAATCCAAGTTCCTTAGTAGCTAAGGATATATACTTCATTTTCATATAAAAAAAGAGAGGATATATACTTAATTTTCTTAGTCCCTCAACTAGAACGTAACATTATTGCATAGTATATATAAAGGTACCTTGATTCATTCTCAGCCGATAGAAAAGCTAGCAATAACAATCAAGCCAAGTGGAGATTCATTGAGCTAGCTTTTTCCTTTGTCTTCCACTCCCAACAACACAAAAACCCAAACACTCAACAACCCCAATTCAAAAAACATAAACACATCTTTTTTTGGAAGGTACGGGGCTAACAGGCTCTCCAGCTTTATAGTATGTTAGCAGGAGGAGAATGTTAGCGATAAGGCTCAAATTCAGGAATTATCACCACTATCTGTGACAGAGCCCCGCGCCTTATATATCCATTAGCTATAACCTACTTACAAGTTATTACTCGTACTTCATTAAGCTAGCTTTTTCCTTTGTCTTCCACTTCCGATATTACACAAACCCAAACATTCAACAACCCCAATTCAAATAGAGCGTTTAATAGACCTGTTAAACGAATCGACTCAACAGGTTTTAGGCCGGGTTATTGCAATAGCTAGCCTACGACTTAATACTCCTACTTGCTATTTCCTATCATACAACAACTAAACTTACAAGCAAGCATGTACAGGCTGAGCAACACAGTAATAGGATTCCTAAACCTCTTCTCTCTATTAGCATCCATCCCAATCATTGGTGCAGGACTATGGTTAGCAAGAAACAGTACAACATGCCAAAGCTTCCTCCAAACCCCGTTCCTCGTAATCGGGTTTATAGTCCTCATAGTGTCCTTAGCCGGGTTCATTGGGGCATGTTTTTATGTAACATGTGCCCTATGGTTGTACCTAGTGGTCATGTTGTTCGTCATAGCCGCCTTGCTTGGGTTCACCGTGTTCGGGTTCGCCGTGGCTAGCCAAGGGGGTGGAAGTCTGGTCCCTGGGAGAGTGTACAAGGAGTTTCATCTACTGGATTATTCACCATGGTTAAGGGAAAAGGTGAAGGACCCTAAGTATTGGAATAGTATAAGGGGTTGTATTATGGGGTCTAAGGCTTGTGCTAAGGTTGTTGCTTGGACTCCTGTTGATTATCTTAGGAATGACATGACTCCTATCCAGGTACTTTTTAATATTTTTTTTAGTTTTTTAGGTTTTTTTTTTTTAATTTTAACACTAGCCAAATATATAGAGCATTATAGACTTAAAGTGCATCACTTCAACCACCTCTAAAATTAATTGCAAGTATGCATACAATCACATATCATATGTTCAGCTGAAATTCCTTTCAAAACTTAAAATACAGGGTAAATACACCAAAATTTCACTACCCTGAAATGCACTGACAGTATTTTGAAAGTGGAGTTCTATTATTAATTTCCATGAAAACAGGAGTTTTCTATCGAATTAAAATTGGTATTCCTCCTATAACTGACAATGGCCGGTGTGCTCTTTTCTACTTATTTAGAAACGTTTTAGTTTAGTAGAGTTCAATTCAAATCAAGTCAGATTAATGATTATTACGAGTAGTTCCCTGACATAGAATTTTTCTCACATATTACTATTCAATTAAGTGAAATTCATAGTTAAGTTTAGTGAAGTTTAATTCAATTCATTTAGTGAAAGGGAACGCACCAAACTCCTTGACTATTTTACTACTTCTTCCTAGTTTTCTATTTGATTCTGTCTTAAGCATGAGAATTCTTTATAATTATAAATAAATATTTATTCCTACTAACTAATTGTCCGTGCCTATATTATTTCTCCTATTTTTTGACATGATAAGACACGGGTGTTTAAAAAAAAATTAATGAAATGACACGTAGCTAAATTGAAAAATAAATATCACTCCACATATCACCCACATATCACCCACATAAAAGTTGTACTCTATAATTTTTTATGGTATTTTTTTGGAAGAAATAATTACTCTTTTTGTTGAGATTATTACCCGAGTAAGATCATTAAGTAATAATTTACATACTTATCTATTGCGTTACACTCTTCTAAATAAATTATATTTTTGTTGTAAAACAATGGTTTTGTTATTTACAATTCTTTGTTGTTTTCGACTAGCTTTATTATGAGAAATGTGCAAGATCTAATCAGCTTTGTGTTCCCCCTTTAGAAATGGGCCTGGTTTGGTTGGAGAATGCTTTCGTGTTGTATGGCAAATCGCCAAATCGATCAATGAAAAGCTAGGAATAAAAAAAAGAGAGAAGCGAAAGGGAATTCATTCTTTTGATGTTTGGTTTTATTGGTCAATATCCCATCCACATTTCAAACAAATTTGCAGAGAGATCTTTGATAAGCTTTTAGGCTTTACCCAATGACCCCACTTCTCTAAAGTTGATAACTACCATGCTCTCTTCTTAGCTCCATTCATCACTAACAAAAGAAAATGCCTTATTCTTTTATGTACCTTCGTTTTCTCTAGAATTTGGGGTGAAGAAAAAGCTGTCTTCTTGCACTTGTAAATTAAATTAAATTCACGAGTCATTCTTACAACAATGTAATTATAAAGGCATCTTTCAAGAGCTTTCAAGTAAAGAATGCAGTAACTATTGATTCTAATAAACGGCGAAAGCAGGATTTTAAGTTGAAGAGACGAAAATTAAAAGTATATATAGTGTAAAGAGGAGAGGGAACTGAGCAAAAACAAATATATGGAGTTTTGCTAAAATCACATGAAAATTAAACTTTTCTTGGGTTGAGAGGGGACTCCAACCGGCCTCCAAGCCATACTGTCCCACCAATAGTTTCGCCAATGGATATGAGTGTTAAGGTAACATCATAACAATAGCTGTTATTTTTGGTATTACAAGAGTAGAACTTAACCTCTTTGTCTTAAGTATATTAAAGTTAACTAGTTCTTTTTCTCAAAAAAAAAAAAAAAAAGTTAACTAGTTCAAAACATTGGGTAAAGATAAAAAAATAATTTTTCCTTTAATGATTGAAACATAATAAGCAACTAATTAACAGGCAAGATAGAAATACTCACACAAGTCCGGTTGAGTTTCATTCAAAAATTAATTAATATTAGCCTATTAGGTGAAATGACTCACTAACTTATACACTAGTCTCTTCTAACCAATTTTTCAGAAGTGGGACACTCACTACTAGTTACATTAAACCAATTTGGATTACACTATAAATGTGACCATTATTTTTGATAGTGAATAAAATAAAATTATTGAAATTATGAGTAATGTGTTCCATTTTTATAAAACATATTGGGTGTTATTGTAGTCAGGATGTTGTAAGCCACCAACATCATGCACGTATGGGGAAGCGAATCCAATGTTAAACCAAGACTCAGATTGCTACAAATGGAACAATGACCCAAGTTTGTTATGCTATGAATGTGACTCTTGTAAGGCCGGTGTACTAGAGAGCATAAGAAGGGATTGGCACAAGATCTCCGTTCTCTTAGTTGTCATGCTCATCTTGCTCGTTGCCATCTACTCCATTGGCTGTTGTGCCTTCCAAAATACCCGTCGGGCCGAAACCGATTACCCGTATGGACATAACCGTATGACCAAAGTCCGACCCAGATGGGACTTCTACTGGTGAGTTATTTTTAATCATCTATGCCATCTGTTAATTTAGAAACCAACATGTATATATAACCTTGACTAATGTTGTTATGAAACCATATTTCATAAATCATTTTGATTTATTTTAAGAGGTTTCTGATTTCAAGCAACCACTTTTTGATGTAAGAAATAATTTTGATTTGACTAAAATATTTGCACGTGAGTGCCTTGTGCTATTTCAAATGCCAAATCTACTTGAAATATTGTTAAAAAGTGTTCGAGTACGATAGAGCATCTGAAATGTAACATAAGTACGTAGTATTACTCTTTGGAGATTAAAATTGGAAAAATTCAAAAATCAAACAACACTCACATAAGGATATTTTAATTAATTCATAACTTTTTTTAGTGGAAAATGAAATTAAGCCCTCATCAAAAGTCATTTCATGTGAAGAAAAAAAATTCAAAAGCGATTTTTTGCAACATGATTTTTTTCCTTCTATTATTGGAGGATTTTTCTTGTCTAAATTGATTATTTATTATCTTTGTAACTGATCTTTAATCTTAATGGTAAGTGACTTTTAGAATCGCTCTTGGTAAAAACAAAAGGGGCACTAATTTATGTTTCTTTATTATTATTCTAGTCAAATTCACTTTAATTTTATTTGCTTTGAATATTTTGTGTAATTTCTTGATTAGATGTGCAAATATTAATAGATAATATGGTAACTATTTCCTTTAATTACTGATTAGCCAATAACTTGGCCATACGCGGGTACACAACTTTGATTATAGCCTCTTAATTTAATTGTATATATGACTGCAATATTTATGTTTGAGTGATATTCACCACAAACAAGCTAAACAATGCCATTTGTTTAAAAATTCTCTATAAATTTTTTTTTAATTGTGCTATGTATTACAAGAGGGTGCACCTATACTAGAACCGATTCCCGGATCCGTCATGCCAAAGCTAAATACCGACAACTCTTCTTGTTTTTTTTAGGATCTAATCGATATTCTATTTTGAGAATGTTTAGGAATTACTTTGGTAAAAATATCCTCTAAGTCGTAAGGTACACTCTCCTTAATTTGCTACATAATCTTATAAGGTGAGAACAAAAAGGAAAATCGTAGTTGGTAGAGACTAGCTAGCTGGTTAGTAAAGCTTGGATAATTAGATAGAAGACTCGTACTTACGCCATAATTAATTGTTTTATTCTTTTTATATGTATATATATACTCGGTGTTAAAGATTGGGGGCGAAGTTGATTGGTGTTTTGAGCTTAAACTCACATGGTAAGTTGAGCACTTGATTTTTGGGTAAAAATAATCATTTTATTGTTCTTGCTAATAAAAAAATAACATTGTTATCAAAGAGAATTATAATGAAACGTAAAAAGTTGTTAATAACTGGTTTCTTAAATAATCAGCAGAAATCCACTTTACTTTTTGTAAGAAGTCTTTCAAGAGAAGAGAAGAAACATATTTGGTTTTTCTTGTTTTGAATTTAAAATTTGTTTATTTAATAGAAAAATCTAATTCTTGACTCTTTCCAGGTGGAGGTGGTGGCGTGATAGAAGAGAGCAACTTTGGTAAATTGGTAGTGTCTTTTATACAGAGCTTTGTAGAGACTTTTGATTATAAGTATTGAGTGATGAGCAAAAAAAGTAGCGTTGTTTCCCCCATTTTGTGCATGGGGCTGGCTTGGCTGCTCTTTCTTGTACAAAATCTGCTTCAGTTCCCCCCCCCCCTTCTCTCTCTCTCCTCTGGTCTCTACTTGTCAACCAGCTGTATGTGCCAAATGTAATTCAAGTAGGACTTTAGGGCTCATTTACTTGCTTGCAATCAAATGCAATACAATGCAATCATTTTATAGAGTAGATGTGGGGTGAAAAGTGAAGGTTGGGAGGAGATAGATGTGAAAAGTGGTGTTGATTGCATAATCTAATGTAATCAAAATTGCTCAACTTTTTCCATGTAATGATGATTAATTACTTATTTGGATGACGTAATGAATCTATCCCCTTTATCCCCCTCCTTCTTTTTCCACATCACATCTACCCATTAAATAAGTGCAATGCATTTGATTGCAAGCAAGTAAACACCACCTTATATTCACAACATGACTTTCTTTAATGTAAAAATTCCTCTTCATTACTAGTTATAGTTGTAGCTAATACTGTTGGTGCAATGTTGCTTGATTGATATGAACAAACTAGAGGAATAAGATATGACTTCTAGACATACTTCTAGGTAGTGGCGGAGCGAAAGTTTAGAGATTGTGAGAAAAATTGATGGGGTTAGTGAAAAATGGGTGCAAATATGAGAAAAACAAAAGAATTTTACATAAAATAAACTTCTATGTATAAACCAAGGAAATATTAAAAAAAAATGGTTGTAGTGGTACCCATACCCATAAAGGTAGGCCTACATTGGAAAGTTTAAGGGGTGTATAACAAAGTCTCTTTTTTTTCTCCTCTTAAAACCCTAACTTTTCTCTTTTGCCTCTTCTCATCTTTCATTATAGTTTCAGGCCGGGAGGACCGATTTAGGTCATTTCCGGCCTGTATTTGATGTTCTTCATCTTGTTTGACTCTAATTTCTACTCTTTTTCGCTCTAGGTGGAATAAATTTCTCTCCCTTTGTGGAGTTCATTGGTATTTTTATTTCTTCCTTTTCGTAGGATTCTCTTTTCGCCTATGGTGCGATATCTATTTTATAGATTCAATATGTATTTGGGGACCGGATATACATACAACCGATGGTATCAAATAGAGTTTTGTAGGCAAGTGATTGCTTTGCTCGCGGTGAAGATCTCCACTTCCGTCAAAGATGAAGATACATCAAAGGAAGCACATGGTTACTATGCATGTTGGGAGTCACACCGAGGTGTCCTTGTCAATTGGCTTGTTAGCAAAAATTATGTTGTTATAGTTGATTTAGTATATTCTAGGGTTATTTTGATTGTAGATGCCGTATGACTTTTCTATTAATGAAATTTTCCTATTCCCCTCTCAAAAAAAAAAGGTAGGGCTACCAGACCATCACTGATAATAGGTATATTTTCAGATTGTTTAGTTTTAACATTTTAGGAACCAATCTAGTTACACGAAATAACTTTCGCAATATTACAAAGAAATCAAAAAATAAATATTATTAAACTTTACAACATACTCCACTAATAAATTGTACATGCTTATTAATGTTGTCTTTGATAATTCATAATTACAAGATAATACACAACAAAAAAAAATGAAAGATAGCTAAAAAAAAATGAAAGATAGCTGTGGTTTTTAGCTACGGAATTTTTTTCCGTAGCTAATTAGCTACGGTTTTTACAAAATCCGCCGCAAACAAATTTTAAAAAAGTCAGTGGCGGAATTGAAATCCGCAGCTGATTAGCTGCGGGATAACAATAATTCGCCGCTAATCAGCGGCGGATTTTAATTCCGTCGTTGGTTTTATTTTATTTTGGCTTTAGAGACAAATGGGTTAAGTTAAATGTAACGCATTATATGTTAAGAATAATCAACATGCAGCATTGGTTGGAGATTGATTTCCTCGCACGCGACCCAGGGCTCGACTCCGAGCAGAAGTGAATTAATGGAGGGTTTTACTTGGCAGGCCTAGCGCGTGTGGCTGTGTGGGCCTGAAGCCCAACGCGTGTGCACAGCTAGGCCTGCTAGCCTAGCAGGCGCCTTTGGCGTCGAAAGAAATAACAGGGCCTTTGATGGAGGCATGAGGAGTTGAGGACTGTTGATCAGATATATAAATTACAGTTTGGATTACATACTATAATAAACACACTGTTTTGGGGAATGCCTTGAATGTTGATAAGCTGAGGTTGCTGAATTACTCGGTAGATCTCAAGGTCAGTTTGGAAATAATGTCATAGAGGTTGTATTATGAACACTATGAATCAAGGTAGTGAGACCTTGGTTCACGTAAATTAAGGTTCATTCGTTCCAAGTGGTAACGGTGACTCGTAATTGGCATAAATTAATGACAATTGATGAAAACTAGTTATTCTAATTAAAAATCGGGAGGAACTGATGAAACCTAAGAGAAATCAGAGAAATTTGGGTCAAAATAATGAAAATTAGGAGAAATTGGAGAAAACTAGTACAAACTAGAGAAAATATGAAATTTTGTACTTTTGAGTGTTTTTTGAATAAAAATAAAATCATCATTTTCAATATTAAAGATAATTGTATTATTGTTATTAAAATAATAATTATTATGATTTTGATAAAACATGTTGTGTATTTAATTATTATGTTTGATACATCAACATATAAAAAAAAAATCTACTATGGAAATTGGGCGAAATTGGGCGAAATTGGGAGAAATTGGGCAAAATTTAGTCAAGTTGGGAGAAAATGAGCAAAACTGGGGGACATTGGGAAAATTGAGGAGTAATGTATTTTGTCACTGAAAACTGACAAAATTTGGGGACAATTGAGAACAACTGGGTAAAACTGAAAATTAGTTGAAAAGAACATGTCAAAAGTGGAAGACTTCTATTTGGTTAATGAAAACACGACTTAAGTTTCACAATGTAAATAAAACTGAGTTACAGGAGGTAGTTAAAAAATACTACTCCCTCCATTCCAAAATCTTCTTTCAATTTGACTTTCTACGATTTTCAAAGCAATACTTTAACTATGCATAGTTCTTTTAAGAGGAAAAGCGCCGTAGTACCTCCCATAATTGAATATCGCTGAAAGATATTCGTCTCAAAAAATGAATAGTTGATCATAGCTCAATATTTCCTTTGATGAAGATTAGGAAGGAGATCCTTTCCCAAGCAAACTCATGCCTTCAAAGTTCAAATCGTTGATGTACGCATGGAAGGTTTAATTCCTTTCGCATTAAATAAATAAATAATGAGACTAAAAGTCATACGCTTGATCGAAGAAATGGGTCGATTTTCAATGCCCACTTTGTTTGCCAAATTCCAAATAGAAAAAAAAAAGAAAGAAGAAAAGAGCCCTATATATATATATATATATATATATATATATATATATATATATATATATATATATATATATATATATATATGCTTGTAAATGCGTACATATATGTTTATTTTTTTTTAAAAAAAAGGTTGAGACTCGGCCACATTCAAACACTAGGATCGTGTATGTGACATTGTCTCGAATGGGCAAATTTCTAGGCATAAAAAGTGATATATGCCACGTCGGATGCCAAGTCGGACCAAAAGTCAAATAGTTGACTTGATCGAAATATCAAATAAAATAAATGAATAATTAATTAAATTCGGGTGTAGTGAAATAGCTCATTTTTATTAGTTATTATAGTCCATTTTAAATTAATGAGCTTAGCCGCTTTTAACTTGGGTTTTAAGTCACTAAACATGGGCCGAGACTACGAAGTCCACAAGCAGGCCCAAGATTACAAAACCCAAAAAGATAACCTAGATGAGCTTCTCTATAAATATAGCTCATTGAGTTCATTTCAAGGGGGGGAAAAAACATGAAAGGAGGAGACTCTACCCGATTCTCCCTCAAATCTCTAAGCCCAAACCTCAAGAAGAAGACGTCAACCACTCAAGTGTTGGGGTCAATTCCGGAGAACAACAAAGAACAACAAACCGATCGAGATCAAGCTTTTCAACTCTTCGATCAAATCAAGTTGGTAGTTCGTGATCAAAAGTCCAAAACATGATTCAACCATTTCTCAAGTCAAATAGAGATTTAATAAGGGGAATAAATTAGAGATTGCAATCCATAATTCTTTGATATAAAATTGATACTCTCTCCGTTCTTTTTTCTCCTATCCATTTCTTTTTGCACGTAGTTTAATGAGAGCTGCTTTTGGAACAAAAATTCCTTATATGCCCTTACTTTAACATGAGAGAGAGTGTGAGTTAGTAGTGTGTTGAAAAGTAATGATGACAAGAAAAAATATGAATAAGTGGGTCTTTTAATACTTAAAGTATTACTAAAAGGAGAAGTGGGCAGAAGAAAAAAGAACGGATGTAAAAGGAAAGTGGGTAGGAGAAAAAAGAACGGCGGGAGTAATTTGTCAACGATTTTAACTCCGTATTTCCCAGATTCATAATTTGTGTATACAAGGTTGAGTTGACTGATATGAGTCATGGAGGAGTTCATGTGGCTCAACTCAACAATATCAGCCCCGTTGAAAGAATTCAGAGCTTTCTTTAACAAATTGATATGCACTTGAAATTGTTTGCACAGTTTCACTTAACTTATAGGAGATGAGACAAGGACCATCCTTTGAACTATCAGCATGTTCATAATCAAGAATGGAGGATTGTTGTTCCAACGTAATTCGTTCGGTTTCATCAGTTGTAATTTTGACAATGTTTGACATTGTTTCAAGCACACTCAAAATATTATTTAGTTTCGCACATTTGATTTGTGCACTGAAATTATTAGGATCCATCTTCAAGATTATAAAAAGAGAAAAAGTAAGATGATGAAAAAAAGGACAAGATTTCGGTTTTGACAAATGAGTGGCAGTGTAATTCTTATTATGGCAGTGTAATATTATTTTGTTTGCGTTAGTCTTATATACACGGTAAATTAAGTGCTCTGTTCAACAACAATTAATGTGTTAATGTTGTTTTTTTTTTCGTTTTCCCCTTACTAGCTAATAAGTTCTCGTTTCCAAGAACATTGTAATACTCGTAGATAAAACTTGTAAGAGGCAATCTCTCTCCATCAGTTAATCCTAGACGTACAAAAAAGTTGTCGTAGGCCGGCCAAGTACGCCACCATGGGTGGCTTGTTCCCTTACGGAACATGACACCACTTAACACTAATAAACAATGAAGTTTACCTTTGGCAAATGTGTCAATCAAGTTAGGTTCGATTCGTTAGCATCCATAAGAAGCTGATTCGAAAACGTAGGTAGCTCATTTTCAGATTCGAGTCGACCCAACCGGTTAATTTACATTTCCATTTAAACGCAAGAAATAATATTATACTATTTCAATACCAATCACCGGCAAAGATTAAAATTCACTGGAAATTCTCAACTGGTTAAACACAAGTTAAAAGAAAATAAGGAGATAATCTACGTACATAAAAAGACAGAAGTTAACGAAAATTAAAATTCACCAAAAATTCTTGCATAGATGCATTGTGTACAACTCAAGAATAAAAATTGCACTCTTAATACAAATATATGTCACCGATGTCATCTTTGCTATATAAAATACCATATTGTTGCTAATGAGGTGTAAATATCATATTTATTAATTCTCTTGGACTTTAAAAAAGCAACAAAATCTCTTCTAAATATATAAAACTGGCATATTTTAAGAGTTTTGAGCTATGCCACATAGGCGAACAATTATAAAATAACAAAAAATAATTATTAATAGAAACTAATTAGACCTTTTTTTTAAGTTGGCAAATCTTATCATAATAGAATCCAAAGAATATAATAACTAGGCGGAAACTAATTGAGTAAAGGACTAGGTACATTAGTACTCCTAGAACTTTAATAAACATGGAATGATGCTATTGGCAATTAATATAAGGTTCATCAACTGAGGGCTGAGGCCCTCATCACAAAAGTAGTAAAACATCCCCCAACTAAACCCCACGTTTCAAGTTGATTATACTTGATATGCTTTTGTTTGATATTCATCCATGAATAATTTATCTTTGCTGACAACTTGCTAGTCTTCACCAGAGGGGATTCCTCTTCTGTTCAGATTGTCCTAAACTGCCTCACAACTTTTGAAAAAATGTCTTGTCTTGCTGCAAATCTTGTTGAAACTGACATTTATTTTGGTGGTCTCCATCCGCATATTAAAGATTTCATCATTCACCTCACTGGCTTCACTGAGGGCACAATGCCTTTCCGCTACTTAGGGATCCCCCTAAACTCTGCTAGACTCACTACTGCAATGTACTATCCCCTTATAGACAAGATCAAGAGCAAAATCTGTCACTAGACCAACAACTATCTGTCTTTTGCTGGTAAAGTAGAGCTAATCAATATAGCTATCTTTGGACTTAACAACTTTAGGGGCACTGCCTTCTTGCTGCCTAAGAATGTACTTAAACAAATTCAGAGAATCTGTAGAGATTTTCTTTGAGGAAATACTACAGGAAATACTACTGAGCACAAAAGGCTGATTATGTTCAGTTGGAAGAAGATATGCAGTCACAAAGAAGAGGGTGGTTTTAATGTGAAAGAAGCACTTAGCTGGAACCAGGGCTTAATGCTAAAATGGGTCCTGCAGCTGCACAAAAATCAGGGAAAATCTCTCTGGTGCAATTGTGTTCATGCATACAAGCTGCGTAACTCTTCTATATGGACCTGCCAGTCAATCCAGGGGAGCTCTTGGGGCTGGAGAGGTATTCTTGAGGTCGGAGATGCACTTGTCAGAAAAGCTGGTAGCATCAATACAGCTATTAATCTGCTTGACTCCTGGGCTACTGCAGACACTCTTTAACATCCAGATGCCTATGATTTCTTCAGAGAATCTGGCAACAAAGTATCCTGGAGGAAAACTGATTGGGATAACTCAGTCATGCACAGGCATGCTTTCATCACCAGCATTGCTATTCAGGATAGCCTGTCCACTGTGGATAACCTTGCAAAAAGAGGTCTTTAGATTGTCAGTAGGTTCTCTCTTTGCCATGCTGCCTGTGACACTGCTAGTCACCTCTTCTTTTCCTGCCCTATTGCTCAGGGTGTATGGAAAAACATCTTAACCTTGACAGGGGTAAATAAAAGATGCATTAGCCTCAAGCATGAGCTGAGATGGATGAGGAACAATGCTCGTGGACAAGCCTGGAAACATAAACATAAAAGATGTTCTCTAGCTGCCACTGTTTATGATGTCTAGATGGAGAGAAATGCTAGAACTTTTGGCAGTACACATGGCAATGCTGAGCAACTTACCAGGCAAATCAAGATGAATGTCTGCGCCAGAATGCACTTGATTAAAGTTGATGAGGAGGAGAAACTTGCAGCCTTACTAAACTAGTCTCTTCTCTGTTTGTTGTCCCCTCCCCCTGGATTTAGGCTTCTAGCCACTGATTGCTTTGTTATTTTTGGGGTTTCAGTATCAGGTTGTTGTCAGTCATGACATCCCCGATGTGTAATGGTTTTTTGCCACATAATGCCATTTTGGTAATTCTCGGATGATGGAATGCATATATTCACCATTCTCCTAAAAAAAATGTATAGTATTAAATTAAATTTACATGTTCAAATTGTGGTTGTAAGGAAAATAAGGAAGTAACATGTTAAGCATACTTCATTGAATAAATGCTTAAGGCATATTCTCTTCAACTTATCTATAAAATATTCAGTAAAATCCAATTCAGTTCAATTAAGTAAACTCATCTATTCACTCAAAAACAAAAACGTAAACTCATCTATTCAACAACAAGTTTTATTAGACTAACTAAACAATCAAACTGATCCCATTACTTAATTTAAAAAAACAAATACTTACTTGACCATACCATTGCTCAATCTCTATCATTTATGAGTCACAATATACTTCCCCGAAACTTTCAACTAAAGACAAATAAAAAATACTTACTCGGTCCTTATAAATGTCATTGTGGCAATTCCTAAATGATTCAATAATTTCAAACCGGCAAAAAGGCTACAATTTTTATCTTAATACTCTAGATTACCAAAAACAAGAAAGTTAATACTAAATGCCCTAAAAAAAGGTAATATTCATTGATTTTTTATAAGCAAATATTCAATGAATTACTATACTAAATAGGGAGTAAGGAGAAAGAAAACAACGAACTAAAAAAAACAGGAAAACAAAAAGAAAATAATGGAGCTAAGAAAGTTATGCATACCTCAAAACGAATTAAAAACACACCTGCACAACAAAAAAATATTGCTTTATGTTAATCAATAATTCTGAGATTAGTGAGCTTCAGCCTGCTGCATTTAGGGTGATAAGAGAAGGCAGGATAATCTTTGGCATGTCTAAGAAGCCGAAAAAGCCCTTCCATGCATAAAACAAAGAGGTAAGGGGGGAGAGGGCCCCATATGTCTCAACCGTCTCTTTCCTTCAAAATAACCCTTTGGAGCACTATTGACACAAATAGAAAACTTGGAGGTTGTGATGCATTTCATAATCCATCTTATGAATTTTGCTGGCAAACCAAAGCTAGAGAGGATGTGTTGTAGGAAGTCCGAGCTGACAGTATCAAATGCCTTGTAGATATCCACCTTGATGAAGCTCTAGGGGGATATATGCTTCCTCCCATAGTGAAGGGCAAGATCATATATGCATGAACAGCCATGGTGTTATAAAAAAGACTCCTCCCCTTGATGAAGGTAGCTTGTTCCGGGCCAACAATGTGAGCTATAACTTGTTGAAGCCTATTTGCAATGATCTTAGTGATAGTCTTGTAAATAATCGAGCAGCAGGATATAGGCATGAAGTCACAAACGGCCTGACGCACAAGGATCTTGGGCACGAGTATAACAAATGTAGCATTAACTTGTTGAAGAAGCTTTTCATTCCTGAAAAACTCTTTAATAGTGTCACAAAAGCCCCTATGGATGATACGCAGGGGCGAAACTAGGATTTTATGGGTAGGGGCCCGAAATTTACATAAAAATTTTGGGTAAAATAATTTATTGTCAAAAAAATCCTTTACTTAATATTCTATATTTTATAATAGAAGCACACTCATCAATAAAATAAATACAAAAACTTGTTTAAGACGGTCTTTTCATAACTTTTTGGGGATCCGATTGTCACTTTTTAGTGTAATGAGGATCACAGATGATTATATGTGACCCCTACATTATTAAATAGTGACCTCATGTTTTTATGAGTTGGTCTCACACAAGACTTACTCTAAAATAAAACAAAAATGAAATGCTAATAATAGAAGAGCAATTTGGAATTCTATACATCCCCATAGAAAGGAAATCCAAATTCAAGATAAAAAATGTAATAATGTAGTGGGAATCAAACCCACCACAATTGATTCTGCGCCTCACACAATGGATAGTACCATTGAACCACTCTTCTTTTCATGTTATTAATGCACACTTTGTTGTATTTATTTTTTGTTTTTACAGTGGCCAAAAAAAAAAAAAAAAAAAAAAAAAAAAAAAAAAAAAAAAAACTGGGTTTGGCCACAGGGACCAGGCCTACACCAACCCCCCTCCCCCCGTGGATTCGCCCCTGATGATAGGCCATGTATTTTTAAAGAAGGCAGAAGTGAAACCATCGGGTCCAGGGCTCTTGGAGTCATGTATAGAGTCCAGGGAGGCTTTTATCTTTAAGTCAGTGATGTCAACAAGGAGGTTGTCCTGTTGCTGTTGATTGAGACATGCCCCTTGATCCATAAACTGGAATCATAAGTATCAGTGTGGAAATCAGTACCTAGAAGGCCCTTATAATAACCCACAAAAGCAGCAACAATAGCTTCTGGATCCTGTTGCAAGTTGCCCTCAAGATCAGTCGTAATACTATAAATCTTGCCTCGAGACTTATTCTCCGCTACTTTGGCATGGATTTAAGCAGTGCCCCCTGATTTATTTCAATTTTTTTTTGCTTTCTGATAAAAATAGCTGAGCTCAGCTTCATATAATCATGTAAAAGGAGCTTGTGCTTATCAATGAGGGTGCCATTTCTAGGATCTTGTTGAAGAAGTAGTTTAGCAGCCTCTCACTCTTTACTTGCATGCTGCACACGAAGAGAGATGTTGGAGTATATGCTCTTATGGAGGGTCTTGAATTTAGTCTTGAAGAGCTTAAGCTTGTTAACAAGCTTATACATTTTAGTAACAGTTAGCCGAGTGCTCCAGACTCTAGTCACCATAGGGAAGAATTTAGGGTCATCAGACTAGCAGTCCAGGTAACGAAAAGGACGAGGTTGGGAGTCATGCTGATCAGTCACAGTAAGGACAACAGGTGAGTGATCAGAAGGTCCAGAGGGGGGGAAATCACAGAGCCAGGAAACTGTTACCAATCTGCATTTGCTAAAACTCTATCCAGTTTTGCCAGACACGATCTTGACCATGTTAGCTATTTGTCCAAGTCAAGTGACATCCAATGGCAGAGAAATCAGTGACACCAATCTTGCCAATACAGTCTGAAAAGTCTTGCATATCTCTAATGTATGGCTGAGCATTAGAAATCCTTTCCGCAGTAGTAAGGGTTACATTAAAGTCTCCCAATAAAATCCAAGGTTTAGTCACACTAGCATGAAACAGCTCGACGTTTTGCCAGAGTAGTCTTCTATCATATGAATCATTCGAAGCATAGATGATGGAGGCCTTAAACCAAATAGAGAGGGCCTTGTTATAAACCCTGCAATTCATAACTTGCATGTTGACTTCAATGATCTGAACAGTGACTTCATTTGGATCCCAGAGTAACCAAATCCTACCATGTCTATGGTAAGGATAGTTATGAGCAAAACTGTAATTACTGAATCTGTTTTTCACAGTTTTTGGGCCTTAGGCTCCTTTATTCGAGTCTCCAAATGCCAAAATCCACTTTATTATGTCTGAAGAACTTAGCAACATCATGTTGCTTGAGGGCATCATTGAGCCCTCTAACATTCCAACTAAGAACTTTCATTGAGAAGATGGAGGTGGGGTCCCCATCCCTGTCATCTCCTTTTCCTTTTCAGCTCCCTTATTAGTTAGAGCCTCACTAGCCAAAGCATCTGCCTTATCAGGTGGTTCCGCATCCTCAATAGAGATGTCAGATAATACATCAAAAATATTGTACCTGTTGGCAGAGGATATCATTTCCACAGTCTAAGGTGATGTTTTCTTGCTAGCAGTCTGGCCACTAACAGTGATAAAGCCTTCTGAATCTGTAGTAGCATTCTTCAGTTCAGAGCTAGAGCTAGGACCTATAGTCTTGTTTGGTGAAGAGGGAGCTTCCAGCAGGGGGCCTGCAGTAGCTGGAACAGACTGAGTAGTCTTCTTTGGCTTGTTCTTCCTGCACCATCCTGCTTCATGCCCCATTTTATGGCAAAAAGTGAAGTAAAATGATACCCATTCATACTCAATCTTCTACTTAATGGGACCAGAGAAAGGGGATTTCATTGTATTTTCCTTAGGCAATTTAAGGGCTACATCCACCTCTATCAAAACTCTGGCAAAAGAGATTCTCTCTTTTGTTGTAGTGAATTTATAAGCAAAGAGGGGAGTGCCTATCCTGCTAGAGAGCAAACTACAGGCTGAGGCTGACCAGAAAAAGGGAACAAGATCTGGGAGGAGTACCCAAACAGGAACCCTGGTGTTTGTTTCCAAATTTGCAGAGAAGGTAGGTGACAAATTCTTTAGGATTAAAGAGAAATTACCCAAAGTCCATGGTCCCCCTTTTAGGATTGTTTTCTAGATCATCAGAATTAGCAAATCTGAAATAATACTATCCTCTTTCGAAATAGAGGACTTGAGGCTTTGTAAAATGGTTTCATTGTTTATCCACAAAAGCTTGCACTGATGCAAGTTTCTGTTGCCCCCAAGGAAACAACCAACAAGAGTGTTCTTCCAATACTCAAGCTCCTCAGCTATATCCTCTTCCTCGATGAAAACCATGTCCTCATCAGAAGTAGAGGGAACATAATTCAAAACCATACCATTCTCATTATCACTAGCTTTTTGTCCTTCCAATTTGGCTTATGCCTACCACGTATCGGGTGAACAGTTTTATCCTTAATTGATACAACATTCAATTCAGAAGATCCAAAATTAGCAGGAATATCATTCTCAAGAAACACCCCAAAACGAGTTTTCTGGGGAGGGGCATCATGATTATCGCAATTATCAGGAAAATTACCAAATTTAGGCATAGCAGTTGAATCACCATGATTAGGGTTAATCATAACAACAGGTTCATCACAATGAATAGAATTAGGGATATCAATAGCAACAGAGTCATCACTACATTTAGGGTTTGGTAAATCTCATTTGCAGGAATTGAGGATTCATCAGAGAAAAACCCTAACTTGTGCAATTCATTATTCAATTCAGCAGCAGATGGAGAGGAGATACCTTTATCCAGCATAGGTTGAATGAAATCTCCAAGAGAGATCGGTTGTGGCAATTTCGAAGGTGTCTGGGTTTCCTTTTCCTTCGAAGATTTCGCACCATTTTTCTTCAATGAACTACCATTGAGTTTCTCAGAGGAAGGCGAAGCTTTTGCGGACTTTTTCTTCTTTGGTGGCCGACCTCGAGGTCCTGCCATGGCGGGAAGAGGAGAGAGAGAAAACCAGTCGTTGTTTTTTTGCACCTCAGAGCTCAGCTCTCTCCCACCGTGGTTGATTAGCTACTCTTCAACAACAACAGTAGTTAATATACAGTTAAGTACTGCATCATGCTACGAATTCTGTTGCCGCAAGAGTACGTATATACTAGATTCCATTAGGTGAAACACATAGATGAGTTGAGTCCTACATAAATATGAAATAAATAGCATACTTGGTTCCATTAGGAGCTGAGAAACACATATCATTAACATTAATGGAGGGATATCCCCCCCCCACCACCACCAAAAAAAAAAAGGAAATAACAGCTGGACAAAATTTACCTTTACTGAAATTCCATTCCACTAAAATTTCAAAGGCCAATACATAGTAAAGACTCACTTTAATAAGCATAGGCATTAGGCCTTTTTAATTAGTTTAAAATTTAAAAACTTTTAAGATCGTATACAATGTTAAATTCACTAAATAAATTTTCAAATATGATCTTTAAGAATAAAATAATATTTAATAAATAAAACATATAGATTTTAACCCGTGCGATATTACTAGTGAAAAATAAAGTGGGCTAGCAAGCAAATAATATAGTTAGTGACTCGGGCACAATCAAAAGATTTTAAAATATCTTTACAAAGTTTTTGCATCTCTATCTATGACAAAATTTCTTGATCCGTCATTGGATAAATAATATTTTTAATAGATATTCAGCTTCATTTTTATCGGCGAACAAATAATTATGTCATCATCAATATTATTGTCGTCGTCAGAAAAGCCCAAAAATTCTTGGTTTTTTGAAGCTGAAGTGGCAACGAGGATTGTGGTTGTAACTAGCTGCTTTCAAAGATAACCAATAAACCCGAATCCATTTAGTAATAGAATCATGAGGAAGACGTAAAAGCTTGATTCTTGATGATTTGCATCTTTCTCCCAAATCTCCATCAGAGAGATTAATACAAAAACATTGACGTAGGTCAAGGGATTCTAAGTTAGGGCTTCTATCAAGAATGGCTATGTCAAGCCTCTATTAATTAGTCATGTAACTCATCCCAATAAGTTGAAGGGGTGTAATGTATGACATAAAGTTACCGATAGCACGTGTTATATTATCGTCTGTATAATAAGTTATAGTAGTGGTAGTGCAACAGAATGCCTTGAGTGAGGAATAAGTTGCTTGACCTATACCAATTATATCTTGTGTTGACAACGAGCACCAAATCAACTGAAGCTCTTCTAGCATTGGAAGTTTACCTAATGTCATAGCTAACTCTGAAATAATGTAAGCCATGCTTTTTAGTCGCAAGTGTTTATGTTTTTTCGACCTGTATGTCACATAATATACAATATTATCACTACTATTTATATTAGCTAAAATTAGCGTGATTATTGAACAACAACCTCCGAAGAGGATGAGGTCTAGGGAAATCTAAGTGTACGCAGCGTTACCGTATGTAACTAATCACCTAACCGTTTATCTCATATAGACTTTTTATTTAAAATTTTAAACATTTAAAAGCCCCAATTGACCAAATTGGCATATTTAATGACACCCTTTGGACAATTAAGTATATTAAAAATATAATACGTCATTAAGATATGTTGGGGATTGAACAAACAAAATACGTATTTAGTTAAGCACACAAACACAAGAGATTTGAGGAAGGGTCCTCGCTTTTCTATTACTTGAATAAACTGACTACAACGCTTTGCTTGACTCAACTTAACACAAGACTTAACATACTAATCCCCTCCCCAAGGTCCTATATTAATAGACCTAGGCTAACCCTAACTTGACTCCTAATACAATTAGGAAACTACTACCAAACAATATCTTTATAATGATATTCTTTTCTTAGCTAGCATTACTTCCTTAGAGTACTGTTATATGCTAACTAACCTAATGCTAACTATTCATAATTGCTGGACACTATAGCCGTAATTTGCTAGACACCAATCACTCATCATGGGCTTTGCTAATCATCCACACTTGGACGTGACTTTGCTAATCATAGTTGGACTTGGACTTTCTAACTATTGATTGCTATACTATTGAGCGTGGACTTGGTCCAACAAGATATATTAAAAAGGGAGTTGCTTAATGTAAATCTCTAATTACTTAACGTAAATTGTTTTTTCCCACAATACCCCTAATTAGTTTTACCTCCTTTCTCTCTCCTGCCGCTCTCTCTCTCCACTCCCTTCACTTTTCCCTTCAATTTTTTTCACCCTGAAGAAGCAAATGACGGCCATGTATGGACTGCAACTTTCTCACTTCATTTTCCTTATTCTCTTTCCTTTATTAAGCCTAAATGAGTTTTGACATGAGTTTAATTTGTATTTGATTTGATTTTCAGGGATATAACTGCCTATAAAAAACCAAAAGGAAGGGGTTTTCAATACTTCAATTCCAGTTTATAAAGCATGAGTTTTATTCCTTTGCTAGTTCAACATCACCAAATTGACCATGAATGTGTCAGATGGTGGTACATGGATTTACAGACGTTTGGTTTTCTGAATCTTAGGGCGACGACTACATGGCAGCCACCCGTGTGCCGGCGTCTGTCCTCCCATGTTGCTCTCTCTCCTGTGTCTCTCCGTCTCCACCCGCACTCTCTCTCTCTCCTCTAACCGAGTTCCCACCGCTGTCGCCACCCACATGCCGCCGAACACCAATCTCCACCCACCCCCTGTCACCACTCAGCCACCCAACCATAAAACCCTAAACAATTGAATAAATAACAAAAGTTCAAATCAAATATTGATTCTATTGGTAACCAAGTATTATCATTTTATTTGAGTCAAAATATATTGTCAATCGAAGGTACTATTTATGTGATTAAATTTAGATCAAAGAACAAAGAGATTTTGGAGGAAAACGAATAAGAGTATGGAAGTTAAAATGAAAAGGGTATTTCGGGAATTATTGACTCAAAAAATTTACGTTTAGTAATATAGAATTTACGTTAAGCAGTTCCGATTAAGAATGACTTAAGTGCAAATTCACGTACTAAACCGAAATCCAAAAAAATCGTAAATATAAACCCAATTTTTTGCCCTTTTAATCATTTTCTTCATTTTTTTTTGGCTTTTTTCTTCTCTTTTTCATTTTTTCCCCTGTTTGCTTCAATTCCCCCAACTACCTGACTTCCAACACCTTTTGGGAAGTGATTTTTCCAAGGCTTTGTTCACAGCAAACTCTAACTGCATGACAAACTTGCCGACTCGCCACTTGCTATGGTTGAAAATGCTCAAAATTCAATATCTTTAATTCACAAAAAAAAAAAAAAAAAAAAAAAACAATATCTTTAATTAAGAGTGAAATTTTTCTAAGGCAAAGCATGTATTTGCATCAGAAGAAGATTTAATTATTCACATAATCACAGTCCATTCATGAGGGCAAGGAAGCCAAACCCATTTTGAAAAAAATAATAGAAATCAGAAAGAAAGACAAAATTGGAGTTCTATCGATCGATGAATTATTCACAGGATCCCTGATTCGGTTTTCATCTTGCCATTGATTGGAAATTGCGCAAATTTGACGGACATATAGGTTTTGCAGGGAGAACACTAAAGGAGGAGAGAGAACAAACATATTGTAGAACATAAAAGGAAAGATTGATAGGGAGGGTGATGGGTAAACATTTATCTGGGCAAATGATAGGTTGAATCTTAAGAGTAATCTCAGTGATTATTGCTTGATAGCAGAACATGAAATTAGAAGCTAGTTGCAAGCGGTTTTATGAATATCCTAATAACTAGTAAAACATGATACCCAAGTTCAAAAAGCTTTCAACTGGGTACTGAGATGGAGGAAACTAGAGTTTGCAAATAGCTTGCCTGAAATTTTGGCTAGGAGAGAGAAAGCCATGGGAAAGGAACCACCTGGATCTTAGACGACAGTTCCATAGATGAAGTTTATTGGTGGGCTCCCGCAATTTTCCGGTACTCTTCTCTTGTGTTCAGACTTCGGGGCATTTTTGTCATCTACTTGAAATTGCCGTGGTGGAATAAATATGAGCCTTGGAAAAATCAGCTAGCTAACCCGCCCAAATCAAGAGAAGGCAATTTTTGCGGGAGAAATAGTGAAATAAGACGGGGAAAGGTGTTGGAAGCCATGGAAGGTAGTTGGGGAAAAATGAAGAAAACAGGGGAAATAACGAAACAGAAGAAAATAGCCCAGAAATGAAGAATTGATCAAAAAGGCAAAAAATCCGGGTTTATATCTAAGATTCTCTTCGATTCCGGTTTAGTAGGTGAATTTGCACTTAAGTCAATTTTAATATACCTTAATGACGCATTTTATTTTTAATATACCTAATTGTCCAACAGGTGTCATTAAATATACCAATTTGGTCAATTAGAGCATTTAAGAGCATTTAAAAGCATTTAAAGTAACTCGAAAGGAGGATGAGTGCAATATGTATGGAGTGGTTGCTTGATATTGAATGTGCATTTAATTAGTACTTTCTTATTGTTCCACAATATAAGTCCTTTTTTTTACTTTAACTTCGCTGAATCATTTTCAATGAGCATTTATTGTTAGGACTACTCGACTCTTTCTTTTTCGTGATAGCTCTGATATGTTCTCTCCATTTTGTCTCTATACTAGTAAAATCACCCTGTCTTTTTTTATTATTGATTTTAGAATCACGCAATCTATGTGCCAAGTCAAAATATGTCATATATTATATCCAAGCCATAAGCGTAAAACACCCAAAGAGATATTACAATACAATAATGAGATACAATAATAAAATCATAATCATAATATTATAATATTATATATTAGAGGCATTTTCTGACAGCATAGGAGGTGTCCTTCTAAGCGAGCCATTGTAATAAAAATTTTAAATAAATATAAAATAGAAATATATGTTTTGATATAGAATATATACTAAAGTTATACTTTCCTAAATTCTTAAAGAGGTACTATTAATTAGAGGTTTTAGAATATATACTAAAGTTGTACTTTCCTAAATCATTAAGAAGTAGACTATTAGATTTTAAAAAGCATACAACTTTAGTTTCACCGCTTAAGAAATTAAATTTCTTACACCATTGAAACGAGTACGAAATATCATTCCCCTTGCTCACGGTTGGCTATGAAGCAGGTGGAAACACGAGAGTTTTGTTTTGGCTAGATTTCATACTTGGTTGTATTTTTCAATTATGTCTTTTGTAACCTCCAATCCTAGCATTCGTTTATCTACCGCTACGATTGCGGAGGAGTGTTAAGAAATTTTATTTTAGTACTATTAGGAATATTATTCTAGTACTCTTAGAAATATTATTTAAGATTAGCATATATCATAGAGATTGTGTAATCTAGAGTTTGCATAAGGGATCGATTAGATCAATAGTAATCAAGCATTCTTTTATCTCACTTATAGATTAGGAGCCAAGTACTTAGTGATTTATAAGAACATAGTCCTTGGTAACTATACCAGTTCTACCACTAATCTGTTATTAATTTTCCTTTTACTTTGCTTGTGCACATAGGAATTTGAACTTAATGTTTTGTAGGTGATCGAGCTTTTTCCTTGGCCTTGGGCTGGCTGCTGTTGTTGGATTTGATTTGCAGTTTGGAGATAGAATATTTTCAAGACATGTAATTGTTCTGCATCTGATTAGTGTTGGAGTGCTGGTATGCATATAGTGTATGTTTCATATTGTTTCTGATCTCGATCGACATGCTGTAGGAGTGTATTCAGTATTCACAGCCTACTGACACTGTGTTTATTCATTCATAATCAGTGTGTTGCAGACAATATAATTATCGATGGGGTTAAACTTCGGAGCATCGGATGTTGCCTACTCGGCATATTATTCCATGGCAAGTTTATCAACTCCTTCAACTTGTTACATATTGTGTATAACTGCATGCATACTCTTAGTTCTGCTATCGAACTGGCAAAACTCTAATTGTTTATCCTCACAGGTCCTTGCGGCTATTGCAAGTGTTGCATCACTGTTTCTCCTATCTGAAAGCAATGGTTTCGTAGGGATATGGATTGCACTAACCATCTACATCGTCCTACGTATTAACTTTCACTCAAATGGCGCGCATATCAGATCAAAGTCCTGCCATCCAGTTTTAGTACCAGCAACAATACTTAATGCTTAATTGTGTAACTTCTATTTTCTAGATTGAAATTGTTGCCTATACATGATAGAGTACTTAATTAATTATGTTGCTACCTTTGGTTTTCCATGTTGAATGAATATCTGCAGGATCGGAACTGGGACCGGGCCATGGCTTTTCCTAAAGAACAGATTGTCTTGATCATCTGGCAAAATTTGAACCGGAATTGAGGAACAAAATTGGTGTTCTACTTTAGTTTCCCCGCCAAATTGAGGTCTGTTGACGCACAGGAAGAAAATAACACAATGACAAGTAGGCCCTCATATAATGCTTATGTTCCCTTCTCTCATATACTGGTTAAGCAGGATTTTTGAGTCAATTGAGAGTGAGAATTGGACGTTTGTTTCCTTTTCTCATATACCAACAGAGTAAATCCAACCAATCAATTTTGCTCCCTGCTTAATCCGACAAAGTTTTAACCAAATATTGAGTACCGGTGTGTCAGACCCGCTCGCACTCGGACATGGATATAGACACTTGACATTTCATTTTCGGCCAAAAAACATGCTAAATTTTCAAAATCTTGGCGAATCCATGTAACATACTTGTGTTGATGAATTACATATGTTTATGTAATTAGGCAGTTAGAATAAGAAATTCAGCTACAACAGACTATAGGAGTAGGAATCTGGCAGGAGCTCATACTGCATACAATTTAGGTTTTAGAAATTAAGCACTCCACTCTAGCTTTACTAATATTTACTCAGTCATATCACATATTTCACATGCCTTTGGGCAGAGGGGTAGGAGGCATATTTCTCAGATACATTTAGTTTTGTTCTGCCTAGATATAGGTAATATAACCAGTACAAACACTTGGGACATGTCTAATTACAATGGCACCTGATATTCACACGGTTCTAAGAAGATTCCAAATCAATAGGAAAAAGAAGAGAAACACTAATAAGGTGGGTTAGCTGGATCCTAGTAAAAGCCTTAAACTTGGGCTTGATGACAGAATTGCTTGGTATGTAGATCTCAATACTAGCATCCATATGCTCTTGAGCCAACTGGAATAGTATAGTAGTCTGAGTAGGTGATGGAAGAATGTTTGCTTGTGATGCAGTTGTTGTCGGTGCAGATGCTCCTAGTGTTGATGCTCCTGATGCAGATGCTGCTGTTACAGATGCTCTTGTTGCAGATGCTGCTGGACTTTGAAACTTAAATGTTATACTTTCTGCCATGACAAAGTTGACGAACCAAGTCTCTGCATGTAGAAAAAGGGTTAGATTAAGCCTCTCATATGGAGTGTTGTCACTGGTGGTCGAGTTGTCGGCAGCATTTGCAAGGTTCCATTCCTCAGCAAGAAATAGTGTTAAGAACTTCAGAGAATCATTGAGTGTGTCTTTTGCAGTACTAGTGATGAAGTAGCCATCAAGGTGTGGATACTTGACAAGAAGCTGAGAATAATGAAAGTGTGTGAGAGCATGTCAGTTGCATGGATATTGAAATTTAGCTTTAATGAACAAATAATGCATCATCATGTAATGACCCAGCTATGTAGAACCTAAAAATGGTTGATGACATCTGATGGTCCGACACTTGTTCCAACACTTGTTCCGGCACTTGGGTGAGTCCATATCCTAGCATCAGGATATCACAGCTCAATGTATACTGATGAGCAAGAAACAATTTTGTAAGTAAAAATCACAAATTGTACAGCAGCCAATTATTTCTAATCGAAAGCTAGATAATATTGTCAGTAGGCTGTGAATATTGTGGGAATGAGAGAAGGGAACAAAATTGGTGTTCACCGCCAAATTGAGGTCTGTTGACACACAGGAAGAAAATAACACAATGCCAAGCAGGGCCTCATATAATGCTTATGTTCCCTTCTCTCATTCCCACATTGCTCAAGTTTTTAGTCGGCATTAAGCAATACAAATCAACACAACACAACCATTCAATTTCTGTCCTCTACTACCGTCCTTTTATCAGTTCTTACATATACAGGTGAGAAAACCTTACCTTATTCCGAGAACATGTCGCCTCCTGAACAAATGTCTGTTGATGAGTGGATGAGCCGCTTTTCTTTCTACTGGTTGGCAATCCTAAGGAGAAAATATTTGGCAGACCAAGATTTTACTGCTTTTTTTATTATTTATTTTCAGTCTCATTTTGAATTGTGGAAATCTTGATAGCCATTCTGTTGTCAATTTTAAGAGAATCTTAAAGACAGCAGGATAATAGGCATGTACAAACATTGGTGGCAACAACCAACAAGTCATTTTGCATACAATGATAGAAACACTGATTAATACTTGACACTACTCACAGAGACACTACTCACAGAGATGAAGCGAACGTGTGGGGAAAAAAAAGCTCAAGTGATCGAGAACTGCTGCCAAATGCTCTTTAAATTCATAGCTCTCTATAAGCCCAATGTTGTCTCTTTGATTTTTGAATATGATCCAAGTGTTTCATATTTCAGGCCTATATACTTATTTCAACTGAAGTTAAAAGCAACAATTGATAATATGAACAAATGGTCAGTCTTCCACAAGGATAACACATACATACTTAATGTTGCGCATGAATTTGGTCCCTCCCCTATACAAATAAGAAAATTCTTCACTTATTACCCAAAAAAGAAAACAATTAATATACGGGAAAATTGATGATCATTACGCTAAGCACGATCGATATCGATGTAGCAAAGGGTGAAAATTTTCACATTAAATCACTCACTACCACTTGTTGGCAACAATGTCAGCAAGATCAACAACTCTCTGAGAGTAACCCCATTCGTTGTCATACCATGCAATGACCTTAACCATATCATCTCCCATGACCATGGTGAGGGAGGAATCGACAGTAGAGGAAACGTCGGTGCATCTGAAATCAACAGAGACCAAAGGCTCATCACAAACAGATAGAATACCCTTGAGCTCATTGTCAGCAGCCTCTCTGAAGGCAGCATTCACTTCCTCAGCAAAGGTCTTCTTGGTGACCTGGACCACAAGGTCTACAACTGAGACATTGGGAGTTGGGACACGAAGAGCGATCCCGTTGAGCTTTCCCTTGAGGCTAGGAAGAACCAAAGCCACTGCCTTGGCTGCACCAGTTGATGTGGGTACGATGTTGAGGGCTGCGGCTCTTGCACGCCTTAGGTCACGGTGGCTAGCATCCAGAAGCCTCTGGTCACCAGTGTATGAGTGGGTAGTGGTCATGGTTCCCTTGATGATGCCTGCAATTACAAAGACACCCTACATCATTATCTTCATAAACAACAAGCAATACTTAAAGCAGCTACCAAATATACTGTTGATTACTTTGTTACTTGGAACTTCTCATTTCATCTCAAGTACCCTTTTGGACAATCAGCATTTCAACACAGAAACAGGCACTTAATAACTTCATTTAAGGACACTCTTAGCCAAGTCAAAGTACTTTATAAGTATAATGATATACTTCTAGATTACGTCTATTACTGTTGTTTTCGACAGACAGCACGCAGAGTTCCTGGCTAAATTTTCTCTGGGTTGTTAATTGACTTTTAGTTATGAATGTGGATCAGCCAAGTCATAGTGCTTTATAAGGGCTCGACCGTTTGAACTGGAAACTGGTGACTGGTAACTTAGACAGTTCCAGGAAAACTTTTCTCTGGGTTGTTAATTGATTTTAGTTATACCTTCTGCTAAAATGTGGATCAGCAAGCATATATACATGAAATACTGCTAATTTACATACCAAATTTTTGGTCGAGGACCTTGACAAAGGGGGCCAGGCAATTAGTGGTACACGAGGCGTTGCTGATGATGGTCTCAGCAGGGTCATACTTCTCCTCATTGACACCCACCACATAGGTTGGGATATCACCCTTCCCTGGGGCAGTGATGAGGACCTTCTTAGCACCTGCTTCCAAGTGCTTACCGGCACCTTCTCTGTCCACAAAGACTCCAGTCCCTTCTATCACCAAATCAATGCCCAAGTCCCTGCACCATATAGTAAAGTTCAATCCACAAATGATTAACTCGACAATCAAACAACAAAAAATGGCAGGATTGAAGGAATTTATATGCAAAGTGACTAGCATATACATTAATACAGAGAAAGTACTGACTTCCAAGGGAGATTGCTGGGGTTCCTGTTTGAAACAACTTTGATGACTTTGCCGTCAACAGAGATGCCATCTTCTCCAACAGGCTTAACATCAGCATCAAAGATCCCGAGAGTGGAATCGTACTTGAGCAAGTGGGAAGCTTGTTTCACACCTCCGGTGTCGTTGATGACCACAACATCGAGAGGAGAGTCCTTCCTCCCATGCCAACACCTCAGAAAGTTCCTTCCAATCCTACCAAATCCATTAATGGCTACCTTAAGTTTTGCCTCGACCACTCCTTTCTGGCTACTTCTCTGGCCGCCAACCTAGACATGATTCAAAACATGTTCAATGTGATGGACATGGATTACAGAAATTGACTGAGATAGAGTATGAATTGCTCTTCATCTTACAAAAATTGCATTTTTACTAAGACTCAACCAGTTGGTCTTAGATTCAGTTCAGTCATTATCAGGTAATACAATGAAGTTCTGACCAAATAGTACTTCGACTATTGGCTGAGTACACATCCGTCTCCTAAATGAGCTGAAAATTAATACTCCTACTATGAAAAAACAACATTGGTTGTCATTTGTGGACTTGAAGAACAGGGGAAAAGGGTCTATGGCAGATAAAGTATGACATTATGAAAATTACTTAAGCACACAATGATACACTGTCTTGATAGTCATATCAACCTAGTTCACAGGACACCTTTTACAACTGCAAAGGTAAACAGACTGCCCGTTTCCTTAGACGATCAATTCGAAATGCGAACACTCAGCTAGCCTACTACTCTACAACAAATGACAAACAGAAGATAATATATTGAAGTACTAATTCTGAACCATTATAAATTTTCTCAAATAAAGAACAGGACAAGTTTTTGAAACTAGTTTATCAAATGCAGACTTATTATCCTGTTTTTCCTGTTAGGGGATTTTGTTCTGCAACTGTGAATGAAATCAAGTAAAATTTCACTGACGAAAAGCAAAAAAAAAAATGATGAATTTCCTAGAATGCTTGGAGATCTCAACCGTACCCGACGAACAAGAAACTAGTTTATCAAATGCAGACTTATTATCCTGTTTTTCCTGTTAGGGGATTTTGTTCTGCAACTGTGAATGAAATCAAGTAAAATTTCACTGACGAAAAGCAAAAAAAAAAATGATGAATTTCTTAGAATGCTTGGAGATCTCAACCGTACCCGACGAACAAGATGGTACTATGGACATAAATAACAAAATGAAGCACGGTTGTATGTACTAGATGCCATATTGCACAATTTGAAGATCATGTACTCAGACACTCCACTATGTATGCCTTATCTCCATTACACAATCTTGCAAGTAATGACATTATCCTAACTAATACATTCACCAATTCTATCATTTAATATATCCTTTTCCTATTCCATGAACACCATTTCTAACTCTGATCACCACACATATGCATAGTAATTTTATGGTGTACTACTAAATGATGCCATAAAGCCACCAATATAAACACAATTGCTTAATTCATGCCATACAAACTAAATTGCAAGAGAACTAAACAAAAGGAACACTTACAGCATTGGTCTGGAACGCGACTAGGGCAACAAAGTCCTCGGAGCTCTTACGAGCAAAAGGAAGAGAAGCCGATGAGCTGTTGAGACCAGCAAACTCAGAAAATCCCTTGTTGCATACCTGTCACATAAACCACAACAAAAACATTAAGATACATTCTTCACAACTAAACACTCCCTCTATCCTTAACTAATAGTCACTCTACTTGTAACATCATTTCAACTAGCAGTAATGCGACTACTAATTCCAAACAGAGGAAGTATATAATATATTATATACACGCGGGATAGTTAAATAACAAAGAAGCGAAGAGAGGAGAGAAAAGAGAACCCGAAGGGAAGGGTTGGCAATGGAGAGCATGTTGGAAGCCATGCTCTCTCTCTCTCAGCAGAATTAAGCAAGCAGCCTACACAGTAGACAAAGTACAGAGAAATGGGGAAGTGAAGAAGAGAGTTTTTGTGGTGCTATAATATGTATAACTACTATTATGACAAGAGTTGTTGATGTCCATTAAAAAGAAAGGGATAAGATTTTCGATAGGCTGTTGATCAATGTATGGTTGTGATTTTGTTGGTTTCCTAGTTTCATTTCTACACCCCATCATCCTTTCTCTCACTACTATGACTATGAGAGTTTATTGGCTCCACATAATGAAATGTTGGTAGGGCAATACCCCACTACCCAATTTTTCACCTCTCGTTTACTTGAGGCTTTGGTGGATCGAGTGAACCGAATTTTGATTCGAATAACATTTAAAACCCGAACCGACCTGCCAATTAAAAACATAAAATAAAATCTTTGCGATTGGAATCTAATATATATATATATATAATATAAAGTTGGATCATGACAGCCGCTGCATCGACATGTGTCATGCCATGTCACTATCCCAGTCATCACCATATCTAAAAGGAAATGTCATGTCACCCAAGTAATTAATGACAATACATGAACCATGTTATCTAATTAATTACGATACATGAACATTATTAATTTCATAGATATGGTACATGAACTTAAAATAAATTACGCTAAAAACTAGGTACAACGAATCTAATTTAAAAGAGAAAATAGTCCTAACATATATAATCCATGTTTTGGTAGATTATACATCTGAAATTTTTAATGATTCTCCTTGAAGATGGAGAAATATAGTAGATTAGTAGAATAGTTAAGTAAGGTAGTTGTAAACATAATTATATTTTTTTAGTATTTTTTAATTAGAAAATTAAAAAATTAATTTGTCTACATGGACCCCAAAAAACAACCATTGCATAATACATGACATTGAACAAAATTATGAGTGATTCTCCATGAAGATGGATAAATGTACTAAATTAGTACAATATTTAAGTAAAATTTGGGTAAATATAACTATTAATTTTTTTAACCAATTTCTTTTAATTAGAAAAATAGAAAATTATTTGGCCATGTGGATCCAAACAACCGTTGCATAATACATGACATTTAAGTAAAATTGGTGTAAATATAACTATTATTTTTTTTAACCAATTTCCGTTGCATCGACACGTGTCATGACATGTCACAATCCCAATCATCACCATATCTAAAAGAAAATGTCATGTCCCCCGAAAACGTTAGTAATGGGTATTGTCATGGTAGAAAGTTATAGAATTACACAAGCATGTAGAGGTATTAATATTTCGATTGACTGAGCACATGAAAATGGTAGTTAATTGTAAACCTATCACTTAACTATTTTCTTGAACAAAGTTTTTGGCGTATAAATTTTGAAAAAAAGAACATATTATAAAATGATCCTATATAAAAGTTGATCATATCGATGTTGTATTCACACGTGTTTTGCATGTCAGCATGTCCAATCATCATTATATTTAAAAGCTAATGCCCGTGCTTTTAAATATGTCCAATCATCATCTAGATTTAATAATTTAATAAGGTAAATTAGTCAAAGTAATAAATGCATAAAGACTTTAAAACTAACTAATAAATTAACGTATTATATATGCATCTAATCTTCATAGTGATTCTATACCTCAACAAAAGTACATGGTTCATGGAGATGGAGCAATACGCTAATTTGGTAAAATAATGTGAATAAAGTAGATTTAAACACTGTTTCTTCGATAAATTCTTTTAAGTATAAAAAAAGAAAGGAACTTATTTTATCTACGTGAATCAAACCGTTGTCATAACACATTACATGACACATAAGTAATTTTATATAAAAAAAAACTATAAATTAAAGAGAAATAAGAACCAATATTAGTATATTGGCTATTAATAAGCTTGGTAGATAAATTTATGGAATACACAAGCACATGAATGTATAAATCTAACGGTGACATTATATATATCAAGATGGTGCGCGGTTGTGAATCTGTCATTTAACTATTTATTTGAATTCTTTTTTAAAGTATGAAAATATATAAATTTAACTTATTATTTAAATCTAAACAATTATTGTTGTATGTCACATAAGCAATTTTATACTCACATAGCACAACTTTGGTTTTGTACGGGTAACTTCATATTAGTTATTATAGACGGTATTGATAAATTATTAACCTATGTTCTTCATATCATTCAAAATATATTTTTTAATGATAAACTACAAGCCCGTGTATCGCTCAGGGCATACACCTAGTATTATTAAATTATTGGAGAGACATAAGGCCCACATAAAAAAAAAGGTGTTTATATTTTAGCTCTGATACCATGACAAATTATGATTAATCATATCTAGAGACAGATTACAAACCTAAGCTCCAAGTAATAAAGTTCACATAAGAATATCATATTGAAAAATGTACAATATTCAGTTCCCTAGAACTTGCTAATATACGTACTAGCCTAATATGTACTTTGTATTGTTATCCTAGTATATACTATATGTATCTATTATTATCCTAATATATTCATATGTCTTTCATATTTTGGGAAGAAGACATAAACTTGGTACGTGGCTAATATATCCATTTAATAAGACATAAAACTATTAATTGATCCCTTCACACTATTACCATAGGGAACCACTAGTTAGGATAGGCAGTGCAGTGACACATCGTCTTTGTACCTTCCGGTAAATTGCATTAGGTGATATTTTAGAGTCAAAAATGAAACTTTAACCGTATATTTACGCAAAATTATAATGCATACAAATATATTTGACTTATATCTACCACTAGTAAAATAGTTTACAACTGGTATTACCGAACAACTAAGGTTACCTTCTTCTCCACTGGAAAACTAAACTGAAGTGAACTCAACTGAAATGAACTGAACTGTACTGAATTGATTTTTTAAACTTGACATTTACCCATTTAAACTCGTCCAAATATATTCAACATTGGACACATTTGAAATTATACTTGAAATCTTCCGAGCGACATATTTATGATCATGAATTATTTTTAGATAAAAAGTTATTTGAGTGATAAAGTTACACATTCACTGAACTGAACTGAAATTAAGTTGAGGAGAACATTGCCTAGATTAATGGCTCATACTAAGTCTTTCAGTCTTTGATGGTGATCTTTTACTTGGTTTTGTCAACAGAGTGATAAGTAAAAATTGGCCTAAAACCATTATTAAACTAAAATGATGTTTAAAAAGTAAAATTTGTCTATTGATGATGAGCTGAGGCTCCTCACTCGCTCTCATTGCCAATCAGGTTTTTCTTGGTGAAAACATTTACTGAGCTGTAGTTTTACTCGCACATAGACGCTCATGACTCATGTCAAACTTTATGCCCTTGCTTATGAACCTTGGAAAACTCACAAAGCAGCTTGTCCTAACAATAAAAATGAGTCTTGGAGCATGTATAGTTTGTGCTTGTAGAAAGCATTTTGCTCATTGAATCATAAAAGGATGAAAATTGAATAATCCTGAAAGTTTAAACAAACTTTTGCTATATTCAAAATCAAACAAACTTTTGCTATATGGGACCATCAAGCATTGGATTTTCTGACTGTATTCCTTCATGCCCACAATTCCACAAAGAATGTTCACTTGACTATTTGGGTGTTGCTTTTTAGTTTGCTCTGTCTAAAGTTGCCCTCTTATTTACTGGTTGATCCATTGAAATTTGAATTAATGTGAAAAAGTCCAACAATGCCGATATATAGTATTCTTTTCTACTGAACTAAATTAAATAGTAATATGTGAGAGAAATACTAGATCATCGAACTGAACCGATTACTGAGTAAGTGATTAAAGTTAACAACACAACCCCCCTAAGGTGACTCGTTAAGATTGATGTAAGTGATTTGTATCGATGAGCAATTTCCCTCCCAAAAAAAAGAGTCCTTATAACAGAATTCTCATGATTGATGGTTTAAATGCCAGAATTGTAATGTCGTTCTCTTCACAGCATGATTCTGTCTAGACGTTTTCGGTTTCCCTGGCAGTGTAGGACGTTCTCTTCAACCCATCTAAAGTAATTTACTGCTTGTCTGTCTTATATTCTGATTTATCTTCCATCTTCACATTTGTTAAAGATTCAAGAAATCTGCAGCAGAAAGCAACACCTTTGTCCAAGCGGGTCTAGTGAAAGACTTTATTCTGTTTGCTTCTGCCTAGAAGCCCCACAAATCATTCCTTCTAGGAAAAATACTGCTAAATTCTGTATTGAGTTGAGCTTCTTAAGTGGTTTCACGTCCACAGCATAAAACTCTCTCGTCATTCAATTCTGTACCTCAATTGCAACTCATTGGTACATTAACAGCTAATACTGTATACCAGAAAGCAAGAAATCAGAACATTGCAAGATCACAGAATATCGAATTATCAAGAGAAAGGGGGCCAATATGCCATACTGAAGAGAATAAACAGAAACAATCTTGAAAAGTCTGAAAGAAAATAGTTGCAAAGTAAGCAACTTGTCTACAACTTGTCAACTGATTTATGCTAAACACCTACAACGTGAGAAACAGAAGTTCTGAACAATTTACATCGAGGCAGCAGCTGCCCTGGAAGTTTGGATAGGACCTCTACCAGCAGCTAATCTGGTACGAGCTGCTCCAATTTGCTGATCAAGTTTTTCTGCTCCATTCTTGGTATATTTCCTCTCTGATCCCTCATCCATTCCACAACCTACAAAATCAGATATCGCGTGTCTCTGAAATCCCACAGGACTATAACCATCTTCTAGAGTGTACGACTTTGAGGTCCAGCAATCAGTTGAATCAGCCGAGTTAGGCTCCCAAGAAGAAGAGGAAACCCAATTCTGCTGACTGCCAACACCAACGTAGCTGTTGCTACCTGAAGATTCTTCGTCATCAAGGTCTCCTCCTCTCTTCCTCACCGTCACATACTTGTGAAGACTTGGTTCCATCAGATCATCACCCACTTTCACTTCTGATTCGACAAAGGGGTCTTTGGTCTCTAACCTCTTCCTACTTTGATTATGGGAGAAGTTTGTATCACTTCTGTTGGCTGTTTCAGCTGTAAGTCTAGGGCTTACGCGCCTTTCATCAGCTAAGCCAGTAGAGGAGTTGAGATCCGCCACAGCTTCGAGAATGGAGCAAGCTTTAGTCACACATGGTGGGAGTGTGTAAGGAGTGCTTGTGCTGTTGTTGCTGGTGTTGGCATTGGCATTTGTATTGGAAGTTGAATTAGCTTTTTTCTGGTGGAAGTTCTGGATATCTTGAAGGAGTAAGGAATTGTAGCTTGTTGTGGGATTTGGGGCCAATAAAGCATCAACATTGATGTCTAGGTCCCGGGATCGCCTTGAGGACCTACTTCTCATCAATGTTTGGGGTAATTTGAGGCTATCACTGCCTGTGAATACAACTGGAGTCACCATGGTTTCATAAGCATTTGGGCTCATTTGTTCTCCGTTATGCTCAGTTATTGGTTCAACAATTGGGATATGACCCTCATTCACTCTGCAATAATTAGTTTTCGCAACCTCATAGCCTTCTGCCCCTCTGCTGCGAGTTCTCCTATGAGTCCCCTGAGCACCTGCCTTCGCATTGTTTGTCTCAGAGTACTTGTTCTGTATCAATGCAACAAGAAAAAGTGATTCAGCTAATGTTAGCAATGGGCAGAAGCTGCTGTGGTATTACAAACCGAAAGATTAAGATGCTGTCAAATTTAGCACTGAAAGTGTCGAGATTCGATCACTTAATTGCTTAGCAAAGTTTTATTTGAGAAACAGCAGCCCATTATACACCCCATTATACACCCCATCAGACCATTGAATACAGCTATATTTTGGAGAAAATGCAAACACAATACAACAAGCTCTCTCAAAGACCAGTAGACTGATAACTTATGCCTCCTTTCCCATGTGTAATTTTAGCAGGAAATCATGAAATTACTTGTCTTAGCTTGTCCTCAAACCAGTCACCATTCATGATTGGATACAAGATTAAGTTCCCTATTAAGCCTCTTTGTCTTTACAAATGTACACAAGCAGATATTAAGAAGCCAAAAAGGTCACAAACAAATTCCAATCAACAATGCTAGATAGGCAACACAAGTCATCACAATTCAAACAAATCACCAATACCTCCATATCTGACATACACAGACATCAAACCAAAACAGTAAAAGACACAAACAACTTACCTGATTAAGAGGCTGCTTAACCACCACCACCACATCTTCATCAACCTCCTTCCCTTTATTAGGTGCCCTCTTATTAGACAGTGGTTGAAACGGAAGCGAATTCATGTCAATCTCATTCAATGGTGTCCTCCTATACGGCGAATGCTCCGCCTTCCTTGACCCACTCCGGCTAAGCGATGGCTGCTGCTGCTGATTCCCATTCCTTTGGTCCGCCCTCGCAGGCGACTGAGACCTAGGTGACCCCACATTCCTCTTCACCAACACCCTCTTCACATTCCCATTCCCTTCACTCCCATTCCCACTGTTTCCTGACAGTGATGAAACAGTTGCAGGAACAGAAACTAATTTCCCAGGCCTCACATTCCCATTATTTCCATTCAAATTGCTCTCATTCCCATTGTTACTTTTACCCATTGGACTGTCAGACCGTCTTCCAGGAGACCTACTAACCCTCCTTCCACTCCCATTTCTCTCACCTCTCTCCCTGCTCCCTGACCTTTCCCCCTTCTCCCCTCTCTCTCTACTCCTACTCGGCGTCGACCGCCTCCGGTTTTGGGACCCTCTCGACACCTGTCGCCGCCTCAGCCTCTCATCCTCCTCACCATCACCACCATCATTACTAAGATTATTATTATTATTATTAATCTCAAAACCCATATCAGTACCATTACCACCAATAATCTCATTTTCTCTCTCAAAATCAAAACTTCTCTTAGACCCACAATATCTTTTCCCATTGTTTTTCCCAGATGAGCTTCTGCTCAGCCTACCACATTGTATCAAAATAGCATCAACTTCCTCTTTAGTACAACTTGAAGTCCTCACAGCTTGCCCACTGGCAGCTGTTGCTAGGATCCCACTATTCGGGTCGGGTCTTCTTCCGGGCTCAGTTAATGGGTCACCCGAGTTCGACGAATTCGATACCGACCCATCTGAATCTGGAGCTCCAGGTCTCTTGTCATTGCTCTTCCTGTGTTGAATTACAAAAACTTCCTTCTTTTTTGCTGCTGTTGTTGCATTTTGCTCTTGATTTTCTCTCTCCTCTTTAATAATCTTCTGGTTTTGCTCCTCTCTCTGATCTAACTCAAAAGATGATATCTTTTTGGTTATTTGCTCAATCTGGGAAATGGGTTTTGGTTTTTGGTTTGTGTTTGGGTTTTGTGAAGGTGGAGAAGATGAAGAAGATGGGTTTTTCTTGCTCAAACAGCAACCCATTTTCTGAGACAGAAAAGTTGAGTTTGTGTTTGGGTCAAATGACTCAAATTAGATTATATGGGTAGATTGATAATAAGATGGTGAATTAACTAACATTATAGTGAAAAGGGGTAAAGAGAGAAATGAAGGGCAGAAATGAAAGAACAGGATTTGAAATATAGATATAAAGGAGAGAGAAAGAGTGAAAAGGGGCTCAACTATCAATGTGGGTTATGACGGTTCAAATTAAGAGAGAGAGAGAGAGAGAGAGAGAGAGAGAGAGAGAGAGAGAGAGAGAGAGAGAGAGAGAGAAAGAGAGAGAAAGAGGGAGAGAGAGAGAGAGAGAGAGAGGAATTCAAAAAAATTGGGAACGGGCGGGGGAATCTGGGAATGACTGGAAATGTAGCCGTTAAAGAAGTGGGTGGGTGGGTGAGTAGACAATTTGGGGGTTTTTGGATCTTTTGACTGTTAAACTCACTCACACAACTGAGTCACTGACCCTACACAGTACAAACTTTCTCCTTTTCTTTTATTTATTTATTTATTTATTTTGTTCAGAAGGATAAGTGATTGTTTTTTTGTTTACCACAAATCTGATCAGTTTGTTTTTCTTGTCATTGTATGCACAGTGATGAGTTTGAATTGCTTAACGACTACATTGTGTTGTGTAAGTTAAGAATTGACATAGTTGAAAAATGAAACCATGTACAGATGTACTAATGTGGCTGTGCAGCTAGAGTACTGGTAGTAGTATTCTAGTAGATACAATTTTTGCACTGAAATGCAGTCAGGACTTCAATGCTCAAGTGCAATGCAACTCCTGCACAGAGGATTTTTTTCTGGTTGTTTATGTTCCATCGCAATGAAGGTGCGTTATTCAACTAGATCATTTTATACAACCTGAATCGTATCTACCATTTAACTAGATCATTTTATACAGCCCGAATCCTCGGAACCATTTTATATCATTCTCTGAATCTATGTCCTGTCCTAAACGTCCATGCTTTTGTTTGTCACGCATTCCAATAACTGGTAGATGTTTCATTATGCATAAAAAAGAAGAAATGACACATAAAATGGGATAGAAAATCCTGCATTAGGTCAAGTTGAACTATATGGGGACAGGGGCTCCTAATTACAACTCTCGTAATGGCTTCCTGTAGAACAATTGTTTGTGTTTAGAACAAGTCAAAATTAGATTTCTGTGATAATCTGATGACATTAAACTGTAACAATGTGTACTTCTAAAATGGGGGGGATGGGGGCAATGGAAAAGTGATGTGAATATCCAACTACCAACTTAAACCCCACCAAAAGCTAGGATCGTACATTACTTACATACTCCCCAAGTACATAGCAAGCCAAATTGAAAGAATAATCTGTCATTTCATGCAACAAAAGCACCCCAATTTTATTTATATTCAATAATGAACCTGAGAACACTATGAAGAATGTCATCCTTTTACTTTCAACGTCAAAAAATGTTTTCATATGCTGTAGCTTTTCTTTCTACAAGGAAGATATGGATAGAACTGGTGCCTGCTTTTGTAAGGTGTATAGTTTACCAGAGAATGGTAGCGGGCCAAAAAGCCTTCTAACTGTACACTATCTTCATCACTCAACCTGTCCATGATGTCCAAAAATCTGAGTAGCAACCACAAACTTTCTGTACAAAACCCCATGCCCGTTCCCTCTGCGTAGTGGGAAGGCTTCTGAATCTTAAGCCTTCCGAGCCGCTGGCATCACCTTAACACAGCTGCTGTCCCATCTGGGAGGAGCTAAACGTTTGACGATGATCAGTAACGTTTGACAGTGATCAGTAACGTTTGACGGTGATCAGTAACGTTTTCCGGGGCCTGAATGGCGTCATCAAGTTGAACACGTTAAGCCCTCTCTGTGTTCATCAAATGTAACTGGGACAGTGGCTATTGATTTCTCTTGCCTGAAACAGTCAGCGTCCAAGATTGCTAAATTGTAAATACTCCATAACAAAGTAAATTAAAGCGTCAAAAATGATGAGATGAAGAAAAGCAAATGAGATGCAACATATAGTTGACCAGCGCCCCCCCCCCCCCCCCCCCCCCCCAAAAAAAAAACCCCTCCAACAGGAAAAGTATCAGATAAAAGAGGAAAGCCAAGAAATTAAGAAAACCAGGTAGCCATTCTATATCGAAAAATCTGCCCAAAAACCAATTACTATTACTACCCACGTCCTTTTTTAGTAATGTTTTAGCTATTAAATTACCCTTGCACCTGTGCTTTTTCATCATCATTGCTTTACACTAATAACTTGGGTCACACCCAACCCTTACTAACAATGGGCAAATGGGGGATTTTTGTTCCAAATTCACCTCCCATCAAACTGCGTGTCAAGTACAAGTGGATAGATGATTTAGGAACAGAGGGAGCATCAGTTTTTGTAGAGCAGATGCTTGAACATGTCAAAAAGCTTGCAAAACGGCTTAAGAGGACCAGGGGGTAGGTTATATTTATTTTTCTGATAACATCTGTGTAGCTGATTGATACTGGTATCAAGTTCTTTAAAAATAGTTGGCAACACCGGAAACATCAGCCACATCGAACAAGATTGTGTGGATAGCATCACCACCCTATCAACAGCCCCATAACAGCTCTCACTAGGTTCCCACGATATGTGGGGTATGGGGGCTCAATGCAGCTCATGACTTCACATAGATGCTAGCTTCCTCTTTTTGATTCATTTTCTTTCATTTCAAGTCATTTGTCATGACAAAAAAGATCAAATTGATAACACAACAGACCATGTATACATTGAAAATTTCAGAAAAAGAGAGGATTTCAGCATATATTTCCAGATCAAAAAGGGGAGCACGCCAAGACAGTTTAGACATAGGAGGTTGATATGGATGAAAAGGCAGAACACGATTCTACAGTCCCATCAACACCAAGAAGCGTGTCCCTATATTTATGAGCATGAGGTTTATAACTAATATTACTCTGCTTCCAACAAACTTTCAAAAGTAGAGTAAAAGTAAGCTAATCAACCACCCGTTCAAGAACTGGATAACGCATCAAAGATATCAGAATGGGACCACAACCTAAATCAAAATCAAATAATCTTCTTCTGTCGTTTAGGGTAGAAAGGGGCAGGGGTGCTTCCTTTTAAACAAACATGCTTGGAAGAAAGTGTAAAGTCGATATTCAAAATCCAAAAGAGAAACTGAATCCTTAAAGAGCACTTGTAACCAGGAAAGCATTTGTTATCGATTCCTAAATAGGGTCTATACATGACCTCTCACATTTGAAGTAACATACGTGTCAGAAAATACTTCTAAAAGGACGGACGGATGGAACTTCAACTACTTAACACAAATATCGACAATCGTTAATCTCATCAACAGACAACAGTCAAAACCGCCTAGAGTAGGTCGAAGCATCATGCTAGTTATAAGCAAGAAATAATTCGGCGCTTGCACAAACAAGAGCTGTATATTCTGGAAGCATTAGTATAGCCTTCTCCTTCTAATCAATATACTTCCGCGTATCTAATAGAAAAAATCACATCTAGTTATATGCACACTATACTTGGAATATTTCTCCAAGTCTTTGTGTAAGGAACAGGGACAGCATGTGAAGTATCCTTCTGGTAAATAAAAATCCAGCAAATACTAAAATATGCTGTTAAGGTAAATTCACATCTTAGAGACTAGCATACCTTAGGTTGTTCCAACTTCGAGCCCCGCCTTCAAGTGTGAAGCAACCAATGCATCCAATTTCACCAGCCAAAGGGCAACAGCAGATGACGTCTGGGGCATATTTTGAAAGCAGGCAACAATATCTTCAATCGTAGAATCACAATCAAGTGTGACATTACATTGTGACAACCAATCCACATTAATGGAAACAACAAAGTGAGATAAAACCTGAAGGAAAGAAAAATGCAGAAACAAACAATATCAGCCCCAAAAAATGAAATGTAGTTTAGATTCAAAACATGAAAAAGAAACAAAAATAAACCTAACCTGACAAAAACAGCAAAATAACAACAAAAAGAAACATAAGGTACGGCAGAATATATTAGAACGTTAGAATACCTGTGATAGCTCATGTAAAGAGGAGGTGCGTCTGAGCCTCCTTACCCAAAGCTTATGAGCAGATCTTCTCCATGAGCCAACTAGTGCATCCTCGGGCATAAATAACTGTAGAACATAATTTCAGAACTGAAATACTGACATCTCTAACCATAAATTTCCAATGTAAGGTCATCCCAAATGAGGCCATATACAAATTTCAATCTTTACACATACAATGATATTACCATTCAGAGAACTACGTAAAGACATACTCCCTAGAACAAATGACTGCCATATAAAGTTCAAACTAAACGCAAAGTATCATCAAATTGATCTTCAGATGTTCTACAAGAAAATCTTTCAATAATGGTTGAGTCAAAAGCATCAACTCGTGATACCAATGTCCAACATTTTTGTGGACGTTGGTAAGGGACAACCAGAGGACGGAAGGAATGTGGAAACTAATAAGAAATATGACAGAGCGATTGCACAAGGTAGAAATTTGTCTTGTGGTATCATTATGGATATTAGATCTCGTGAACTTTTTCATGGTCTCCATGCACATAAATGCAGGATTTGTATCTATTATTACTCATCAAACAGATGAGTTCTCCAAAATTATAAAGAATATGCAGTGTTAAGCATTCGTCAACACATTACCTTACATGAAACACAATTCGTGGACGTCTAGTAGTCCGCAAATCTTTCATTAGGACGCCACATTAAAAATGGCTAAGCTAAAAAACATCGACTTGTAGTACCAGGGCCCCAAATTCTTGTGAATGTTAGTAAAAGAAGTGCATATGGAAGGCAAGTGGGAATTAAGAAAAAAAATGAGGAAGAGGATGACAGCAGTGTAAACTGAGAAACCTAAAAAGCTTTTTTTAGATTGAGGAAACAAATTGAGATTCCATTTGAATTTTGAGGTCTTATTAAACTTCGAACATGGTTTTGCGAAATAAATATGAAGATTCACAATATCAAAACAGTCTTGTTAGATTCATTTTAAACAGTCTTCTAACAATATCAACTTTTTATAAATTTAAATCTATATAATTACATATATTGATGGTCAAAGTGTTATCTTGGAGACAGTGCTAAGTCAAATGGGAAGGTCAATTTGGAATGGAGGGAGTATGTATTATGATTTATGAGTGTCCAAAGTACGGCAAAGAGGACAAGGTATCAACTACATAGAATCAAAGTACAAGTTAGCCTAGATCCGCTAGATCTCTGAAATAATAAAATTCCTAAAGGCCCCTGCTGCTCTAGACCATAGAGAAGCTTACGTACATGACATGATCCTATCCTAAAGCACTTTATGATAAATAGAAACCCCAGTAAAGATCACGCATTTCGCTAAACCCAGATACACTACAGTATTGCAAACAAAGCATTTCGCCACAACGGCTTCTTCTCCATCTCCCTCCCAGAACCCACAAAACGTAAAGGTGTATGAGGCTTCACCTCATAGGTGTTGTTTCGGGCTCTGGATCCCGTTAAAGCTTTCTCTCTATTATATTTTAGTAAAATGAATTAATAGTTATCGGGGGGGGGGGGGGGGGAAGCACCTACTGTCATCAGCAATCTGATAAAACATAGGGACTACCAGACAAACAGCTCTAGAGACACCACACAGTAACTACAACCAGAATGTGATGCTTGAAACAAGACTATTTTTTTGAAATAAAACTGAGATGTAAAGGATTTAGACTTCTAAAACCTAAAGCACTTAAAGACACGGACAGCTTCTGTCAAAGCACCAATCAATCCTAGGTAATACTATATCTCAAACACCATTGAACGTGGATAGAAACTACAGATTCACACCAGTAGCAAATAATTACAGTTTAGTCAAAGCTGAAAAGTGAAAACATAACTTTAACAAGAAACATGACAGCGCAGGGTCAAACACACCTCAATTGCATGAATAGCAGCTTTCAGCGCCTGTAATTGTGAAGGTAAAACTTTATGCCTTGGATAGATATCAATGTCTTCTGAACCTTGACATGTAGCCATGTGGATGGCATACTTTTCTTCAAGATCAAAATCAAGCTCAAACGTTGCATGGCAAATCTTACAATGCCTTTCATCTCGCCAATACAGATCATGACAACTTCCACATTTTGTCAATGAATCAAAATATGACCGCTTTCCATGTTTAACAGCATGAAGACCAGAGTAAAAGGAGTTCCATACCCACACGTCATATGCTTGGAGGCGAGCATACTTTTGTTTTTGCTCTTCTACCTTCTTTTCCACTTCAAAAACTACAGTACCAGCTGATCTTACAGTATTATTAGAAATCTCACCCACGGACAGGTTGTTATCTATATCTGATATAGGTGATGGGCTGTCTTCAATGATTCTATCTATCTCAGATATATCAGAATGTGCTGACTGGCTGACAGAAGAAACACCTGCTATCCTACATGACATTTCATCAAGGAGGACTGCCCTACACTTGTCCAGTGATGCCAGAAGGACAGCTTCCCTTCTGCCCTGGTTGTTCAAAGCAGCCAGCAAGCCACATAGAGCCTGCAACCCAATTTGCCAAAACAAGCTCAAGAAAATATGATAAAACTACCAGCACAGCAATAACTTATGAAAGATACCTTGAACTATCAAGCTGACTTCTTAACTTTTTTAGATAAACAAAAATCTTACTAAAACTGAAAGAGAGTTGCATCTGACCTCTTCACTTTCAATTAATTCCCAGTGACCATCTTCTGAAGATTCAAAATACACTCTTGTATGTCCAGGATCTTCAGCAACACATGGCCCCAAGAAGAGCCAGTATCTATTATACCTACGATCAGAACCAAGAAATATGGATTGCATCGTATGCAGATTGTCCCCATTTTCTGTTTGATTCGAATCATTCATCCTGACAGAAGATTTCTTCTTCCCACCTGACATTGACAGTGAAAGTAAGGAATCAACAGGGCGAAATTCAGATGATGGATGCATCTTTTCCACACCACAGATTTCTCTAACATCAAACCAAGATGCGGTTGCCAAGCCAGGTTGCCTTAATGACGATCTCTTTATCTTCCCTCCAGAACCTTGCTGATAAATACTTGGAACACATTCTGCAAGCGCCGTCAATGGATCCTGCAAAAGCAAATCTTGAGTCAAGTAACTATGATCTTTAGGAAACAGCAGACAAAGCAACTTAAAGAAACACACTTTTAACGTATTGTTTTGTGACAAGTAGGCACCTGGAGGAATATGAAAATTTCACCTTAAAAGGAATTAACTTCAACAACAAAATGTGACTCTTAACTATTATCTTCTTTCTCCATTGTTTTTTTCTTGTTGGGGGGGGGGGGGGGGGGGGGGGGAGGGGTCAAGGGATCACAAGTTCAGAACATATCATACCTACTGTAATGTTATTTTCCATATATCGAAAGAAGTTTAAGAATGCCAAAAATGCATGCACCGATGCTGAGTGCTGACTAATGATCTTCTATCCTAATTACAGATTCCTTTCCCAAAGCTATATTCAGGGAAATGTGCCTCTAAAAAAGAGTTACAGACATCTAAACTTCACAAAATGCAACCTAGGAATTAACATTCTTATGCGTAAAATCATATTTGGAAAGCTATTAACAAAAACAAGCACCATAAAACAACACCTCGCTAGCTAAGTCCGTGAAAGATAGGCTAGACACGCATATGTAATCATGCTTATATTATAACAAACAGTTATCAGACAAGTGGCAACTCATAATACAGCATCACTAAGATGAAATCAAATATAATTAGTCAACCACACCATTTGTATGTTCATTCACAAAGTGGATTGAAATTGAATACATGCATTTGTCAGTTGTCACTAGTGAAATAGCTTCTTAGAAACCATCCTCCTCCCTCCATCCCATGTAGTGTCAAAAAAGTTCGAATTGTTGACAATAAGCATCAGTTACAAAGCTGTTTCCCACAAACACTAATTCAACTTAATTTGGGCTCTTTGAAATGAAATTGGAAGGGTTTTCTCAGATAAGAAAAAAAGGTTTAGATAAGAAAAAAAATGGTTTTTTTACGATAAGAAAAAATTCAATTTGATCAAGTGTAACAATACAAAATTAGTGGACAAGGAGTCCTCAAATTAAAAGCAAATCTAACTAAAAATCAAACAACTCCATAAGCACTGAACATCCATAAGGTCACCCCCCTAAAAGTCTCCGCTGCCTTGGCCCAGAAAAAAGCAAAGTACACCACACAATCCCAAACCAAAACCAACAGGATTACCAACCTCGGTAAAGACCCTCACGTTCCTCTCCAGCCAAAGATGCTAATAGATAGCCACACACAAGCAACGCCACAACACCTTGCCCTCCTACCCCTGCCCCCTATGTACAAACCACATCTGAATGAACTGACCAAACGTGGCAGGACAAGCAAACAGTTCCCCACGAAACAATCTATCCCACATTAACCTGGCAACATCACACATCCCAAACATGTCTTGTCCTTTTATGCTTGCAGTAACAAAAGCTGTAAAGACTTGAAAAGGCAAAACCAGTCTAACAAGATATGTAGATTAGGAATGAAATTGCATCAAATATCATGTTTAAGCAAGACAAAGTTCAACACTTGGCAGAGCTTCTTCCTTTGAGCTTTCTATCTTACAAACACTGTGTCCACTAGGATTAAATGGGACAGAAGTCCCTTTTTTTGCTTCATTTAGCAAGTCTCTGCACGCCATCACCATCCCCACTCCAGCACAAAAAGGAAACAGTGAACATAGAAGAAAGTTATGGGTGCTTGGCTTGGCCAGGGATGGGTCTGTTGATAACTGCCATGTATTTAAATGAACAAAAGCAAGTAACAATTAAAAAAACATCCGAAAGAAGCACACATTATGTCAATATATAGGTCCGTATTATTTACCTCCATTCTAAAGCTGGATCCTGCACTTAAAAGATCAACCAAGGCCAGCAAGATGTTGAGCTTCTCCTCAATGCTTAGGTCAGAATATTCTCCCTCCATGAGCCCTAAAACCCATGATTCCCCTGGATGACTCTCATCAATTTCAGTGCAAAAACTCAATGTATCACTTTCACTAGAATGATGCCTGGAATCAAGTTTTGATGTGGGAATTCCAGAATCACACTCTGAATTAGTAAGACTGCGAACACTGCAGCCCCTGGGTTCATCATCAATGCTTCCACAGTCCTCACTGTCTGACTGAGCTACTTCTTCTGTCTTCATTATTGACGTTAGACGCAGACGATATGTAGAAGATGATAGTTTCTCGAATAGAGTAATATCACCAGCCAAAGTTGAGCAAATAACATCTTCCAATTCCCCACTTGTTTTTGCCAGATTCAAGTCCACAATCTTCAAAGACGACCATATTCCATCAATAAAGTAGAAGAAAAAAGAAAATTTAAATTCTATCAGATAGCAAGCACTATACTTGCCAGCATGCTAGCATGCCCGAAGAGGTAAATTTAGAAAAATACAAACATAATTACATAACACACATACGTAAGCTTACCCCTGAAGACTTTGCCAACTCAGTAACTTTCATCCCTTTATTTCCCTGCTCTAACAAAATACTAAAAAGTTCAGCCTTCAATGTACCAGGGATCAACCCATACTTGACAATATGATCTGCTTCCTGCAAGACACAGAAAGAATATAAGAATGCAGGGGATTACTCAATTATACTCACATTTATACTGGGAACGAGGAAAAAAATAAAGTATGGGTAAGTATAAAAAACCGAGGACTCCTATTCAGGAGAACAGATCTAAAGAAACAAACAAGACTGATTATACAATCTAGGCCAAACCTACAATGCTATGAGACAGGGTATAATAGATGTAACAAGAATCGAGCAGTAATAGAAGAATATTTTCCAAAGTAACTTCAACCATAGCCCATAGTAACAATGGGCTTGATGTGTGCAACCACTTGCTACGAAGATGTGTTGGTGGCTTGCAATGGAAGGCTGAAGAAAACCCAGATTGGAAAGTGTGAAAGCAGAGTTGTTAGGCAATTTCGGGCAATGTTTCTAAGACTCTCCGACGCGTGTCGGATACGACACGGATCGGAGTCTTGGACTCGTAATTGAAAATTTCAAGATACGGGGACTTGGCATCAAAGATAAAGGGATACGGCAAAAAAAAAAAAAAAAAATGAAATATAAAATTAAATTCTTGTTTTCTTTTTAGAAAAATTAAATTCGGGAACATAAAATATAGTAAAAAGGTTTCACTCGGTGAACTGTACAAGGAAAAAGAAAAACAATAGGAAAGGGGTTAAGGTAAAAAGGCAAGTGAACGGTTAAAAGAAAGAAAGAAAAAAAAAAAAAAAAGGAAAGATGAAAAGCTGCGTACCAGAGTACCAGGAAAAAGACGCACGTTTTAATCTCAAAACCCTAAAAAATAAAAAGGGAACGTTCTAATTCAGATCTGGAATACTTGGTGGTGCGGCGTTCTTCTCTCTCCTGCTTTCTCTCTCCTCTCATCTCTCTGCAACCATTGTCGGCGGCTGGTATCGATCATCTACGATCGGCAATTTCACTAATCGACTCGCCTCTCCCAGTCGACCAAAAGCCCCATTGTCTCGCCCTCCATCATCAAAATTTAATGCTTCGATAATCTAGGGTTTTTCGCTACAAACCCTATATCTGAAAATCAAAAAATCCATGGGAGAAGGAAGGTGTCGGCTTGTCGTGCCGGCCAAATTTGTGTCGCCACGTATGCAGTGTCGTGTCGCGCGTCGGATCGTGTCGACACGCGACACGGCACCATTTAGGCGAGTCGGAGAAACATTGATTTGGGGTGCAAAACTGAACATGGAAGAAAAGGAAGTGGTAAATTTTGTAGGGCAAAGGTTTGTGCGCTTTCAGGAAAAGAAATTTTCTTTTTAGAAAATGTTGTACAATTGGAGCCAAGTGCTTCATAGTGAAGAACAGCTATCTTTACTTTGACTATTGTGTACAATATCATGAATGAAACATAGCTTGGAGGCAAAACGATTTTTTCCCTTTGCCCTCCTTAGCCCCATGGGTCAATTACTTTTGCATGATAATGCTGCAGAAAGCTATACAGAACAGACTGTGTTGTATCTCAACTTGAAACAAGTTAAATGCCAAATGTATCCTTTTAACATTTCCAGATAGACAGCTTTGCCTCATGTATCTATAATAGTTACTGTGTGAAGACAAACTTGTCCTCCATTGACAAAAAGGTCTATTGGAACACTTTTCTTGTATCTAATATAAACTTTGGCCCCATCAGCATGTACATCCAATTACCCTGGGAACAACATCCCTGTACACTCCTGTACTCATTTCAGTAAGACTTAAGAGACATCTCCAATTATCCCAAACACAGTCATCAAGAACCATTCCAAATATTTCTCGCATTTAAACAGATACTAAGATGAATCCACAGCAAATGAAAATCCAGTGGTAGTACCAAGCTCAGCTATAGCTGATACCGTCACAAGTTCGACACATGTCTAGGCTCTAAATCTAACAAGGCGTGCAGTGTACTTACTGGGAACAAAGCAACAAGCAGCAGGCTCTATGGCCCAAGTCACCCAAAATGAAAATAGAGGCCTAAAAAACCAACACTCTGAACTAAAAACCAGGCACGTGCTGATTCTCCAAAGTTGGAGAATGATTGAAGTTGAACAGCTCAAACCAAAATCAAAAATTGAGAACGAAAAAACAAATTTATTTGCAAGTCATGGAACACAGAGAAAACAATATATTAGATACAACATAAAACCCTCTCCATGATTATTGAACACCACCACAAACCTTATTCACACATCCTTTTCTCGTGACACCATCTTTCGATCCAAAGCCAGCTGCAACTAGGACTTGTCGCAAAATTTCTGTCCATGTAAGTGGGTTCAGAGATGTCTTCCAGAAGTTCACAACAAATTTCCGATTCTCTGCCTGTCACAATAATTAACGAACAAGATCAGTTTTCAAATAAGCATCTAGACAGAGGAAAACACGGCAGTTATCAATAGAACAAGGCTCTATGCTAGTGGCCACAGAACAGCTGCCAGACAACAGTAAAAATAACTGTCCAATGCACCAATGTATACATGTTAGGGGAAAAAAGGTGTGAAGATGAGACACAATCATGGGATCCAAAACCCAAACTACTACTCAACAGTTGACAATAAGCTGTAAGTACACATTATGCTGGGAACCACAGACTTTCCAATATTAAGACTTACCAAGTGTAGCAAATTCAGAAACATGCAATTTTTGCTTGAATGAATAGAAAGCTCATTAGAAAGCTCCTCCTCAAGATCAAACAACAAAAACCCAAGCAGGCACAAGTGCAGTTTTCCTAGTAGCAAGGAGTCCTGAAAACCATCAAGAAGAACAAAAGCAACTATATAACATTTGATGTCTCAACTTTGAGATGTATAATGTCGCATGCTGTGAAAGTAGCAACTTAAGTAAAGAGAGAGTATTTACGGCAATAAAGTCTGGATAAAAGGAACAACAAAACTGACCTTTTCACGGAATGCTTGTTCAAACTCATCGAAGGTAAATGGGCAAACATCAATTACTACAGCATAAGTATACAGAAAATGGAAAACCTGTTGAGATGAATCAGTTTGTGAACAAAAAATTCATCAGGTTCGGAAGAAATCATAATCCAGCATGAAGTATTACAAAGCAGCACAGCTATTACACCAGATGCTTGTTAAAAAATTGGAGGGTTTGACACGTATAAATAGTACATCAGAAAAGGAAAATTTTCTTGCATAAGTTAAGACATATCATGTTCTACATTATTTAGAGTTCCAATAAACAGCATTTTCATAACCAATGATGTCCTAAACTAGTGCATTCTGAGATTCTTTTTCATATCACCAACCTCCTCTATAAAATTCTCACCAAAAGGGAATAATGACATAAACCAACCCCAGCAAAAGCCCAAAAAAGGGCTAGTCAATGACAACACACACGCCTCTACATGGAAGATCCATTGACCCAATAAGAAGATAAGCAACTTCTGCCTTCAAACAGCATCCGCATGCTATGCACAATGACCCTATCCAGCAAGAGTTTTTAGTAACATTACAGACATGACATAAATTTAGACAGTAAGTTGATGGATCAAGATCTATTGTTTCGTGCCGCGGGTTTGAAGGGAACTCGAGGGTCTTTACTGGAATCGGCAAGCCTTTAGTAACATTACAGAAGTGACATAAAGTTAGACAGTAAGTTGATGAATCATGATCTATTCTTTTGTGCCGTGGGTTTGAAGGGAACTCAAGGGTCTTTACTGGAATCGGCAAGCCTGCTGATTTTGTTTGGGATCAGGTGTTGTACAGCCTTACTATGGACCAAAGCAGCGGAGGCTTTTAGGGAGGATGCCCAGTGCACCTCACAGACGGTCAACGTCAACAGGGTGATTTGTAGATAGTTATGCTTTTTGTTTGACGACTTCGTGTCCTCAAATTTGGTACTCCATGTACATTGGTTCATAAATAAAATTTTCTCATCTAAGAAACAGTTGAGTTGAGAAATCATGATGTTTAAAACAAGAAAATTTAAGAGATGGTTGTATAATGGGTAAACTAAAATATATCACCCAGGCCCCAAAACAGAAAGGGGGTACTGCTAAAATCAGCTTGATCAATTTACAATTCAACAATCACAATTTGAAAATTTTAATGAATGAGTGTACATTTCACCTTAAAAAGTTTCTTAACAAGCTCCAAAGAAGAGTTCCAGGGGTGTATGGAGAGAGGTTTTCTCAATGTAACGGAATCCGGGGGAAATTTCGGCAAAAGACCTGCATATAGTATTGACCAGTGGTATGAGAGAAATTACTAGCACAATATAACCAGTTCAGATTTTGAAGGAAAAAGATACAAACCAACCTTTGCAAAGAGAACAACCATGGGTCCCACCGGTAGAAAAATGTGCACTACAAGTCAGTGGATTTGGTCCAGCTTGCAGCTCCCTCATCTCAAGTTCCTCATCATCTGTCAGTGCTGCAGATGAACTCAAATTTTCTTCATACCTCGGTAGATTCAAAACAAGTTCACAACTCTCTCTGGGTGTCTTCTGATTTTCATTCCCGATATATCCCATCTAAAACAGACCAAGTAAAGTCACCATGGTGGCCATCATAAGTATACCATACTTGCATTGTTCAGTTCATAAAGTGTACCTTATTCCGTCGTATAGGAGGCTTCCGTTTCTCCGGCAATTTATTCCCTAACCTTCTCCGCTGCTTTAACAGGGAAAAGGGTTAAAGAAAATATTATAAAGGAAAAAGAAGATATTAAGAAAGATTCAATCAGCATGTTTTCAAATAAACTTTTGAAAGCTTTCTGAGTATTTTACCCAGAAAGCAGTGAAAATCAAGATTTTTTCCAAAGCAGGACCGGTAACATACAGTTGCAGGCTTTGCTCTTTGTGGTCTCTTATCTTGGATTTTCACAGAATCACGATTTAGCTGCAAAACTGACATCAATCCTTTTCCCATGCCATGTTTTTTTGCTGATATACTATTTGTACAAGGAGGCACCTAGAAAAGGGGGTAAAAAGACAATGTATTAAGATACAAATAAATAAATAACAGATGACTGATGAGGGAATAAAAACCAACTTTAACGAGAAAGTTTCCTATTATCAAAAAGAAAATACAAGCACATTGCTCTCTTCCGGTACCTTCTTCCTTTTAGATGCTCGGACATTATCCTGGTGAGACTTTTGAGCATTCACGAGCTGCAAAACTGACATCAAACCTTTGCCCATTCCATGTTTCTCCTTGGGACCTTTGTTTTGACTCTGTAGATCAGAGTTTAACATCGCAGGTTTCGACACCTAAAATTGAAATTAAATCAAAAGTGAAAATGTCTGAGACAAACAATGTGCCATGATCTTTTCTCAGGAAAACAACTAAACAGTTAATTCCTTACCTTCCTCCTTTTCACTGCCCTTTGCTCATCTTGACACACAGCCTGAACATATCCGCTATCTAGATACCAGCATGCAGTAAAATTTATCAACAGTGAGGAATCTGGAATCAAACTAGAAAATCCACTAGATTTCTACGAATATTTAAAACATCGTCTAGTTAACACCGGCTATGCCTATGATGATATTAGCAAGTAAACATTTGTATGATCAAAAAGGAGAAAAGGTGATAGCTATTATGTCAATTTTTTGTGCAAATCATAGAGATTCGCTAACGTCTAACCCCTCTTTCACTATTCCTCTCGTTGTATTAAGTGTTGGAACTTGGAAGGAAAGGGGAGCAGTTCAGAGAAGTATAGACATTGCAACTGAATAAACAGATTCTGAGTAACTACAACACTGCAGAAGTCCTAAGATTTTTCAGCTGGCTCATTGAAGTTCTCTTTCCGTTCTATATATATGTCAAGGAGATAGAGTAGAGGCGGTTATCATATGCAAAGAAGTAAAGCCAAGGCATCTCCTGTGTTCAAGGGACCAGAGCCACTGCCATGCCTGAACAATCTAGCCGTGGATTATATTTTCTATGCCCGCTACCAGGAAGCTTGCTACTCCGTGGCATTTTCAAAACAGCTGAAAGGTGATTGCTAACCATCTGTGGAAGTGTGTAAATTTGGTATCACACCAGCAATACCAGAAAGCTGGATAGTTGATAGAATCATGAACAGCTGAATAGTCGGTGCTAATAATTACGAAAAATTAAAATCTATAAAGTCTCTATAGACATACACTGGATGAGCTTAACTTCATTGGATCCAAAACAAAACAGACGAGTAGAAGGTTAAGGATTGAAGAAAAGCAAAAGAAGTCCACAAAAATGAAGAATTGTAAAGGTTGCCTCATGCTTCAGACATCAGCTTCCCATTTGAAGGGTTTGTCACTTCAACAACAAGAATTCTTTTTTCAGATAAGAGAAAGTTTTACTAATCAATCAAATGAAAAAATACAAAAAGGGGAGGACAAGAAGTCCTCGAATGAATACAAACAAAATATTTACAACTTCCCCCAATGAAGTTGAACAAAGGTCAATGGAACCCCCTTGAAGGCCCCAGCTGCCTTCGCCCAAAGAGATGCCAAATAAACAATATGATCCCAAACATAATCGATGGTCTTTCTAGAAGCGGAAAAAATCCTCGAGTTCCGCTCTAGCCAAATACACCACAGAATAGCCAGACAAGCACACTTCCGCCACAACTTATCTTTTCTCCCTCTCCCTCCAGCAACAAACCGCATCTGAAGAAACTACCCCACTGTAGTAGGGCTACCAAACGGCTCTCCCCAAGGCAGCCTACCCCACAACATCCGAGCAAACTTGCACAACACAAACAAATTAGGCCATCCTCACAGTCATGATGGCACATAACACACACACCCAGCAACAAACACCAACCACGCCGCTGCAACATGTCATGCGTATTTACCCTGCCTAACACCAAACCCACACGAAGGCGCGCACCTTCGGAGGAACCTTAGACTTCCAAATATATGTAGCAAGAGGAAAATGGGGAAATTGAGAAGGAAGACTAAGTCGATGCAGGAAAGACTTGCAGGAGAAAACCCCAGTGGACTCTCCTTCGCAGGTCCGAGAGTCGTCCCTAGGGACGAGAAGAGTAGTGTTTAAGATGCTCAGAAGGGTAACAAGTTCCTCCATCTCACGGTATGGGGAGTTCGGCATAATGTAAGTCCCAAGAGCCGCCCACATCGGAATAGAACTCCGATATGGGCGCCTCATGGAGTGTAGACAACTGATAAACCCGAGGATATGTGGAAGAAAAAGTGGAATCCCCCTTACACACATCCTCCCAGAACCTTACCCGATGTCCATTACCCACATGAAATCTAACCAGGGGAAAGAAAAGAGGCGATACCTGAGAGATAAACTTCTAGGGGCAAGCATGGGAAACTGCGATACCAGTTCGGGCGTCCCATCCATTCTATTAAAGATCATACTTGTTTCTGATTACTCGGTGCCATAGGGAGTCGGATTCCAAAGGGAAACGCCACAACCACTTACCCACTAGCGAAATATTCTTAGACACCAACCGGCCGAAACCCAGACCCCCTTCAGACTCGGGTCTACATACATGGTCCCAACTAACAAGATGCTCTCTCCTACCCCCATCCGCTCTGGACCACAAGAAATCCCGCTTCATACGCTCAATGCTCTTAGCCACACTAACAGGAATCTTGAAAAGAGAAAGATAGTACTGGGGAATACTAGCAAAGCATGAATGCAGGATCGTGATTTCCCCCCCCCCCAAAGAGAAGTAAACCCCCCTACACCCATCAAGTCGCTTAGCCAATCTAGAAATAACTGGCTCCCAAAAGGAAAACGATCGAGGGTTACCCCCAAGAGGCACCCCTAAGTAGGTAAGAGGCCACTGTGCAACACCTGCTAGACCCGACAACATACCAAAAAAAAACCCTTCTCTACATTAACCCCCGCTAAACTACACTTAGCTAGGTTAACACGCATCCCAAACATCGAAGACCTGCAAGGAGAGTGAGTACCCTCTTAGACCCCCTCGACCTCCGCCGCCAAAAACAAAACAGTGAAGATGAGAGATAGGAACTCTCTCCCTACCAACTCTAAAACCCTCCACTAACCCCCGCTCAACACCCCTATCCAACATCCTACAAAGGACATCAACAACCAAGGTGAAGAGAAAAGGAGATAGTGGGTCGCCCTGTCTAAGACCACGAGAGGAAGAAAACCAATCTCTAGGAGCACCATTAACCAAAACAGAAAAGCTGGCGTTTGAAAGACAGCCCCTTATCCACTTACGCCAACGGCCCACAAACCCCTTTTTATCCATCATTCGATCTAAAAAACCCCAACTAACCCTATCATAAGCTTTCTCAAAATCCAACTTGAACACCACCCCGCTACAATCAGAACGACGGGAATCGTCAACCACCTCATTAGCCACCAAAGCAGCATCAATAATCTGGCGGCCCTCGACAAAAGCATTCTGTGCAACTGAAATCGTCTCAGATAAAACAGCTCCAATCCTAATGGATAACACCTTAGTACTAATCTTATAGACGCTCGTAACCAGACTAATGGGCCTAAAATCTCTCACACTAATGGCGCGGTCCTTCTTCGAAGGGTAATGAAATTAGAATTCATACTCTTCCGAATAACCCCCATGGCATGGAACTCAGTGAACACACCAAGCAAGTCCGCCTTAATCACATCCCCACAATCCTGATAAAAACCCATAGTGAAACCATCCGGTCCAGGAGCCTTCTCCCTGTCCATTCCAAACACCGCCTCCCTAATCTCGTCTAACTCGAAGGGTCGTTCGAGCCAGACCCTAAACTGTGGCAAAATCGGAGACCACTCCACACCCACAATCAGAGGTCTATCCATCACCTCCTCCGCAAAAAGGCCCATATATTCGTGATCTCCGCGCTAGTCCTACTCATATCCGACACAATCTCCCGTCTCCAATTCCTTAATGTAATTCCTATGTCGCCGACCATTGACAACCTTAAAAAGCAGTCTAGAACTAACATCCCCTTCCTTAGCCCACCGAACTTTCATCTTCTGACTTTGCTTCTCCTTCAACAGAACCTCCTCCAAGCTATTCTTCAACTCTACACTCCGCCTCAAGAGCTCCTCATCATGTCCCTCAACACTCAAAGCATGGTGGGGACAACATGAATTCTTCCACCATATCCCCACAGCTGTCAAAAATACTCCTGTTTAGCTTTCCCCCTCAACAATAAGTGAGAGCCTCTTCCTTTACATATCTTAGCATCAATGCAATGGACTGTCTTTAATTCACATGGCAGAACCATCAGCATTGGACCTCTTCAGTCTCGCTCTCTAAAGATGCTACCGGATAACTTCATTTCTAATTCATTCTCTTTTAACATGTCCAAACCCCAGTATGGCATCCTCATCTTTACTATTTCATCTCCTTAATTTGTTTCCCTTTCACTAACATTCAAATATGACAGGAACCCCATAATATTATATTTCTTTATGCTTTAGCCAATTCAGGTCTTACAAAAGTAAAGAGATAGGGACTAGAGAATCATCTCCTTTTTTTAGATAAGAAAAAATTTTATTGATTAAATCGTTAAAGAATACAAAAAGGAGGATAATATCCTCATGATTAAGCAAAAGAAAACTACAAATCTCGCCAACGGCGCTGTACAAGAGTAAGTGGAACGCCCATAAAAAATTTTGCCGCCTTAGACCACATGATCCCAAACATTATTTATAGTCCTCCCAACTCGAAATTCTCTCCAACCAGATACACCACAGAATTGCCATACACAAAACTCAGGTTTCATCTCCTAGCAGTCATCCCTAAGTAATTGTTCCACCATACATATGGTTTATAGCATCTTTAGCATGAAACCTTCCTCCAATTCTTAATCTGCCTTGGTAAGAACCTACACCAAAATCCTAAAACTGATAATGATTCCCTACCCAAAAGAGAGACAATAAAAAAAATTAACTGAAGCCAATGATATAGGTAAAGAGGCAGCTCTTGGCTCTAAGGAAGTTGATAATGCGGAGAAGAAGGCCAACCTCGATTCTAAGGCTAGGAAAATAAACCAAGAAAATGGAATAATTAATGTGTGATATCAATTACGACGGGCAAGCGATTAAGAGAGGCTTCCTCCATAGGAAGTAGTCTCGTGTCTTTGGTTGTTTCTTCATTAGATTTTAGCTTTTTGGAACTGCTCTTTTTTAGAGGATATCTTATCCTCTATGTATTCTTTCTCTCTATCTAATAAGATTTTTCTTATCTAAAAAAAAAATATTCATTGATACTCAAATGCAGAGGACACATTGGACTTAAGCCATTACTTCTAAACCAAATCTCTAGAGGGATACAGGAATATGATACACTCAAAGAAAGAAGAAGAGGGTGGAAGAGCCAATGTCTAGTAGGCATGACATGACATGCCAATATTATCCAATACTTTGTACATCTCAAAAGCCTAGGCTAGAGTAGGTTGTAAAATGATGGGACAGGAAGGGTATGTTCCAGGAGGTCTATGGCACCATTCATATATCGCATCAAGATAGACAACTTCAGAAAAGCTTTCGTATACAAATAACAAACATGAAAACGTAAAAGAATTCTGTGATCTGCTTGCCTTTTCTCAAAGAAAGATATGGCCACCATACCAGTAACCCAAAAAGTGAAATTATATGCATAAACATACAAAACACAATATAGTCATGCTATTTTGCCCAGGTTTAAAGCTGACATTACATAACAACAAAAAAATGAATAAAAGAAAATTACTATGACATAGAAATGGCTACATGCTTTCCAACAGGCAAGACCTACCTGGAACACCATTGTGACCTTGAAATGCTGTAGAGGGAAAAGTATCAAACTCCACACCAAGTGGAGGACCATCTTTCCTGAACACCTTCTTTAACAGATAATCTGGAGTATACAACATATCTTGTATAAGAAACGGCCCTCTCCTACCATTCCCATCTTCTCCTGATGCCAGTTTTGAGACACTCTTCTTTTTCTTCATTTTGCATTTCCTCTTCCCCGCACTCCCTGCTGACTTATTTCCTCCCTGAGTTCTGCCAGCATTTTGCTTATCCCTTCGACGCCGCTCAATGTACCATCTTCGAACTTGCTCATATGTCAGCCCCAAGGCCGAAGCATAATCATCCATCCTACTCACAGACGGGGTCTGATCATCTGCTCAACCAACCATCGTATCAGCAACTCATCCAGCAAACAAGTTACCAATAGGGCTAACAATTAAATTCCCAATAAGACTAACAGTTACCAAAAGCTAAATGTCGATACTGACAAATAATCAGTGCTTGCAATTACCAGTACAAAAACAGAGAAATCATTAAACCCATATCCCATGAGCTAAGAATTCAATAAAGCAGATTGGTAATTAACAACCCATCTGCCAAAATCGGCAAAATGCACAAATGAAGCATCACCAACTTCAAATTTTAAGTGAGCGGTTGTTTTTGTAGATTATGGTACATAACTACCTGACAGAGCAAAAGTTACCAATACCCAAATGTAAGAACTGCCCATCAAATTAATGATAAAAATAAAACAACCCTAATAATCATCACCACAAAAATGAAAATAAAAACTCATAACCCACTTTTCCCATGTACCACTAATTTGATGGAAATGAGCGGCAAATTATCAATTAATGTACCAAAATGGCAATTGAAATACGTAATAATGGCAAAATGATTACCTTGGTATAAATTCTCAAGGGTTTGAAGCTGAAGAGGGGTTTTTCTCTGCAAATTAAAAACGCCGTCGTCAAAGTCAGTGAGACTGAGAGTGGTAGAAGCTCCATGGCCATGGTGAGTTGCCATGTGAATTTAGTGAAGAAAAATGGGTTTATGGATGTTATAGTCCAAAGTTTGTTCATGAGTTTAAGTAGCCATTTTAATGTCTGGCACGCTGAATAGGAAGAGAAGAGGAAGAGAAAGAGGATGGTGGGGTTTGTGATGAGTTTAGGGTTTTAGGCTTCATGTGAGGGGTTTTACATCATCTGTTTGTGTTGGAAGCAAAATATCTACTACTTTTTTTTTTATCCTCTCGCTCGCAAAAAAAGGGCTATAGGGAAATGAAAAAACAATTGGGATAAAGTCAAAAAAACGAAGAAGATCAAATTCAAAATGATAAAAGAGTAACATATCTCGGAGCTATACATGTCCCTTCATATTCACAAACATTCGTATAAGGCGGCCTTAAGATGAGGTCACTCATACAAGTATGGTATCATGTTGACGTAATTTGCTTGTATATAGAGGAGGCCTCACCTTGAGGCGGCCTCATTGAAGAGTTATTGATTCATATTACTATGTTAATAGGGCACGTGTTTGTAATAGTTGTTCAGTTAGTCTGATATGTCCGCGGTTAGCATGAGAGTCCGAACCTGACACGGTGAAAGATCCATCAATCGCACCTTTCTTTTTTATTACCAAAATAACTAAGTTAGATATGCTATGTACTTTTCGAGGCTACCCTTCAATTTCCAGTTCAATTCAATCATATAACTTAGTTTATTCTTTCACATTGTACTGTCTATTTAGTTATATTAAGTCCATTTTATTCAATTCATCACAATTGTTTTCTAAAATGAAAATTCTTAAAGGTATCGAAGAGGTGTTTGTATACAACTTGTAATACTAGATTAGGTGTTCAAGTCTCGTGAGAATAATCACCTACAAAATTAATTCCTAACGTACTTGAGGTTATGAGTTTATGAGATACTTCTTAGTCACATCCAATTTAAAATGTAGGAAAAAAAAGTACTTATAGAGCTTATTTAGCCTAATTTCTAGGAAAACAATTTCTCTTTTCTATAGGTAATTTCAAGACCTATTTTTGGGAAACTATAGGGTGGTTATCAAGCATGTTCTAAAATATGGTTTTGATAAATAGAAACAATTTGTGGGATTTCTTTTCTTAGCCTCTTTTCTTAAATTTATTGAATTATTAGTGCAACTTATATTGGCTCATGTATAGTTGTTGACATTTAGATATTTTGTAATCGTTTTCACGACTAATGAGTAAGTGACTTAGAGACAGATTATGATTATGCTTAATTTTATATTTCTTATTTTTGATTTCACAAGTTTTTTAACCATTGCAACTCCTTTTTTTTTATCATTTTCTAGCTCTGTCTTCTAGGACCCTTTTAATGTTTTATCATTACAATCCACGTTTACCATTTTAAGAATGATATTCGTTTTTGGGGAAAACCAGGTCTTTGACAATTCATAGAACTACACACATAAATAATTTCAAAGATGTCAATTACCAACGAACTTGATTGTTGTTATCACAAATACCCTTAAAAGCTCAATATCTATGTTCCCAACAAATTTCGCTCTACCAAAATGCATCAAGGCCATTTGAAACAAGCATACAGAGTGGCTAATGATACTGTCGAATATTAAGTAAGAATTGGTGAAACAAACTTATTCAGAAGTCCAAAGAGGCTCATTGGGTGTGTTTGTGTGATTAAAGTATTTAGGATGGACATATATTTAAGAAGCCCACAACACAGATCCCTGATACTTATTCCGAGCTAGAGAGGCACGGGGGTTTCTATGTATGTTAGGAAGCATTTGGTTGTAACACTGGGGCGGATACAAAAATTGCTTTGTTGTTCATGCTTGGAATGAGTTGTTCATCCAAAGATTTCAAATAAAATCGTTCTTTTATATATACATCCATGCATGTTTAAATAATTTAATTTCGTAGATAACCAACATATACTCTAGTATTTAAAATCGTCACGTGTTAATTAATTTACCATTCAAAGATTTTTACTTAATTTCAATATCGTCACGTATTCATTAATTTACTATTTTAGTTACATGTGATATGTGAAAAAGTTTCAATTACGTTTTTTACGGTACATTATTCTGGCAGTTTGCTAACGTGGATTTAATAAGTGCATATGATTTAACGACGCACATTGCAATGACAAAATGACCCCGATTTAATAAGTGATATTGTTATTTTCCAAGTCTGAGAACAAGATCAAGGGTTGTGATTTGTCCCTTACCACTAATCATGTGCACTTATTAAATGTCACGTCAGTAAATGTGCGCCATTAATAATGTGCACTTATTAAATGTCACGTCAGCAAACAAAGTAATGTAACGGGTGTGACGGAAAAAATATAAATGAAACTTTTGCACATATCCCAGGTAACTAAAATGGTAATATTAAAAACAGGGACATTAACAACACCAAAGTGGAAACTTTCCTACAAATTAGGATTTTTTTTTGTTTCCATTTAATAAAAGTAAATCCATAGAAAATTGAGTAGTCCAGAAAAGAGAAAGTTGTATAGTATATGATGCACCATCATAGAATTCTCCTGGCATATACTGCCCATATTGCTTCCATCTGCCAGCTGCTGTATTCTTTCTTCCTTTTTCATTTTTTTCGAAAGTATAATTACTTTTATTAACCTCCAAAGGATAGGATAATGCATTTCAGTGCTTATAGAGTAAAATACCTTACTCTGGGATCACCAAGACACAAAGCTTCCAAAATTTTAATTTCTAGAGACAGGCTCCCTTTTGCTCTATCCAGGCGTACGCGTACCTTCTATGAAGGGCTACCCAATTGGAACAGGAGCAGCTGTTTATCTGGAAACTAATTACAGTAGGGGCAGCTAATATACACATAAGTTCTCAGAATAGAGCACGAAACAAACAAAACAACAATACAGCACAGATTAACTAGGGAAGTAGTTTAGTTTATCCTTCAAGTAGCGGCTGCATCTGCTTCCTCTTTGATGCTGCAACTCTGACATAAAGTATGAAAATGTTCTGTTTCAGAATGTTATTTACTGTGTTGCATTGTCCCTGGAAAAGTCTCATGTTTCTCTCATGCCAAATGGAGTAGACATTGGCTGAGAATGCCGCACAAAATGTGATATTACTCACTAAAACCTCCTTTGAATCTGACTCTAACCTGCTGTAATGTGTGAGGGCAGTTCCACATGACAGGAGTAATCTTCAGCCATCGAAAAGTTTTTGCCCACAGCTCTTTGGCAAAATCACATGCAAAGAATAGATGTTGCATGTTCTTTTCGTTCTTCGTACACAATACACAGATGCTAGGCCCTTGCATACCCATATTTTGAAGGTTTTGCCACTAGGTAGTCTCCCTTGTATGCTTCGTCGTATGATGAATCTCCATTTTGGCAGTGCAAGTGAACATCATACCAAATCGGACCACTCTTTTTTCTGACCTGCAGGTAGATGCTGTTTGTAGGCTTTGCTGATCTTATAGCAACCAGTGGAGTTGTTACAGATCAGGGAACTGAATCTTCTCTCAAGTCAAAGTCTTTTGATAAGCCATGATGCTTGTTGAGGTTTTTCCTTACTCAAAAGCTGTAGGTTTTTTTGTTTGTGCTGTATATCCCACAGGAGCTTTCCCAAGTGCGCTTTCTTCCTTTTTCTTGCTTATTAGTGTTAGCCATGAAATAATTATGTATATCTAATTATCATTATTGGTATCTTTTTCTTGCTGTTGCAAAGGTGTTGTAGCAAAAAATTAGCAATGGATTTCAATATAAGCATATTTGGTATATTGCAATCTGACCATTTCAAAAGATGCTAAATACTTCCATGGGTATTTCTTGCTTCGTATAGTGTCAGGAGTTACTGGTTGGTATACAAGAAAGTTGGCATCAATTGTGAAATGTGATATACCAGTTCAACAGTTTGTAATCGAGAAGAATTAATAGATAACATTTGGGTTATAAAATTATCTAACACTCTGCTTGTTGTCGAGGCTGATCTAACTGTCTAAGAGTTGTTCAAAACTTCTAACAGATTATTCGAGCTTTTCAGCTCATTTCGTGTGGAGGTTTCCTTGGTTACTTCAGCTAGCCAGCTTATTAGATGGTGATGAAGGTCCTTTGTAGAAGAATGTGGTGGTTGACTAAATACTACTCACCAGCAAGGAGGTGGTCTAGTGGTTTCAAGCTTACTTACAGGTGGTTTGGTAAGGTAAGGTCATGGGTTCGAATCTTCATTCCCTCCATGCCTTTTGTCATAAAAAAATCATCGTAGTAATTTATTAGACACATTCTCTAACAGGCATATGGTGCCTAATAGAAGATACATGCACCTATGCTAATAGTACTAATTGAAGATACGTGCACCTATACTATTTGATGACATGTCAATATTTGTTTATATACTTGCACCCAAAAAAAATATTTGTTTATATGTCAAAACGTACTTATGTGTCAATCTAGCAAGGGTGCACATTCCCCGTGCATTGCACGATCTATTTAAAACATTTATGTTATACTATTTAAACTGGGTAATAACCTTGATAGCACCATTACTCTAACAAAATGTTAAATAGATTGACTTGGTGTTATTCTTTTCTATAGAAAGCAAATTATATACTTACCCAGCCAAGCCATGAATTTCGAAATGAATTTTAAAGATATGAAGACAATTCCGTAATTGTTAGAGCATATTTCGTGCCAAAAAAGTACTTTGATTCAAAGTAGAAACAATATTTGTTGGATTCGTCTTGAAAAGTACTTTTATTCTATTACTTATATAGTATAAATGAAAAGCATGGTCAAAAATCGACATTAAAAGACAAAATCGACACTTTAAAAACCCTACGGTTATTATGATTCGTTGTACTTAATATTTTGTTGACTTTGACCCATTGCTTAATACTAATACATTGTATGTTGAATGTGTAATAAAAATTCATTGAATTTATTAAAATATAAATAAAAAAAGATATTTAATACTATGATGTGTCAACTATTTAGACGATGACATGTTGCCCACGTGTCATTGTAGCAATCATGCAAATTCACTTATATATATATAAAATAGATTTGCCTTTTGAAGGTCAAAGTTACATACTTTGACCATAGATTTATAACAAAATAAAAGGATTTACAATGCAAAAATACTATTGTCAGATTCATTTTAAATAGTAAGAGTACTTTTGGAAAATCATATTTTCGTAATTTATATATTTATATAAATACAAACATGAAAAATTAAAATTTTAAAGTTTTTCCGAAATAGACGGAGTAGTAAGTAAGAAATTTCCTAGCTACGTACTCCATTTCAAGGGCAGATTCAGCAGTGTGGGAGAGTATTTTGCATGCAGGATCTAACATTGATTGGCTTAGCAATTTTGTGTGGAATTTCTCTTGCAAACCCTGTGTTTATGTGAAAATAAGCAGGATAGGCTTGTATGGAAATTTGATGTAAAAGGCAATGTTTCCGTGAAATACTTCAATTGACAAAGGCATGACCTGTCCTTGTGATTTTGCTCAGCTTACTTGGAAATTGGAAGGCTAAAGCACCTCTGATCTGAAGATACAGGAGTTTTTGTTGGCATGCAGTTCAAAATAAAATTGCTGCACTTTAAGTCTTAAGAGTAAATGGAAAAACCTCTGGATATTTACGACTGCAATCATTTGCAGTTAAATTGCACAGTAGCAACAACTTAAGCAAGAACAGTAGCAACAACTTAAGCAAGATGTATTGCTTCTTTTTTTCTTTTCTTTTTTTTTTCCGGAATGCGTTGGATGTTATACAACTTAAGCAAGCTTTTCTACGCCAAGCAGATTTAGGAAAGGGAAAGTGGAAGAGCATGAATCCGGAATGCGTTAGATGTTATAGGCGCAAAATACTTCACTTATTCACATGATAAGTTGTGCAGTAAATCAGAGTTGTCTAAGCACAGAACATGCAAGACACCTCAACTTTCTACAAAGCAACATAGTAATCCTAAATCCAGACATTTACACAAAAGAAAACAGCATTTCAGTGTCTTAGGCCCAACCACCTGCAGCTTTGCTCCCACCAGACGGCGAATTTCCCCAAGACGACCCACCTTGACCTGTATTCTCACCTTTGCTTCCAGATGAGTTTCCCCACGATGAGCCACCTTCAGCGGGATTTTCAGCTTTGTCCCCAGATGGTTTTCCCCAAGACGAGCCACCTTGAGCTGCATTCTCACCTTTGTTCCCTGATGGATTTCCCCAAGATGAGCCACCTTGAGCTGCATTCTCCCCTTTGCCCCCAGATGGTTTACCCCAAGACGAGCCACCTTGAGCTGCATTCTCACTTTTGTTCCCTGACGGATTTCCCCAAGATGAGCCACCTTGAGCTGCATTCTCACCTTTGTTGGCATACGGGTTTCCCCAAGATGAGCCACCTTGAGCTGCAGTCTCCCCTTTGTCCCCAGATGGTTTTCCCCAAGACGAGCCACCTTGAGCTGCATTCTCCCCTTTGTTCCCTGACGGGTTTCCCCAAGATGACCCACCTTGAGCTGCATTCCAACTTTTGGGGCCGGCTGATTTCTTATCCCCATTGTCTGCCCCATTGTCATTCCAACCTTTAGCTTTACCCCATGATGGGCCACCGTCACTTGGTTTATTTTCTCCCCCCGAATTGCTCCAACTGCTTCCTCCACCATTTCCACCAGATGAGTTGCCCCAAGATGAACCTCCTTCACTTGGCTTGCTCCAACTTTTGGATTCACCACCAGCATTATTCCAACTGCTTCCTCCACCATTTCCACCAGATGAGTTGCCCCAAGATGATCCTTCACTTGGCTTGCTCCAACCTTTGGATTCCCCACCAGCATTATTCCAACTGCTTCCTCCATTATATCCACCAGATGATCCAGCTTGATTCTCGTTCTTCCAACTGGAGAGCTGACCTCGGCCCGATTGATTACGGCCTCCACGGAAACCACCGTCTCTACCCCTTCTCCCACCTGATCCACGGCCCCGACCAAATCCTTGATCATTTTCAATGTTTTTTGATCTATCCCAAGTATCATTTCCTGCTGGTCTGCTCCAAAATCCTCCACCTTCATTGTCATTAGGTTTGCCCCAACTTCTGCCCTGGCTGCTTTCTCCGCCACTCCAACCAGTCTGTGAAGAGGTTCTGCATAAATGAAATCACATCAAGCAAATTTATCAACACGCAAACAATCAAACTTCCAGTTTCAAAACTTCGAACATGTAATAAAACGACCTTAGAAAATCAACAGGAAAGAAAGCAAACAAGGTAACAAATCCAACTGGATTCAAACGAGACAAACAAGTATTGTCTGACAAACTAAAACCATAAGATCCCATCAAAAATGGATAGCCAAAAAAATGAGTGCATGCACAGGTTTCATGTCAAAATTCAAGAAGCATCTTTAGCACAGTGAACAGAATTGATGGAAGAGGATCAGAATCTAGTGGTTCTCATGCTAAATTTTCCGATCCTGAAGCAGTTTCTCCACAGAACAAACAGAGTGGCACAATAGTAACTTGTTTTGTTCAAAGAAACCAGAACAAAAGTGAAACGCTCTTATTAAAATAAACACTAAAACAAAAGGACCATTCCAGATAATCAAGCATAGCGGATGAACCGTTAATTACAGATGGTTGCAGAACAGAAGCCTATCTAAGAATCTACTGAGCAACACCAACGACATCACAAAGCCTTGGCATTCAGTTTCTCATTTAAACTTAATTAATCAACATCTCACGATTAAACAACTAGTCACCAATTAAACGGAGATCATGGTTGAATCGGGGGAAAAAAGAAAAGAAAAGAAAACAGAGATCATAGTTAAGACCAACTATACAACAAGTAGAAGCCATTTTAAATTTATGATCCGGCAGCCTGACCCCTAGCCAGTCAACTGTAACGCAAATATCAAAGCAAAAAAAAGCAGGGGCTAATATATTATATACCCAAAAGTACTCACAGAATCATTACGCAGTTTCATAGACACCATAAAAGCTAAATATTTCTTGAGAAAAAATAAATTACTAATTATGCAAGATAGGCACCACATACTTCTCAAAAGAGCCACCTCCCCAGTTGCCTGACTTGTTCCCTTTGTCATCACCACCCTCATTGTTGCTCCAACTTTTGCTACCACCCCAAGTACTTTCCTGTCTATCACTGCCTGCACCTGAATTTCCCCAAGATGATCCACCTTGATCTTTACTCCAGCTTGCCCCAGCCCCTGCCTCTTGACCATCTTTATTCCAACTGGAAAAACCACCTCTATCAAATGATCTTCCTCGGCCTCTGCCAAATTGATCACGACCACGGCCCCTTCTCCCACCTGAACCACGGCCACCATTAAATCCTCCGTCATTCTCGTTCTTTGATTGCCCCCAGGAATCACTCCCACCTGATTTGTCCCAAGATGCTCCCTCAGCTCCAAATGATTTGGGCTTATTCCAACTGTCCATCTTTCCTTGGCCGTTGTCTCCACTGCTCTTCCACCCACCAGCATCCTTCCATCCAGCGACAGTATCTCCTTCTTGTGAATGTGTCCAGCCACCAGAGCCTTTACCCCAACCCTTACCATCAGATGCTGGTGTTTCAGCAGGAGTTCCCCACCCTTTGCTTTTGCTTGAATTATCCATGTTTCCCCACTTGTCAGCTGCTTTTCCCCAAGAATCTTTGGAAGAACCTTCAGTAACATTATCATCTGAATCCTTAGCTTTAGCCCATGCCCCATCTGCCTCTATCACATTACCTTTGTTGCTGAACTCTGTTGACTTACCCCAAGTGGAATTGTCATCAGCACCAGTCTTTCCTTTTTCCGAGGATGTCTGCTGCTTCCAACAGCCAGAATCAGTGCTCCTGTGATATCAAATTTACCACATCAAACTTAATTGATTGAGCTACACACAATAAATTTGCCGAAATACATAAAAGAGCAAGGAGTCATCTCTCATGGTGCCCATCACACAATCACCAAATAAAAGTTTTTTCACAGATAAAAGACCTTCTCGATACAGCGTGAAGAGGAGCAATGCTCAAAAAAAAAACAGATATGCTAAAAGCAGAACAAATGAAACATGTAATTCCTGCCTTGGTTTTATGTTCTTGTAAAGGCATTATAGTTCTGACATAAGATATCCCATCTAGGGATAGATAAATGCCGTTCAAGTCCATCACTTACAATATCTATTTCTTCGAAAAGAAATTTCATTGATATAACAGGAAACAATAATGCAAGGATCTAGGACTAAGATGTCAAGTAATCTGAGGATGAAAAGGATATCAATATTCAAGAGACCCCCTGTTGTCCATCGACATCATAGTTAACTTTGTTTCCAAAGCTTTCTACTCTCTTCAACTTCTACCTTCAGTACAGTAGGGCTCACGCTGCAGGCTTTGTTCTTTAGCACGTTTAATTCTGTCTCTTACCTCTATTCCTTTCAGATCAACTGATCAAGAAACATCTCAAACGAAGATTATTGCTAAGTCTTAGAGCTTGAATTCTTGAAAATATCGTTACCTTCCACCTCAAAGCCAATGCCCAAAGAGGGTCAGGCCAACTAAATTAAACAGAAACTACAAAGGCAACAGTTCGCATCTTGGGAAAAAAAGTATAAATATCACAAGACTCACACGTTGCACAAGGATATTTTAACTCATTTTTGTATACAAGTTCCAAGAATAACTTTAATAAGAGCACCAAAAAATCCAAATTGGAACAGGATAGGAGATGCACTATACAAATTTTGCATATGAGGTGCTCTTCATTCTAATTCTGTTATGCAGTTATAGTTGCAATGCAACCCAACAATAAGGACATATGCTCAGGCTAAGGTTAAATGGATTGTACCTCTCAAATGGGGGCGCTGCCAGATTCAATCCGTTATTCTCTGTTGACCCACGAGATCCTTGTATCCAATCTAAGACGTCAAAAGCCATATTGAGTCGACACAAAGAGTTGTCTTGATTGTAGATCAAAAAGACAACAAAAGTAAACACATCAATATCGATATCAACATTGCCCCTGTTCCAAAGTGGCTCCCGCCCAGGCGGAATAAGGGAGGGTCGGGTGTACACAGCCATACCTCTGTAAAAACAGAGAGGCTGTTTCTGTTTGACCCTTGATCTAACCCACAACGACCATCGGCAACTATACATATGAAAGTTCAGTGAGTCATTTTATTTAGTCCATTATATCCAAAAGCTCATCACAAACATAAAAATTAAAAGAAAAATAATTGTGGATGCCTTTCCAAGTGAAGAAAAGGGTAATTTTCGCCTGAGCTGAAAGAAGAAAAAGCTATGACTCCATTCCCAGATAATTTGCCTTAATTTACATTTGGACTATTGTTACTTTGTTATGACAGTAAGTGTACAATTTTTATGCTTCCTTTCCCTTAAAACAGGGGAAACTTTGTTCCTATTTTCGCTAAACATTAAGCACCTTTCAAGGTGAGCAAAGACGGGGTTCATGTGTCTTAGACTCTTAGCTACATAGTATTAGTTGATGACACATTTGATGATGGGGAGAGATTTTAGAATTTTCTCTCAGCCTACCAATAATTGAAGCCATCTCTAAGCCTGATATTAATACCTCTATGTACATTCTAAGCTTCCTAATCCTAGCAGGGTTCAAGTGACGTGGCATTAACTAATATATGTAGACAGGCCACTTGCGGGAAACTAATGCTACAACACTATGAATTTGAATTCCTAGTATCTAGGCTAGAGGCTCTAGAATCAGTTATCATATCATTCATATGGGATCAAGCGATCTAAGTAGCTTCTGTATGGAGCACACAGCAAAGCTGTTAGTTCTTAAGGGAAAACTGTTATTCTTAAATTCATTTTGTAAATACCTAAAACCTCCTCAAAATATATATATTCTTTCTCATCCCTTTCTGGTCAAAAAACTTCCTTTATCTAAGAAGCTGCTGCTTCCATTGTTTAATATTAATTCAGATTAGATGCTCATGGACAAAAGTAATGCTCCCCAAGAATAAGGGGGTCTTTCCACTGATACTGTTTTGAAAGTTTGAATTAGTTGAAGGAGCAGTTCATAGACACCTCTAGTGCTTAACTTTGGATAATCTAATGATTTAAAAGCCACCCAATCAACAAGAGAACCCTAATTAGAAATGAGATAACACCTTGATCTCAAAAAGATAGAAATGAAACAACACATGCACAAAGAAACAACAACACAATATGCTAAGGTAGTCATGAATGTAACATCAAACAACCTCATGCATCAAGTGAAATGATTTATTAGGGGGAAGGAAAAACAAGAGACAGCTCAACTAGTACCCGCCGCCAGACCCCACATTAATGTCTCAATGTAATCACCTGATTTGCCTTGTCTTCCTGAATCACTGTTGTTCTTCCAACCACCTGAACCTGATGCACTTTGTTCCTGTGCTTGGCCCCAGCCCCCAGCTTTAGACTCTGATGCAGCTGCTGAACTCTTCCATTCACTGCTTACATTTGGACTACTCTTGTTACCCCACTTACCAGCTGTTTTCCCCCAAGAGTCCTGAGCAGGGTCACTAGTGCCCTTAGCTTCACCCCATGCATGACCACCAGGTTTAACCAAGCCCAGTTCCACAGATTCTGTGCCTTCTCCACCGGTCTTTTTACCCCAGCCAGAGGAACCAACATTACCAGAAGAGCCATTATTACTCCAACCCCCAGCTTCTTCGACGCCTTTTCCTTTGTTCCAGGTATCAACTATGCCCTTCTCAGCAGTTTGCTGAATCCAAGAAGTAGTCTCCTTTGAAACTTTTCTTCCCTCATCCCAGGGATTAGTTTGGCCTACAGCATCTTCTTTTCCTTGATCCACACTGGATCCACCAACCTTCCACGAACCTCCATTATCTCCACCGGGTACTTTAGCATTACCCCAACTGCTAGATGCAACAGTACCAGAACTTTTTCCTAAACCACCATCACTCGCACCCCAAGCTCCTACCTGGTCAATGTTACTAGCAGCTTTGTCATTTCCAGCAACACCCCAAGATGAATTCTGGTTGCCATTAGCCTTAGTGAGCCACGGATCATTTACATCTATAAAGTAAGGGAGATAAACAGCATAAGAAAATTATGTTTGTAATAACTTCATCTAATTCAAGAATGTAGCTAGACTACTACCAGTACCTTTTCCAGAATCATTACCAACAGAGCTCGGGAGAGCACCAGCTGAAGTCTCTGCCTGAAGCTGCATTCACCAAAAGGTTCATGATTGACTCATCAGATGAACCTAGAGTTCATGAATTCATGGATGTGCAATTCTCAAAAGCTTTTATATGGGGCGGGGTGGGGGGGAAACATATTGTTTGTTGATCCACCACACAGATATGAAGCAATTATCAAAACACGGAACCAGTCACTTACCTTAGCACCCTCGGAAGAAGAGGAAGGCCAAGCACTCCTGCATGAATAATTTTGCATAACAATCAGCATGGGAATATACTAGGAATATCAGAATATTAAAGACTATCCCTAGCACAACATATCAAAATAGCACGGCCTCAGAGTTACGTTACCATCCGTTTATCATTGGCCAAGTTAAACAGGTGCATTGACATTTGAACATTATCATGCACCACCATATTCAAAAAAACTAGCTCCAAGCCATTCATTCCACCCAAATGACTTAAAAAATTCTATTCAGGATGTCCTAACAAAATTATGATTTTAAAGTCCCTCTAAAATAGAAGCAACCATACCAATAAGAATTCAACCAATGTCCTTTTACAAGGGGAGACTCAGTAACCACTTAATACTCCAAAATATAACGACACAAGTAAAGAAAATAAATTTTCAAGGGTTATAATCCATACTTGTTAAGCAATTAGTTTTTAGCATCATCAGAGAACTGTTATCCCAAAAAGCGCTTTTTTTAGATGAAGAAAAGTTATATTGAAACAAGAATGGTATACGATTACAAGCAGGAGGACAAGTAGTCCTAAAAAAAAGGAAAATTTCCACTTTGGTGCCCTAAGGTATTGCATAATTATTTTTCAGTGACCTGTGTTTCTCATATTTCCATTTTGGTTACCTAAGATATTAGAAAAAGTTTCACTTTGGTTGTTCCTTAAGTTCCGTTAGTTTATTCCGTCAGTTTGATGATGTGGCCACAAATAAGTAAAAGGAATATCTGGAGCATATGTTCAATGACCAAAGTACCCTCACTTAAGTGAGAGTGACCTATCTTTTTCCCTTTGTTTAAGCATTACAAACATGGAAACGTTAGAATTTGTTAGCTACAAGCTTAGTAACATTGAAACAGAAAATCAAAATAGTGAGTATTGGCCACTATAAAGTCCATTACTCAATCCTAACAAGTTTTTTAATTGACATACCCGACAACATTATCAATCCATTTTGATCTAACATTCTAACAACATAACTCCACAAAATAAGAAGTGATGAAATAATTTTGATTGCTCGAAGGACGCGGAAATGGACGAAGGCGATGAAGTAATCAACTAATTTTGTGGTGATGAGTTGCTGGTGAGAGAGGGAGGTAGGGCTGTGGGGAGAAGTTTGTGGTGGTGGTTCGAAATTGGTGGTGACACGGTGGTCGCGTGGGGGTCAGGCGCGGTGGAGGTAGGCTGAAATTTTTCTGGGTTTCTGGGTGAGGGAAGGGGTGAAGATGATGAGAGAGAAAGTGGGGTTCGGTGATGGTGCTGCGTGGTGGTGGAAGGGAGTTAAAACGTGGTGGTGGTGGAGGTCGTTGGTGGTGGATGAGAGAGCAAACGTGGTGGTGGTGGTGGTGGATGAGAGAGAAAACATGGTGGTGGTGGTGGTGGTGGTGGTGGTGGTGGTGGTGGTGTGATGGTGGTGGGGATGGGGGATTACAGGAGAGAGAAATGAAGAAGGTGGGATGGGAAGAAGGTTGGGGACGAAAGATGGGAAGGGGATGGGGATGGGGATGGGGATAGAGAAGGAAAATGACCAATTACCCCCTAAAAAAATAGAGAAAGCATCGTTTTTCCCAATTTTTAACGGAGGAGTTAACGAAAGAGATGGAAAGTAGCTTAGTGAAACAAATTTAATTAACTCAGCCTACTCAGGTAACCAAAATGGAAATACGAAAAACACGGGTCACTAAAAATGATTATGCTATATGTCGGATTCTCGGGGCACCAAAGTGGAAATTTTCCTAAAAATAAACAGACAAAATGACAAATCGCCCAGTGACGTTGCACGTTAGTTACAGGCACCCCTCTAAAAGCCCCCGATTCCTTGGCCCCAAGAGAGGCCAAATACATCACTCGATCCCATACAAAATCAAGAGGCTCTCAAACCTCTCTGACATAATCGAAAGGCCATGAGACTACGAGAGATATTATACTCAAAATTCAAGATCCACTCTCTAAGATGACGAATCCGTTACTCAGATTGTTCTAATCACTCAAGGGAGAGCCACATTGCCATCACCATGGACAAATGAACTCTTAGGCCTCAATTTAGGGCTGAATGAACTCGCTTGGCAGATAAATCCATAATTTCAATAGTAACAAATGCTGAATTTCCTACTACAAACGTAGATAATCCCACTTGGTAAAAGTTGTGGCTCCACCACTATAATTATCACCTATCATGGGTACTTCTATAAGTCTGATACTTCTGATTTTAAATTACATACGAGAATAATATATTTCATTCAATCACATATTCCTTCATTACATACAAATATCCAGATGGTGCCATACTGAACCGCAGTATTGCTAGGTAGGCAGTATTAATAAGGTGCAACACATGTATGCAGAGGAGAAAATGGAAAAGGAACATATTTCTTGAAAGTAGTATATAAATTTCCTAGTAAGTTTCTCAAGTCATCTGTATAGATGTCTCCCTGTAATGCACTGACACTTCGAGAAGCTACCCTATCACATGTTTTGACACTCGAGACCACACATTTCCAATACACAGATGACACCTTTTCAACTACTTCCAGCCTTACAAATGTCCGTGTCATATACATATCTGCGTCTGTGCAGATGTCTCCTACTCTAATATATCTTATGAGGTACAGCTACATCATTTTTATTAAAGCTTACTCCCTATGATTAAAAAGAATGGCACTAATCCTATTTTAGACCATTCCAGAAAGAGTGCCACTTTCCCTAAAATTACAAGGGTTATGACCATAGGAAAGACTTTTTAATAAAAACTCTAAAAACTCTTCGGATGCTTTATTTTGTTGTGAAGAAATCTTGTCTACATCAATGCATTTTCGGTTCCATGTTCTTTATTCAGTAAACATGTTATTCTTGGTCTTTCAAGGACATTACTCAGAGAAAGAAAGAACAAAACAAAAGACCTTTTCGTGCTATATAAACTTATGACTTTACTTTGTCCATCGAGCCTACTTCGCCCAGCCAATTTTGAATAAATAACTCACTGTGTGTGCGCACGCGTGTGCACTACCTTCAATCAGCTTAACTTTTTCCCATTTACCTGCGAAATCTCTGCTTGCCCTTCCTCGACCACAAGTCAATAATATATTTGGAAACTTGTGCAGCCTCTTACCTGACACTATTTAGACAAGTAGACAACTTCTTTTGGGACAGATGAAACTGTATATGAATGAGGATATATAATTCTAACACTCTAGCCAAAAACCAGGCTATCACCCTGTTCAAATTAGAAACAAAAGAAGAGCGGTGTGCAGATAAAGCTCAAAGCGAGATTTATAACTCCTTAGCAAAAGATATCTTCAATCCAAGACAAACCCAACGCAATCCACTTTGAGCAACTTAGGGTTCTTTTGGTTTGTCATTATTACATTTGGGTTGAATATGGTTACCATTTAACCCATCCACACAAATCCATACAGACCGGAATAAAATGATGTATTTATATTTATCTCTCTTCAGCACTTACCCTAAATCATCTTTGGGAACTCTCTTCTCACTTAACTAGACATGAGTCAACAAATTGATCAACTACTGCACTATAATCGCCCACCATTTTCCCACAAGTACATTGCAGCCATCTCATAACAAGGATCTATTAAGAAAAGAAAAAAAGAACAAAAACTAATGTCTATAATCTAATTAAGATTAAAAACTGGAAGCAGTCATAACTCGTAAACATAAAGCTCATGAGTTGCAGTTTTCTATGAGTAATATTAGTCTAACCCCTTTCTTTTCTTTCCATTCTCTTTTACAATGGTGTGGAGCAACCGGGAGAATAACTGAACAGCTGGTTTATTAGGAATACAGTGTACTAAGGAACATAAGAAGACAAATAAATTATTTGGCAGACATATCATACCTCTCACCAGAGAGCCCTCCAACATTCCAACCATCACCATTGGCTGATCCACTAGCAACATTCCAACCATCACCATTGGCTGATCCACTGGCAACATTCCAACCATCACCACTCGCTGATCCACTAGCAACATTCCAACCATCACCACTGGCTGATCCACTAGCTCCTTGTAACCAATCTCCTGATGTAAAACACCCCATCACATATACAAAAGCAAGAACTATATTAGTTTTACAGGAACAAAAATCACAACCAAGAAAACCTTAGGTGCTTACCAATAAGGTCTCACCAACAAAATGGCCCTTGACAGGACTTAATGGCGCACTCAGATTTGAGTCCCTTACATACATATGTACATTTCACTAAAATAAACTCTTTTTCTTACTTCTTTTGTTTCTCATTCTACTAAATGTTTTCCACTTCAGACTAGCCAAAAAAAATGGTTTTCCACTACAAGTTTATTAGAAACAACCGCTTTACAGACAAGGGTAGAGCCTGCATACATCTTGACAATCCCAAACCCAACCAAACTAGGTGTTATTTCTATTTTATTTAATTATCCAATACAAAACAATCGTGTTATTTTTATTTTATTATCCTGATTTAATCTGTCGTCTGCAAAGTTCTATGGCTCTGCTGCTGTTACAATCGACCAACTTCTAGCAACAACTTTATCTAAAATGCTTCCAATGTGGCATCCAAAAACCACTCTATTGTCAAGCAGCAGTGATGTTTCTCAACAATCGGGCCTCAGATCCCTCATCCATGACACAAAAACTCACAAATACAAGGAGAAACTACAATAACAGTCATGACGCTAATCTCTCTGCAGCTAAACTGTTTTTAGTGAGAAACAAAACTAACAGTACACAGATCATGCGCAGAAAATTTGGAAGCAGCAGGTACTGCCTCGACAAACTAGAACTTTGGTGTACCCAAGTCTAAACCAAGCAGAGACCAAAAAGAACAGATGGACAACAACAGAATAATTGTCCAAGAAAATAGCAGTAATTTGTTTCTTGCCTTGTCTTCCCCCCTCACCGCCCCCCTAGGTTTCTCAATAGATGGTTAGCAAGGCTATAAAATGTTAACATCATCTGTTTCTTACAGCAGCACAGCAGCTATCCTGGAGGTAAAGTATGCAGTGGAGTGGTTGACAAATAGCAAAGCGGAGGATGTCGAGGACCAATGAATTTGGCTCTTTTGAAAGTGATGTAGAAAAAAAAAAGGTCTAAAAATTAAGTTGAGAGAAAAGGAAATGACTAACAAACAAAAGAATCACCAAGGAGATAGAGGGAATGAGAATTACATTAAATAAATAAATATGAAGGACCAGACCAAGATAATTTATATTTTTTAGATAACATGGTTGTCCAAGCTTTGCTTGACTAATCCCATGGGCCTGAAGTTAACAACCAGGAAAACCTCCAGTGGCCCTGAGGGGGGACCTCTGGAATAGATCTCAGAAGTCTTACCAACTGACTACCCCCTCAGGGCTAGGACCCAACCAAGATAATACAAGAAAAAAGCCAATATTTCTTAAGATTATCTAACCTACTTAAAAGGGTCCCAAGTCTCTTATTGAAAGCTCTATGCTTTCTCAATGAAGCTCAAAATCATTCTAATTCTTATTTATTTTTAATATTTTCTAATTCTAACAAAAATAATTACATCATCTTGTTTATGCAGAACAGCAAGGCGGTCAAACAGACCAAACAAGACAGTGGCCACTGTTTTTTTTTTCATTCTCATTCTTACAAAAATAATTCCATCATCTCGTGTGTGCAGACCAGCAAGTTAAGGCAGTCAAACAGACCAAACAAGACACTGGCCACAGGTCAATAATCTTAGATAATAGCATATTCCTACCGTTTGCGCCGCCATCAGAGCCAAGCAAATCGAATGGTTTGAATGAAGAATTTAACCCTGTATCATCACTGCCAGCACAAATAAACATCAAATCACAATATGGCCAATTTTACATACAGATAAATGATTAAAGAATCATAAGCAGTGTTTTAAAAGGCGCAAGGTGCAACGAAGCGATAGAGATCCATGAGGACGAGGCGATAGGTATACATGGGGACGAGGCGGAGGCATACACCTCAGTAAACTCAGGTGCATTGCCTCATAAATGTAAGTGCTACAAAATCAGTAGAAAATTTCATTGACATAACATATACCGTTAGTACATCCCCAAAGAAACACTAAATGTAGTCACTTTAAAAAACTAAACGCAAACTCAGGCACATCCAATGAAACCGCCTAACCTCAAGGCAAAAAAGCGCCTAGGCGTACTAAAGCGTGCTATTTTAAACACTATCAGAATATAACATTTACCTCATCGAAGTGGCAGAACTCTTTCCACGAACCTCTGAAAGATGATCGCGTTTAACTGCAGAATTTTGGTGTCAAAAATCTATAACTCTAGTGTCAATTATGAATAGAGAAAAGCAACGGACGCTATTTCCAAACCTGTAAGAACCTTCTGTTTAGAGTCTAGCTTCACAGTGACATCAGTATAGCGAACTGCTACGACTCGGCAGAGATAGCCCTTCAAGGGGCCAATTCGAATTCTCAATGCTTGCCCAACAGAGAACATTCCATCTTTGTCCTTCCGCTCTATCACAGAGAAAGGAAACCCAATTAGACAATTAATTAAAAGGGACATAGCTCCATAACTCCAAGAGCAAACACATCAATACCATCTTCTCTCATCTGCCAAGGTTTCTTGGCTGACAAGGGCGATTTAGGCGACGAAGGTACATCTTCAAAAGCTGAGAAACCTTCTTCGGCCTGAGAAGGAACATTTCAAGGGAAATGAAACAAAAGAGATGCAATTAGAGACAAGGACACAGCTCAAGAGGATGATTTCTTCTCTTCATCAAGTGTATAACAAGTAAGATGAAGAACCTTTCCGGAGCATTCAGAATCAATATGTTTGACTTTCTCAGACATTTGGGAGTTAGCACAGAAATAAGCATTATCAAAGTCACTCTCATCATACAAAAAAATGATCCCCCTATAAATCTGCTTCACAGTTCCCTGTCTTCCCTGCAAAGAGCACAGAGTTCCTTGTTAGAATATGCATACACTCTTTGACAATTGACAGAAACCTTTGAATTTTAAGAGTGCAGCCAACCTTGGCTGGTCCATTCACAATTTTGACAGTGTCATTGACCGATATAGTCTTCATCCGATGATCTACAGCGGTAAATTTCTTATCAACTGGTACATATTTCAGATCTTTCTCTCCAAGAGCCTGTGTCACTGGTCCTTCTGAACCATTTTTCAAGATCTGCAGTAGAGAATGAAATGTAACGAGCGGACAAAAGAGACACAAAAGAAAGAGGCCAAAGAAAAAATACCTTGTAACTCTCATCCTTCTCCATGCCTATAACCATCCCAAATTCTCTTTTGCTGCCAAAGGAAAAATGAATCAGAGAATGTATATAGCTGGCACAGAGAACAATGGTCACTAAAATTACTCACCCGAAAAGAACAAGATCATGCACTTCAAAGCTAGACTGCTCATTGGATCCAGATGAACCCTCTCCTTTCCCACCTCCTTTCCCGCCTCCTTTCCCACATCCCTTGTTAATTATCACACTGGTTTTCTTCTTTTGCTCTCCATAAAGTTGTGAAAGCCAATCCAGATTATCAGAGTCGTCGGTACTTGGAAGTGCAAACTTCTGTAGCTCCTCTTCTGTGGGGTTAACATCCCAAAAGCTCAGTGAATCAATGGACACCTTCTTATACAAAAATCCATCTTTCAGCATTAAGCCATCGAGGAACTCAAAATATTTTCCTGTGTCACGATCACGTCTGCATTGCATAAGAGGTCGAAACTCCCTGTGGAGGAAGAAGGTTAATACATTGCAACAAAAAGTACGGACTATATGAACTAGTCTGCAAGAATGACAACTAGATTTGTGAATTACTCCAGTTCACTTGAGCTTATCAATCTTGCAGCTGGTACAGCACTTTTCGTTTTCTTCAAAACTGCTCCTCCACCCTGCAACAAATTTAACAATCATTAAACTTTATTAAATGTCAAAAGCCAACTACAAACATGCTTTTGCACTCTATGGGTGTGCTCGAACACCATTTAATTAGGAATGATTGTCAAAAGCCAGGGATCCCCGCACATGGAGTCTAGCGAGGTAATATTTATGATGATATTCTGATGAATTATACATAACAATAGACCTCATACTATTTTATGGTGATGAATTATCATCATTACCCCTTCACGAGGCTCCCGCCTTGGGCGGGGAAAGAAGGGGTCTGCTGTACCCAGAGCCTTCCCATTAGAAATAGACCTTTGTTTGGAAGGGCATTCTTATCAGAACTTCAAAATAATAAAGAAGCACATAACAATTTAGTTAGTTTTGATTTAGTCCTTTGTAGTTTAAAGCTAAATTAGTGATTGTTTCAAGCTTTCAACTCACTGGATATAGACAGTTGACAGTGATAATGCATTGAAGTTACATATTCTTCTTAAATGGAAGTTCCATAAAACATCATCCAATAATACCACCAAGCAACGCAAACAAAGAATAGAAAGGTCTAGTTACATATTTTCCAGCCAAGGCCTGTAGATCAACTCTTGGGATCAGCTTCACTGTAGCTCTTTTCCGCTCATTACTGACAGCCACCACCTGGAAACAAATCGAGGTCTCATTGAGAAACAAGTACTAAAACCAGCTTCAAGTTGCAACTTGTAATGAAGGTTTACCAAATTACCTGTGCTATATCACCCTTATATATACCATTTTTTACTCTTGCCCAGGTACCCTCCTTTACCTCATTATACCTCTTTCTAACAACCATTAGTTGAGAAACCTCATTTGTAGGAACTTTTGTCACGAGACTAATGTACACATCAGCAAGCTGGTTACAAGCCTGAGGTGAAATAAATCTTTTAGACAAGAGAGCATATTTACATGATACTAATGAGAGCATAAGGCTCCAGTTGACTCCAGTCTCCAACAGCATAAATCAAAAGATTACCTCAATAACATCAGACTGTCTTTCTGCTTCAATAAATACAAAACCTTTGATGTGTTCAACAGAAAAGGCGGATATAATTTGGAGTTTGGTTCCTAGCTCTTTCAAGTCTACATACTTCTGCATTAGACAGAAGACGCTATGCCTCTCCCGCCCAACCTAAGTATGGGAAGGAAACATTAGTATTGAGAGCATGCAGAAAAGGCAGCAAAAAGGAAAATGTGAACAATCTAAGTTAACTCTTAAACTATCATATCTGGGAGCAGCCTAGAAGATCATACCTTGCACTTGACTTTCCAGATTGTCGGTTCCACAACAGAAGGTAAATGAAAACTCCTATCTACGGACCTTTTATTATCATAGGCATCTTCAGCATACCTAACATAGCCCGACCCGCTTTTATATCGCTCTTGCAATAGTTTTTCAAGTTCATCACCACTCAACTCCTCCTCTTTGGGGAAAAGTCGAGCATCTTGTCCAGGCTCACTTTTGACTTTAGGATCAACATCAAAGTCATCAAGGAAATCTGATAACATCAAGCAGCAAAACTCTTTAGGAATGGGATAAAGACAAAAGGACCAAATTACTTATTTTTAAAAAACATGACCCAATATTCACGCAAGACATATAGCATAGCCAAACAAATTTACACAACATTGAAACTGGAGCTAGTTCTTAGCTGAACAATAAGAAGGGATGTGCACCGTCAAAAGTCACTCCCTTCAATGAAAGAACTTTAAGAAACATTTTAACTTGAGCAATACATAATCAACAACTCAACATTTTCTACATTCTCATTCCCTGAATTAATTTTTCCAATGTATGATTTTGTTAAACCAAATTTGACTCCTCTACAGAAACTCAATAATCAAATCTACAACATGCAGCTCAGTGTATAACAAAATGAGAATAACGCTACACTCCTGCTTTGAACTTATAGTTTAATAAACAAAAAGCCATGATTAAACTCACACCTGAAGCAGCCAAATGCCTCCACATATTCTGCATTTCTATTGGGGTAGCCGTAGGCCGTAGCCCATAGGAATACAAGTAATCAAGTAGTCAAGTATCATCTGATGGGGAGACCTGGGCAAGAACATAGTAAAGACCACTCTATATACTTCATTACTTGTTTTCGCCATACCCAACCACACAGATACATCACTACCAATGTTTTTGAAATTAAACACAGCAAAGAAACCCTAATGACACTGCCATCAATCTTAAGCCAGGCAAAATCCACCCCACACATAACAATATCAACATAACAAACAGAATCAGAACCCACATGAAAATCAACCCACATTTCCCGATATTTGCAACATGCATGAACTACACAAACTCAGCTGAGACATTTGTTAAAAGACTTAAAACTAAACAACCAAAACAGAAAAAAGCAAACCCACAAGCCAAAAGCTTCCAATATTTAAAAAACAACAGAAAAATCTGTAATTTCCACCCACATTGCACAGATTATATACATGCAAGCACTTTAAAACAAATATAAACACAAAACAGAACCAAAAATTACCAAAAACTTAAACTTGATCACTCAAAAACAAACTTCTGAACAAAAAAACCCTAAAAATAACCAAAAATCAAAATGGGTTTTGAAATACTACCATCATCGCCAAAGATTTCATCAATATCTTCGCTTGAATCAAACCCATCAGTCTCAAAGGCAGAATCTTCGAAAAATTGAAGAACATCACGATTTTTTCTCTTCTGACCACCAGTTTTATCATTATCTGGTCTTTTTCTCTTCCCAGATGAGTCATTTCCGGCTATTCCTTTCCCCTTTGACGCCATTTTTCTCCAATTTTGTAACGCAGAGAAGAGAGAATGAGAAAAGAGAGAGGATGCAATGAAATGAAAATGAAATTTGAGGAGAGTTAAGGTGTGATTTGTGTGTGTTATTTTGGGGGTGTGAAAGTGGAGTATTTTGCCTGACAGTAGCCAGGTGGTACAGGTTTGGCTCTAACTTGGGTAAAGCTAACCCACTAGTGACCCTCTCAGTACTCCCAACCATAGTAGTTTGGGTAATTGGGTTAAATGACTAAATCACAATTCATTCTTGTAACGGTTTCTTCATAGAACTTGATTTTTAGAAAATATTATTTTTTTTTGTAAATAATATGTACCACTTTTTACATTGTACAATACATAGCATCTTCGATGCTTCAAATCTAGCCTTGGGTATAGAGCAGTTTTAAATTCTTTGACCAGCTGTCTCACCCTTTTACGGATAGAAATTAGTTGGTTCGATAAATTTTGATATCATTGTGGCAGGGTACACTAGAGTCAAAGGGCTTTAAGTTAAGTCGGACAAAGACGAGTACTTGGATTGCAACTTCAAGAGAGATGAGGTTGCCTCGTATCTGGAAATTAAGATTGGTATCTAAGTCATACCGAAGAGGGATTGTTTCAAATATCTTGGTTCAATCATAGAGGGCAACAGCGAGATAGATAATTACGTGACCCCTCGTATATATCAGAGCAGAGTGGCTAAAAATGGAGGAGTGCAACAGGAGTTCTATGTGACAGGAAAATTCCACTCTAAATTGAAAGGTAAATTCTATTGTACAACCATTAGGTCATCTATGTTACATGGGGCGGAGTATTGGCCGGTGAGGCAGGTGCATGTGCAGAAGATGTTGGTAACCGAGATGAGGATGCTTCGTTGGATGTGCAACTCTACAAGAAGAGATAAAATTAGGAACGAAGTGTTGACAGGCAAGGTGGGAGTTACCGATATTGACAACAAGATGTGAGATACGAGGCTTAGGTGGCTAGGGCATGTGCGGAGGAGGCACCGAGATGCACCGGTTAGAAGGTGTGAGAGAATTATACTTAGAGAATATAAGAGAAGTAAAGGTTGCCCGAAGAAAAGTTGGGGAGAGGTAATCGGGCAGGATTTGACCCTTTTGGAACTTACCGAGTACTTGGCCCTCGATAGGAAAATTTGGCGTAGTAGGATTCATGTAGAGGATCCTCGATAGATTTTGTTTTTTGCATTGTCTAGTACTAGAGGTTGCTTCATTTTGTATTCTAGCTTGTAATGTCTTCTTCACTTTATCCTGTTCATTTAGTAATCTTTTGTGTTAGTCTAGCCTTATTTCTCTTGCCATTTTGCTCATTCTTTATTTCTTTATTTATTACATGCAAAAAAAAGAAAATACTTTTTTGCAGATGATTTTTTTTAAAAGTTTTTGTGGGTCTTTCGGAAACAATCTATCTTTTAGGCGACTAGTAGAGGTAGGATTACGTTACATCTGGACCTCCCTAAACCCCGCCCTAAGCAGGATACTTACTGGGTTGTTATTGTTGATGATGATGATAAATTTTGATGCCAAATACGAATTTGAAATTAGTAATATTTCATATCATGTAGTATTAGTTTTAAAAATATTTAGCTCGAAATTCCAAATATTTGGATATCCAATTCCTCCTTTTATGATTTTGACTTTGTGGACATCATATTCTTTAATGTCATTTTTTATTACTCCGTCTTCACACTGATCATAGTTCTCATCCTCTAATTCCTATTGACTACTATCCACTTGTAAATTGTAGCTTGACCATTTCTAGTAATTGTCAAAATTACCATAATTAGCCACCCAAACACAACTACCATGACAAAAACTCTTGGACTTAGACGGTCAAAATAACAACCTAAACTCTAGAGTTTGGATATTGGAAACCAATTGTTGACTAAGACATTAAAATTTTCATAATTTCATTTTGTTGTAAAATATATGATGCATGAACAACAATAACAGGTTTTATTTTGAGGAAGGGGCAGGTTGCACATGAGTCACTGCTAAATATTGATCTTGTGGAGTGTCTGACATGGATAGTGGACAAAGGTGCAAGTGCAATGAACTTTTCGGTGTGTGAGATTTGTGTATGGGAAACAACAAATGTGAAGGATGCCAAAGATGAAGGTGGTGGCGCTTCTATTTTCAGTGACAATATAGTACAAGTACGAAAGTACTAATTACAGTGGGGGTAATATTTGTGAGAGGGATTCATAATAAATGAGTACTAAGTGGGCAATGAAAATGGAGTTTACACTAAAACTAAAATGAAAAATAGACTAACAACTTAAATGAAGTGTGGAGCACTTTATAAAATTGAATTTGTTTTATTTTTTATTAAAAACTTTTACTAACAGTTGGTCAATGCCCCCCTCGCTTAGCGTTTTATCACATGAAAAGTCTATGAGTTATTGCCATTATTTTACATTATACAATATTATTTTAGTAACTAGCCACCCATTTGATGGTCACTTGAAAGGAGTTAAAGAATATAATCACGATAAAGTTTCACATATTTACCGTCCCTACTAATTAATCTGTTGAGAAATGCCAGTATATACTCCTTATGTTTTTTTTGTAAACTTCCAATTTGCTTTTTTGAGGTTAAACTTTAACCGTAAATATATAAAAAAACCTATATGAGTCATGAACTGAAAGTATATCATATATGCATTCCATTCTATTTGAAATGTATTTTTAAAATATCAATTTTGTATAAAATCTACTTGTATATTTTATAAATATTAATAGTCAAAGTACCACATTAGAGAGACCACGAAAAAACAAGTAGCAAGTTCAAAGAGAAACAAAGAAAGTAATAAACTAATAATTATAGAGCATTATTTATATATACTTGGGAGGGTGATGGAGAGGAACTTCGACAAACTAATTGTGATGTCCAAATTTCAACTTTTTTTCTCCATTTTGTTCCATCCATAATAATATCATTTTTTTTTGGAAGTTTTTTTTTTTTATTAGAGAATTTTTTTTTTAACTATAAATTAATATGAGCTTCATAGACAAGTATCTTGATTAAATTATGATATTTGTAATTCTCAGAAAGTCATTAGAGTTGGAGACTTTTTTAATAGCGTAATTAAAAGTTTTTAACCCCTTGTTAATCTAAACAACTGACTTCGTCTGCAACTCAACCCGGGGTCACTCTCCTGAACTAAACAAATTGTTCATTAAAATGAGGTCTCGTTTGGTTTACTAGACAAAATTTCCTATGAAGACGTAAATCCATGGAAATGTAAGTTATATAGGTAAATTGAAAATCCAAGGAAGTGATCTTGTTTTGTTAATAAAATTGACTTTCTTGAAACAATGCAAAATGACAATATTAACCCCAATATTTAATAAATAAATTACTTTTTTATGGGCAAATGTGTAATTTGGCAAGGAAAGTATGGGAAATTCTACTTACCTAGCCCTCCAGGTAAGCAACTTCCCTTGTTTCATGGGAAATAAGTTACTTAGGGAACTTATAATTCCAAGGAAGTTCATCAACCAAACAATGAAATTTTATCACCTTTCATGGAACTTATACTTCCCATGTTATCTTACATTGAATGAAACAAAGCCTGAGGTTCCCAAATGTTTTAGGGAAGAACACAACTTTCCTTCAAAGAGCTCAACTCTCTTTCTCATTAACTTCTAATCTGACCACACTGAATTCAGTTACACCTGACAAATGTTGACCCATATTGATAACTGAGCGGAACCCAAACCCAAAAATCCCACACAAATCGACCGGTCAATGACCCAATTTACTGACGACCTAACCCAAAGTTACTCAACCCAACTTGAAATTTTATAGCGCAAAGCTCTATAATCGACCCAAAGTCTAACTTGTTATGGGCAATTTACTTTTTGACCGACCACTCATCCTCAATAAATGACTTCTAAATTTCTGATCGAGTATCATGACCCTAAAAGAGGTGACTTTCTTACGATTTCAAAATTTTTTGTTTTTTATTTTTTTATTTTATTAAAATATAGGCCTTGTTTGGTAATTAGTGGATTGTACCAAAATTAGCGGATTTGGGTTACTTTAGAGGATTTGACTAGAAAATCCGCTAATTTAATATGTTTGGTTAATAGCGGATTCGATTAGCGGATTAGGTTGGAATTGCTAATTTCCAATCCGCTAAAAAAATAGCTTTTTCAAGTTAGTTGATTCTAATTATTAAAGAAAGGACATAATCATCCACATTTATATAAATCAGCTAATTTACCTAACACATTTATACAAATTAGCTAATACAATCCTTTGATCAAATCCACTAATACAATTTTCTAGTCAAATCTACTAATGCAATCAGCTATCTGTTATCCGCTAATTGCCAAACAAATCTCAAATCCCAATCATGAAACGCATCGTAGAACAATTTTTGGACACACACATGACACATCCTCTCACTCGGTGTCAAAGTAGTAATTCTTGGTCCACATTAACGAGTATTTAGGAAAATTTTCACTTTGGTTACCTGAGGTTATGCATAATCATAACTTAGTGACCTATGTTTTTCATAATTTCGTTTTGATTACCTAAGATATCGGAAAAAGTTTCACTTTGATTCTTTCCGTTATACCTGTTAAAATTTTCGGTTAGTTTGCTGACGTGGCTACTAAATAAACTAATGCATATGTTCAATGACCAAAATATCCCCACTTAAGTGAGTTACCTATCTTCTTTCCCATTTTCATCCCAACAATCTCCACACAAAAATCATCAATCTACAGATTAAATCTGTATAAAGGGATAGACACTTAAAAATTCCATTGCAGATCTAATAGAATACAATCGAAGAAAAAGAAGAACTCAAGATAGAGAACCCATTTCTATCAACAAAAAAAAAGAAGGAAAGATAAAGGAACCCATATCGCAAAGCTAACTGTATGAAACCTTGGTATCCTCAATCACTATCATAGAGTTAGGGATTAGAGGGAGATTAGTCGGGTGAGATGAGAATTGATGTAAGAGGTGAGAGAATGTTGTGGTGGTGGTGATGAGCGATCGTGGGGACCACCGGAAATCAGATCTGGATGCTGGAGGAGGTGGGCCGCGCAAGAGGAGCGGAAATGAAGAGCTCCAGTGGCGGACGGTGGACAAAGGCACGAGCGAGCGGGAAGACAGAGGATTGATGGTCATAACAAATGGCCCTTTTTATTGGCACCAACAATCAAAAAATTTGGGGTTTCAATGAACTGGTTGATGAATATGATGAATTTCTCAGAAACAAGGGCTGATGAGATAGAATAATTTGTTAGGGGATTAACAATCAGAGATGCTGAACGTGATGAAGAGTTTCTGGGTTTTTGTGGATGGTCAATTTCTGGATTGTGGGTTTCTGGGTTGCGGTGTGGTGTTGCGGGTTTTGCGGTTGATTGAGTCAAAATTCTGGCGGTCGGAATTTCGTGGGGTGGGGTTTGGCGGTGTTTTCGCGTCAAGGAGAAGAGGCGATGTGGTGGTTCCAAATGAATGGTCGAGTACACGCAGGGAATGAATAGTTTTAAATAAATGACCACTTTACCCTTCAAATGGTAAGTAGTTAACAGAAATGTTAACGGAGTAGACGGAAAATACTCGAGTGACACAAATTTAATTAACTCAGGTAACTAAAGTGAAAATACGAAAAATACAGGTCACTAAACAATGATTATGCATAACCGCAGGACACCAAAATGAAAATTTTCCTATATAAAAGCAGTATTGACCTCCTTTCTTTGTTCCATTTTCGGGGTTTTAGGGTTTTGCATTTCTCAACAACTTTTCTCTCTCCTCTCTCTGCACCAAGTCACCGTTACATCAACGCTCTACAGCCATGACTGCTCCCACACAAGAAGAGCTTCTCGCTGCTGCCCTTGAACAACAAAAAATCGATGTAACTCTCTTTCTATCTCTCTCTCTCCTCATATTCATTGAATCTGATTTTTGATAGCCAATCCCATTTGGGTTTTGTATTTATTGATTTATTTTTGTTGTTAGCTTGCTGTTATGTTTTGTAAATGGGATCTGGTAATTTGTTGGATTTGTTGCAAAAGCTTGTGATTTTGTTCTTTGGGTTTGTTTATTTTTTGCAAATAATGAAAAATATAGTCTTCATTGGATTTTGTACTGATTAATTATAGTTGGATCTCAGTTTTTATACTGCCTGAAATAATCATTTTGTTATATTAGGTGCCATGTGTGATATGTTGGATTAAAAGACGTTGCTTCTTTGTTATTTCAATATGATTTGTGGCCTAAGAAAAGAAAAAAAAACCCTTTTAATGGTTTATCCAAATAAGAAGAGAAAAATAAGTGATTTGAAATGGATCTTATTGCCTAAGATTGCTATATTATATCGCCATTGAAGCGTTTGTTGCTATGCTCGTGGGCATATGTTGTGGTATTGTCTTGGCACATCTGTGGATGTTTTTTTGAATAAGAGGACAGGAAATAAAAAAAAGGAATTGGATCGCAGATTTGTTTTTCTTCTCAATGACCATGAGACATAGTGTTCAATGTTTCATTTTTACCTTTGATTTTGGAACTAGTATTTTGAACTGTTTTGTATGTACACTGTTTCTTAGGCATGTCATTCCGGGTAATAGGTGTCCAGAGGTTGTGGTGGGTGATCTTGTTGGTCTTGCTCGTATTTTGAAAAGACTTGGACATGTGTTTCTGATAATAAAGAGTGCATATATGTGATCTTTGTCATTAATTTCTGTTAGCTTGCATTGTTTTTCTATCCCCTAGTAAACCATGTCTGGTAACATTTGTTTTTAGTGATGTAAGAACGAACCTTTACTTGTTCAAAGTGGTTGTAATCTGTATTAATATGTTATGTTCTGCCCTTTTATTCAGCATGATGAACCAATTGTTGAAGATGACGAGGATGATGATGACGACGATGATGATGATGACAAGGATGATGATGAGACAGAAGGTATGCTTCAGCTACACTATATGTGTACTGCATATGCAAACTTTACTTGAGCTCTATGGCTAGCTTCTTACATAACTTTTTCAAATGATTGGGTGCTTAAGTGGTTTATTCAGATTATGTCATCTGCTCCCCCTCCCTATTTCGCGAGGTTTTTGTTACTGAATTGCAAGTTTAATAAGATGACTTTTATGCTAGAAATCCATTCTCTTAATTATTTGAAATGTATTGTGTGTGGTAAAGAAACCAGTAGCCTAATGCTATCGGATCTATCATTTGTACTTACACTTGCTCCTAATTTCATGCTCTCCATTTGAGTTGTAACGTGCAATCGCTGGAAGATCCGCATCTTTGTAGATGTTGCAATTACTTAGTACAAATGAACAGAAACTGTGATGGGTGGTTATTAATAAATTTAATCTTTATTTAAGATGTGTTATGGCTTATGGGTGGTAAAGAGACTAGTACTGATTCCCTTGTATGCTCACTTTTCAGACCAACCTATACTAATACAGATAAGCGCTCAAGCTTAGAGTTAGGGGTAGGCAGATTCCTTTTATATGGTAGATTCTTACCAGTTCAGATGCAGTTATCAGTCTCAGGAATATAGGCAGATGGCTGTGCAGAGTGAGTAGACAGGGAAAATTTGGGGAGTTTGTTTGGTGTATAGAATCATTTTCTATGTTTAAAATTATCTCATGTGATCCTGCCAGCGATTTATCTCATTTTTGGTGTCGTACCGGTACCATATGGTAAGTCTCTGGTTTATCAAATTTTGAGATGCTCATTGTCTTTAGAATCTTGATTTACAGGAGCACTAGATGCTAGTGGTAGGTCAAAACAAAGCAGAAGTGAAAAGAAGAGTCGAAAAGCCATGTTGAAGCTAGGGATGAAGCCCATTACTGGTGTCAGCAGGGTCACTGTGAAAAAGAGCAAGAATGTTAGTCTCTTTGGTCTTTCAGAATCCCATCTGCATTTTTTCAATATGCCAATTTCTAATAAGTTTTCTTTGGTTTGGTCAGATTTTGTTCGTCATCTCAAAGCCCGATGTTTTCAAGAGCCCAACATCAGACACATATGTTATCTTTGGCGAGGCCAAGATTGAAGATTTGAGCTCCCAACTTCAAACTCAGGCAGCAGAGCAGTTCAAGGCTCCAGACTTGAGCAATGTCATATCCAAGCCCGAGACATCTGCCACAGTTCAGGATGATGAGGAAGTTGATGAGACTGGGGTGGAACCTAAGGATATTGAGTTGGTTATGACACAGGCCGGAGTCAGCAGGGCAAAGGCAGTGACAGCACTCAAGGCTGCAGAGGGTGATATAGTGTCGGCTATTATGGAATTGACCAATTGATGACGATCCCTTTTTGTTATGTGATGGTTAGGGAGTTCATAATTAGTTTTCTCTGAAGCATGGGCTTGAAATTGAGAAGTTTGTTTGGTCTTTTCAGTTGTTGTATTAGTAAAACCCTTGATATATCCATGATGAAGAAAAGCACTCTGTTTGATTGTCACATGGTTCATTTGGATTTTAGACCTGCGCATGTTGCTGTTATCTTTAATTCCTGTGGTTTCTCCAGTGATGACTAAATGGGATATCTATTTGTGGGTCTGTATGTTTAGGATACTCTTTTGCTGGCTGGTGGCTACATAGTAACAAAGTTAAAGATTCTCGGAAGAGCAAAAAAAAAAAAAATTAATAAACAAATTTTGGGATACTCCTTGCTGGCTGGTGGCTACATAGCAACAAGTGAAAGTAAAGCACTTAAGTAAAGCACTACACTACTTGCATTTTTGTCCAAAAGTGTTTGACACATTGGTCTATAAGTTATTACTCATGAGTAATGACACATGAGTAATGACACCAGGTCAGGGTTAAGCTAAGTGTCGTGGTCCGCACCACGACAGTTCGGTAGCAGCGTCACGGGCACTCAGTGCCCGGACAAAGGATGGAATTCGTCGGACAAGGATGAGCGCAAGACTTCCTTGGGGGATGAGAAGGTCCACGGTGGAGTCAGTTGATGAGGAACAAGGTTCGAGTTCCATCGGAGATTGAGTATGAAAGTTATACAGCTTTGATGTTCACTCATGTCACTTAGGCTGAACCATATAAGACTCTTTAAAGGGGTAGTAGGTGTTTGAGCTCTCCACCTCCCCTGGGTGCATGGATGGTTGGCAAACATCATGACACTTAAGTGAGCTTCCCCGGAAGGGGGCAGGCTTGATGGCATGTCAAAGGACAGCGTTGAGTCTCTTCGGGATAGAACACCTCGGAGACATTACCTAGTAGCCGGCGGGCTCGGTAGTGTGCATCATGCGCCAAGAGGAGGGTCGTCATTTTGAGACGGTTGCGGGACGCTCTATTCGTGAACCTTATCAATGGGACAAGATCCTCCATGAGGGCTTTCGGGAAGCCTGGTCAACGAGGGACCGTGTTGCATGAGCGGTGCTCTCGGGACATCGGTACCACGGGATGGGCGACCCCGTGGGAACTTGTGAGACTTAAGAGGATACTTCCTAGTATTCCTATGAAGGGAAGGATGTCCCGGGAAGGTTGCCTACTCGGTGAATGGGACACTACTCGATGAGGCATCGATGGCCAAGTCGGGGACAGTGATCCATGAACGCGAGGTGCACATTCATAGGTCGGCCTCCTATGAAATCAACGGGAGTGAACATGACTCCCGGTTGCTTAAAGGATCGAGAACTACTCGGAAGGAGCTTGAGTGCTCGGGACGAGGATAGTTGCCCGGACAATCGAGACGCGCGCTCCGGACTTGACACGTCCGAGAGTACTTTGGGACTTGACAACTCCCAGGCCACGATGAGGCGAACAATGATCATGATCGATGAACGGAAGGAGCACTCGATAGGAAGCCTCGAAGCCGGATGGCGTTCGAGGGCCGTGTCCCAAAGGAGCTTGCCAGTGAGATCGGTGTCGAACAATAGCGAACAACGTTGTCCGCACAAAGGATGCGATGGTGTAGTGTCATGGGTTGAGGTCAGAAACAGGATGTTCGGTCGGGCTAGTGCCAGGACCAGAGTGTCGGGACTAGTACGATCGGGCTAGTGCCAGAACCTCACGTGAAGGCTGGTCAAGACTCGGTGGAGTCTTGACGCCGTACGATCATTCCGCAGCGAAAAATTTAGGACCGTAACACTAAGCAACCAAAAAAAGACACTTAAACACAGTGACGCTGAGTTTGAGCTATAACTTTGCGTTGAAAGCCATATTTTTCAAACAAAAAGTGATATCGAGTATTTTGGGACTGAAAGTGATACAACGACCACGTACAAGCTTGATTAACGTAGTGCATTCATCAATGTGTATATTTGTCTCAAATTAAGTTTAATTACTTACGTGAACTTTCAAGCAACTAATAAGTACTCTAATCTTTTTTTGCTGCTGATAATTAGTACTCTTGTTTTTTCTTTCAAGGAAATTTTAGCATTTAGATTGGTCTGAGTTGCATGAGTGTTAAGATTGTTTATGCTAACACTGTTCTCAAACAAACTTTTCAGCAAAAGGTACAAATTAGCATGTTACTCAGCAAAAGTTATCTTAGAGTAATTTTCTTGTAATCAGAGGAGTTCTTTTATTTTGGGACAATTGAAATCCAAATTGAAATATAGGTTTTCGAGTCCAAATCCAAATTAAGATTTCGGAGAATATGCAATTCAATTCGAAATATTTCAATTGTATTAGATCATAGAGAAATAAACCGATATTTGTGGGTTGGATCAGACTTAAAAAGTCAATAAGCTAATTTTTTGATTGCTAAATTTAGGGAGATTATCCACATGAATGACATTCAACATACGTCCATAAACTTTTCAACCCAACTAATTCAATTCAACTTAGTTATTTCTAAACTTGTGTTATTATATATCTTATCCGATTATAGTCTGTTTAGTATCTTATGTAAGACCAATTTCACAATGAGACGGTGAAACATAACACTTTTATTCAAATTTTTTTTTTTTGGATGACCAAAAGTGTTTAAAATTATAAAAAATAAAATTTTTTCCTAGTTCAAAAGTAAAGCCTTTTTATTCATAATATATAACAATCGTCTCACTATAATACCGTCACTCACAAAAAAGGTTCAGGAAGAGCTGATCAGTCCCGTCCGTTAAACAACCAAAAAAAAGATAGTCGAAAGCCTTTCACCAAAAAAAGATAGTCGAAAGCCAATCTGAGCATCAACAAAGCCCTCCTCTAAAACCCCACACTTGGTTGCCGCCATCACCACCGCTGTACGAAACTCACCACCTCCGCCGCTTATTACTGGTACCATCCTCTCTATCTCTGCTCTCCCTAAGTAGATGAAAATGGGTTATTATCCATATGTTCTCCTCAATTAGCTTTATTCTCTGAACCAACTTTGATTTTCGTCATTTTCGTTAAAAAGCGGGCACTTTTTATTGATTTCATGAGATACTAATCGATACCCAGGTCATAAATATGCATTTAGTTAGCTGTATTTTCATTATTTGATATTGTTTTGATCTGGTTTTTTGCTCATTTGTTAGTCTCTCTTAAACCCCAGCTCTAATTTGAAGTATCAATTGATACCCAGGTTATAAATATGCGTTTAGTTAGCTCTACTTTCATTTATATTGCTTTGATCTGGGCTTTTGCTCATTTGATTGTCTCTCTTAAACGCCAGCTTTGATTCGGGAACATTGAGGCTCTAGAGAGAGAAAATGGCGTTTAGGTCAAAGGAAACAATGAAGAAAATACTCAAGAAAGTGGGAGATGATAACATGACTCGTGGGGTTAAAGAGGCTTTGAAGAAGAGTTTACCAAATAATAAGGTCGTTATGGGTCGGGCTAAGCGAGGGCTCTATGCCGGTCGCCATATTCAGTATGGGAACCAAGTTAGTGAAGATGGAGGGAACAGGTATGCTTCTTATTTCTTTACCCCTCTTTTCTATTTTGTACTATGCTTGGTTTGTCGATTTGTTGAGCTTTGGATGTTGAAGTTGCAATTAGATGCTTCTTTTCAATTTTTTCTTTGTGGGTTTTTGTTTGGGTTTTCTTGTTATATTTGTTGCAATGTGATTTCCCTGATGGGTACTGGGTAGTTGGTTATTTGGCTAAATTTGTTTGCGACTTCCAGGTGCAATTTCGAACTTTGAACAAGTTGGTCTTTGGTAGAAATGTAGAATTCACTGTGTTTGCAAAGAGCAGAACAGTGGTTTTTGATGGCTATAGAATTGATGTATTGGGTTGTATCAGCCACAAATCCTGTTTGAACTAAAAAACAAACTTATACAATAATCGATGTGGCAATATATGTATATGATATGGGTTGACCATGTATTGGGGACACATTCATATAAGATATGTGCCCGATACACGACTGGCATGGCTGTAGGTTTGTTGGTGCTACGCAGCTGTGGGAACTGTGTGTCTGTGTGAAGGACTGCTTCTTACTCACCTCAGAAGCTTCTGCTTTGATGCCTGCAATAGAAATGACTGCTTGAGGATGGTCTTTTGAAATTAATAGTAAACAATGATTTCTTGAAACAACGAGTCTGGTGTAGGTGACATACTGCTTGCACTGGAAATTTGAGGAGGTTGAATCTAGCATTACTAGATGCTTCTTGAAACACAATTAAGGAAATGTTCATTGACAATGCAATGCCAATGCACATATTTTAACATATAAAATAATGAGAGAGAAAGAATTGAGGTTGCCATGAACCTGACTGGGCGTCCAAGATATAGAAACATGGCGGTTGTCTAGGACTTTTGACGAATGAGACAAGACTACATTGAAGTACTATATTGTAACCAAACACACAATTGTTTCCAATTCCAAATGTCTGTTTTGGATGTCATATCTTGAATCTTGATTTCTCTCTAAAACTAATTTATCTAAAACTAATTTGGAGTGGAAACCCTGTAAAAGAGTTTACAGCTTAAACCAAGATGGTATATGACAATATAAGAAAGGGGACGGTGAGAGAAAAAAGAAAACCATTTCCCTTGTTTGGTTGAAAGAATGAAATGAAAGTAAAGGGATTTTTTTTTATTAGATTTAGATCAGGAATTCCATTTTTTTTGGATTCAATATGGCGTAAGGGCGCAGGGAACTGTAATTGTGAAAATTTTGGGGACTTGCTATATTTGGGATCTGATCCTACACAGCCCCCTATTGTTAGAGAAAGGAAATGAAACAATTGTTTTATAGCTTCTTCAGTTTTCTTTCACTCTACAATTTGTGGAGATATTTAATCGGGTTATTATTAAGAAGTTTGTCCTGTAAATTCTCTTCCTTTCTTTTTAGTTAGATCACCTTTTATGTATATCAGATACGGGATAACTACCCTTTTCCTTCAGTTTCCTTTCTTTTCCTACCAATTCCTTCTAATCAAGCAAGTTGTAAGGATAGGATGGCTGTAGCATTACTATCAGACTTGGACCAAAATTACAAAATAGAAACAGGTGAGTGATCCTATTCCTTGGAATATGGTGTCCAATGTTCCAAAATGGCTGGAAATGGCACACAACATTCTGGATGAAACCATAAATTGCTAAGTTTACATTTAGCAGGGGAGATTGAATTGATAAAGAATAGCGTGGCAGGAAAGGGTAATATGTAAAGTGGATAGTGATAGGACTTTTGCTATATTCCTCTTTTCCTCATAACACTTTGCTCTTTATATTCTATAACCAGTTAGGTGCTGCAAAGCAAAGCACCAGGGCACCATAATCTTAAGTTCACACATTTGTCCTTGTCTTGCTTTGTGGATATCCGAAGTATCATTTAGTAAAGTCACTTGCTGGTACTGATCCAAGTTCCATCTGACAGATATTTTTAGTGTGCAGAGTGTCTTTGTTGACTTGAGGGCTGACAAAATCATAGCCTTGTCTTATTTTGCTAGTAGCCAGTTGTGCAAAAGCCTTCCGGCAAGCCATAATTTAGTGTGTTGCACAATAAATATATGGATTAGAATTTTGGATCCATCAGAACATGGTTGATTCATGATATAATGAAATCTGAAGCAGAAAGACACCAAATTGTTAATGTTTTGTGATGAATTTCTTAAAATACGAGTATGTTTGGTTGTGAGCCATTTTCCCTATGCGGTTTTAAGATTTCAAACTCAACACCTTTAAGATTGAAAATTCAATAAATGTGAGTTTGGCAGATTCAGAATTTTTTATCTCCGAAATCAATTATTTTCTTAAGTATTTATTGGAGTTTAGATGTTAATTTATTTATTTTTGAGTTTTGAGATCTTGAAGATGTTCAGATTGAATCTCCATGTGTCAGAATGCATGCTCACTGTTTTGCTGGCGCTAATGTTTGAAGTGCATCAGAATTCAGTTCGTAATTGGCATATACTTGGGTACCCTCCTTAAAATTTTCAAGGGAGGGTGTATACAATTTAATAGAATTGCTATCAAGTTGTTTACCACAAGAAGTCAGTAGCAAGCATGAATTCTGTTTGCTTTGCCATGGGCAAGTGTTTGGGTATATCGAGAAGTATGTAGCTTTACTCTTGACAAGTCTAGGCATTGTTTGTTGCTGTCCCAAAATGGCAGAATAGCACAAAATACGATGCTCTTGTTCTTTTATATGGTAACCTAGAATGGCTTGATTTTGGAATCAGAGTTTCGGAATAAAACAAATGTGCAAAGGAGGTTGAATAATAGGGAACATGAAGGGAGGAAGGGGGGTAAGTATTCCGAGCTGATTTTCTTAAATGTTTAACAGACTTATGTCATTTTATATCCTTCCACAGCCTAGGACTTGGTGACCAACCTCACATTTATTGAAATTTGAAACATTTTTAGAAACAGATTTGTCTTTGTCTTACTATTTGGGAGTTCCGAAATCTCATTTGGTGCCTGCTGATCCCAATCCATTTCCTTCTGATCGGGACAATTTCATTGCTAAAACATATCTTCAATGTCTCCATCACTTCGATGGGTGATGAATATTCTCTTTCCTTATTTAACCAGTTCCACTTGGGGAAGACGTGAAAGTTTTAAGGAATCATAATGAATTTTTCGAAATGGTGCATTTGATTGTGACTTTTACTGGAGGAGGTACTGCAGCTCCGTACCAGAAATGTGTTTGAGAAAAGCAAGTTCTCATGTTTTTTATAGATAAAGAGCAAGGTAGCACGAGTACGGGTACGCGGACACGGGACACGGGATACGTCAATCCTCAAAATCCCGAATACGCGGACACGTCAAAGAAAACACTAAATAAAAAATATATTAAAGAAAACAGAAAATGATATTCTCACATGTAGTAATTGTGCCTTGAAAAAGAGTGAGCAGTGAAGATAGCGAGAGGGAACTAGAAGAAATGTAGGCAGAATGGAGGAATTTTAGGGTTTAGAAAAAATTTTAGAGAGAGAACCAGACGAAGTGTCTGAAGTGTCCAAAGCGTGTCAAAGTGTCCAATACGTTTGGACACGGGACACGACACCCATATGGAGTGTCCGTGCTTCATAGATAAAGAGAAAGTATTTATTAATCAAATATCAAAGGTACAACAAAAGAGGACAAGTAGTCCTCCAAAGAATCTAGGTACAAAGTCCAGACCAGTTACGGCTGGATCTGAGTAATAGAATAGCTCCTAAATGCCCCTGCAGCTCTAGCCCATAATGACGCTAAATAAGTAACCCTATCCCACACCAGATCAACTGATAAGGTCACACCATTAAAAACCCGAGCATTCCGTTCTAACCAAAGGCACCAAATAATAGCAAAGACAGATTTACGCCACAATAACCTCCTCTCCTTTCCCCTCCCAAATCCCAAGAATCTCACTTGGAGGAATAAGGAATTCTACCACACTAGAAGGACAAACCCACGTCTCACCCAAAAAGCCAAACAACCTTCCCCAAATTCAGCGAGCATAATCACATGTAAAGAACAAATGTAATGTTGTTTCGCTACTCGCTCGACATAGAGCACAAATATCAGGCATCAAACTCGTTCCCGACCTCCTCCTCTCACGAAGATCATTAGTATTCACTCTATCCAGTGCTAAGGTCCACACAAAAGCCCGCACCTTAAGGGGCAGCTTAGCCTTCCAAATAAAGTATGCTACAGGAACCTGGGACTTGCACGAGAATTCTCCTGGAATCGCCAACCCATCTCCTAGAGTCAAGACCAGCACAAAGATGCACAATATCCAAAAGATCAAGTAAGGTTGTGAGCTCGTCCATCTCCTAATCCTGAGGGGGCCTCCGCAAATTAAGGTTCCAAGAACATGTCAGTGCGCACCATGTGAAGTAGAAAGCTGAAAAACACGAGGAAATCGCACACATAAGGGTGCCCCCCAACCTAAATATCCTCCTAAAATCTTATTCTCTGCCCATTTCCCAATTTAAACTCAACTAAAGGCAAGAAATTCGAGTACACTTGAGACACTAACTTCTATGGGCTAGCATGTGTAACCCCAGATGCCGATTGTGCATCCCAACCATTTGATGCATCCCATACCTGCCCCGATAACCTTATGCCAGAGACTAGCAGACTCTAGTGGGAAACGCAAAAGCTATTTACCAACTTGAGAAATATTTCTCGCAACCAGCCTGCCCAACGCTCCTTCCTCCTTAGGCCGACACACCTTATCGCAGCTCACCAAATGCTCTCCATCTCTATCCACCCCTGACCACAAGAAATCCCTCATAAGCCTCTCAATTTTGTGAGCAACTGCAACCGGTAACCGAAATAAAGAGAGGTAGTACAAAGGAATGCTAGAAAGGCAAGACTGAATAAGGGTAATTCTGCCTCCCAAGGAAACGTAGACCCGCTTCCACCCATCCAAGCGCTTAGAAATCCGCTGCACCACCCGTTCCCAAAAAGCCTCTGAACGTGGATTGCTGCCAAGGGGCATCCCCAAATAAGTCATCGGCCACCCCTGACACCCAGCCAATCCGGCTGCCATCGTCAGGAAATCATCACTTATATTGCCAAACTACATTTGGCAAGGTTGACCCGCATCCCTGAAATCAACTCAAAAATCTGCAAAATCGTCAAAACATTCTTAAACTTGTCGATATCAGCTGCCAGAAAAAGCATAGTATCATCCGCAGATTGTAGGTGCGAAACAATTACCCCTTAACGACCCACCTGTAAACCCTCAATTGCCCCCGCCTCAATGCCCCTCTCCAACAACCTACTAAGCACATCCACCACAAGAGTAAAGAGAAAAGGCAACAGGGGATCCCCTTGCCTCAAACCTGTAGAAGAAGAGAACCACTCTCTAGGTGCCCCATTGACTAACACTGAGAAATGAGCATTCGTGAAACAACCTTTAATCCATTGCCTCCAAAGCTCCCCAAAACCCTTCCTCTCCAACACCAAATCAAGAAATTGCCAACTCACCCTGTCATAAGCTTTCTCGAAATCCAATTCTCAAGTTTTGTTAGAAACTTTTTAAGGAAAGTGCGCTTATATGTGGATTATGACACTGGGTAAGGCGAACACCCATGATATAGTTCATTGGAGGAGGCCTGGCTGGTCTTTGTCCCCAGACTTGTGTGTGCTTTGTAATGAGGCTTGCTAGAAATATTTGCCATAGTATTTACATTGTCAAGGGAGATACTGAGGATCCACACAAGATATGAGTCTGTTCCCTTCTTACGGCTGTACTTGGGCCTGACAGTTGTCCCCTCTTAACTTTTAGAGTGGTGTGTATTTCCCACACTGGTAAAAAGGTGTTTTCCATTGTCAAGGGAGATGGTGGTTACTGAGGCTCCATAACAAGAGTTCCCTTCTTACTATACATTAGTATATTCGGATCTGATAGTTGTTTTATATTGACTTTGAGAGACCTCAACACTCTCTTCCTTCTGTATCTACTATACGTTGCTATACTGGACTTGACAGCTGTTCTTTCAAAACTTTTAGTAATCAATACTCTCGTTGGAGTTGGACGCGTTTCCATGCATTACTGATTCATTTTGTCCCTTGATTTCTACTGTGTTTCAAGCATTTTAGACATATTGACAAGCTAGAGTCCTGGCTTTAGATTGTGATGAACACAAACTTGCGGCATAATTTTATTCAACCTAAGAGCGCACTTTAATATATTTGTTTGTTTTGTTGACTAATAGGTCACGGAGAATTTGGAAACCCAATGTGCAAGAGAAACGACTATTTAGTTATGCTCTGGACCGCCACATTCGTGTTCATGTGACAACACATGCTCTACGTTGCATTGACAAGGCTGGTGGGATTGACGAGTATCTGTTGAAGACACCCTACCATAAAATGGATACTGAGATGGGCCTCCTTTGGAAAGCCAAAATCGAGAAGATGTACGAAGATCTTGGGAAAAAGGAGGTTGCCTTCTTCTCTCCTGAGGATGAAGCGAAGTTCGAGCAAGGTTTTAAGGAATTGAAACTAGATGAGAGAGCTGCTCGAAGGGAATTCAGAAAGAAATTGTATGGTTTTTCAGCTAAACCAGAGCTGACAACCGAGGGAACACCAGCGATTGAAGCTGGTGAATCAGATGGCGGAGGCTCAGGATATGGAAGCTCACATTCAGATCAAGAGCAGATGCTTGCTCATGCTTGAGGTTGTGCTTTATCACAACCTTTGAGCTTTCGCATTTTCGTTCCTGGCTCCAACCTGATTTTCCATCACTATTCCGTTTCTGTAGATTATTAAAAAAAATTCTTTTTATGTTTATGGTAATTACTATCATGTAGCATTTTGCATAGGAGGCCTTGTATAATGTTATATGCAATGCTCAGAATTTTGACTGACATAGTGACACAAACTATTATTTGGCAGATGCCATGGCATCGCATATGCCAAACATGTTAGCACACTTTGTTTTTTTGGTGATAAAAACATGTTAGCATACTTTATAATTGGCTTTTCCCTTGTGATTTTTCATGTATGAAATAAGTGATGGATATTGGATAGTTTCCATGCCACATTTTGTGCTCCACATTAAGTGCGCCTTTGAATCAATTCCCTTACTTTTGGACCAGCTCTTTGCTTGAAGGGAGTCAAGCTGGATAGAATGTGAACATATATGTGACCTTTTTATTGCTGGCTCATCAACGACCTCAGAGTTCAACATCTACATACACATCATTTTTCTTGGAACAACTTATTCTCTTGTTTCATTTGAACCATGGGTACTCACGCTTTGAGTTGGTGGGTTAGGGCAACGCTTGTTTACTTGGATGCAAATGCTTGAAGTCTGAAATGCTAATGCAATGCAATATGTTTTTTGTCAACCGGAAGTAGAGGTAGATTATGAAGCACCCTGCCTCATTTTGGTGTTTGAGAGGTGTATTGAATTTCGATTTCCAACTATTGACATGGACTTTTACTATTAACAAGAAATTCATGCAATTACCCAAAAAAAAAATAACACACACAAGAAATTCATGCAATGTTTGCCTAAAGACTTGAACTCATGAGCGATGGAGTATTACAAGTTTACAAGTATTGCTCGTTAAATAATAGGCCAAAGATCTCTTGTTCAGCACCGTCAGATTTAGAAACCTTGGAATAAAAGGTTAATGTGACTTGACCTGTTTACCATCCCCTTAAATCAGTTGTTCAACCAAACACAAGCCCTAGCCTTAGAATTTTTTTTGCTGTCATCACCTACAAATCCCACCAATATATGTCAGCTCACTTATGGCTCTTGATTTAAACATGGCTTTGTCCATTGTAAATTGTAATTGTTAATACTGATTGCCAGGAAACTTTTAACCTCATTTTTTGTGCTGATTTTCTACTTTCTAGCTACACATGCAGCATTTTCTATTCAATTCTGTATGATGTAAACATGGTGTAAAAACAACTGTTTCTACTTTCCCCACCCCTGAAAAGAAGTGAAGAGAATATTTTGTAAAAGTTGTTTTTTTTTTTTTTCAGGATGTCAATTTTTACAAGTAAGGATAAAGAGCATGTTCTTTTCAACTGGTTTCTAGTTAGCTTCAATTGTCCCCAGTTATTCCTAATTGTACTTAGTTTTCAATTACAAATACAATTTCTCCCAATTTGACCAAGTTTTGCGCAACTTCTCCAAGTTTTGCCGAATTTACTCAAGTTTTCAGTAGTAAATATTATTTTTTAAGGGCAAATTGGTCAAAATCCCCTAGACTTTTGAACATTTTGGCCAGAACACCCAAATACTTTGAATTTATTAAATGTGGTAATTTTTCATTTTGTATGGAAAAAATGTATCTTTTGCAAAACGCACGAGGAAAAAACGGTATCAGAAATTTATAAAGTGGCCGGAAAATCAAGCTTGTGGGAATTAACATGGCTTTTTAATTTTTGTAGGGGTACTTGCCAAAATTCAAAATATTTGGGTGTTCTGACCAAAATGTTCAAAAGTCTAGAGAGTTGGCTAATTTATCCTTTTTGTTTTAATATTTTAACATACTAAACAATCTAGTTAGATAAAAAAAATATGTATTGACTTTGTATTTTAAATCACATACTAAACAATAATAATTTTTTGCCAGAAACCACCTTATAAGATCCCTGTTTTTTTATAAAATCACCTTAAAAAAATCTGTTTTTCAAACAACCACCTAATAACATGTTTCGTTTTAAACTTACCACCTTTTGTCGTATCCGTTTAATTTTTTACCAGTTTCGTTCAATTTACCCTTGCGTGCAAGAGAGGTGGTCATCTATACCTCCCCACTTCCCAACAACTATTTTTTTATCAAAGGAGAAAAGGACGAATTTGCAACAACGGGGATAGAGGTAACTGTGGTTGAGGGGCAAATAAAAGCAGCTTTGGAGAAGTAGGGGAGGTATACATGATCCATTCCTTTGCACTTGAGGGTACGTTAGACCAAACGGGTCAAAAGCTAGAGGGAAATGAGTAAAGGTGATTAGTGAAAAACGAAAACATGTAATTAGGTGGTTTTTGAAAAAAAAGATTTTTTAAGCTGATTTTATAAAAACCGGGGGTCTTTTAGGTGATTTTTGGCAAAAAAATTCTAATAATAATAATAATAATAATAATAATAATAATAATAATAATAATAATAATAATAATAATAATAATAATAATAATAATAATAATAATAATACACTTAAAAATGCAAAATTTTCAATTTTCACCAATTTCTTCCAATTCTCCCTAATTGTTCTCAGTTTCTCCCAGTCTCAGTTAGACTGCTTAGCTTCCCCAATTTATTTGCAATTGTTCTTAGTTGCTCCCACTTATTAGTTACCAATTTTCAGTTAAAAATGAATAAGCCCTAGGTTAAGAGTTAGGAGAATAGAAGCTCAAACAGTGAAGTTTTCTCTAATTGCTATAATTGAGTATCAGCTATTGCCTATTGGCATAGGGGAGAAGATCATCAAGTTCTTTTTTTTTTTTTTTTGATCACTTTTATTTTTATACACAAGGTTAGAACTTAAGTAACAAATATATTGGACACTTAAAAAGTAACACAAAGATATAAGATTCTCCGGGAAATCATCATCCTTACTTACAATACAAAGTTTTTGATCTTCATCTACAATTATGAGTGTTTGTGTTTGCCATTTATCAAGAAAAATGACCCCCTTTATAATCCATAACACGATTCCTAGTGAAGTATGCCAAATGGATATTTCACCATAGTATTGAAGGTATTTTCAAGTATATCATTCAGTAAATTCATATATGAAAGGGGGATGGACAATTAGTCTAAAAGTGTATCGATCAATAATTCGTTGCTACCTTAAATAGGAAGATTTACTCCATTTCGTTTTATCATGATTTCGTTGCCACCTTCAATATGAAGGGGGGATGGACAATGAGTCTTGAACATTCCACCTTAAGGTAAGTCGTGTAATCTTTACAATTGAGTATTTGAGTTTTCACTTTTAATCATCCAAAAAAAAATAAAATACTGAAATCCCACTTTTTTTTTTGTTAAAGTTTAACTTCAATTTAATTTCTAATTTAATTTTCTAATTTGATTTTCTTTTTTTTTTGAGTAAAATTTAATTTTCTAATTTAATTTGACCAAGGTCAGGTGGGCCCCACAGCATAGTTTTTGTAATTCAATATCAATCCTTTGTCTCCGTCTGCCTGTCTTAGTCCATCACGTATAGTGTACCCATTTTTGAAGTTGAACGAACCAATTCAATTCCCCATTTTCTCCCATTTTTCAAACCTTCACCCCCTCCGCTCCCTGTCCCTTCTCTCTCTCTCTCTCTCTTTCTCTCTCTCTCTCTCTCTCTCTCCACTGCCTGAAACCCAACCCAATCCAACAAAGAATTACTCTCTCAGCTCATAATAGATTTCTTCGATCCCAATCTTCCCCCATAACTCTTTTTCTCTCTAAACCCTCGGCCAAGATCCACCGGCCAATCAGGTGGCGCCACCTGTCCCAACAACCCATGCGGCCATGCCCATGGACCACGCATCTATTTGAGGTTTCCCCTTTTCTCTAATCCCCTGTGTTTTCCTTAATTATCTTTCAATTCAATTGTTTTCGTCATTTGCTGCTTGTACAAATTTATAATTTGGGAATTTGATATTCGTGATAAACTGATAGAGATTATTGAATACGTCATGTTTTTTAGGATTATTGACTTTGAATTTAAAAAATTGAAACTTGGGTTACAAAAGGAAATTTGGGATTTTGTTTTATTTGGTGGGTGTAATTGGGTGTTATTATTGATTTATATTGTCTGTATTCTTGGTATCATTTGATTATGTGTATCAAAATGAATGATTCATCATGTGTTATTCAATGGACACAACACACAAAATACATTTCTGGGTCCACTTCTGAGTAATTGGTTGGTGAAGAGGAATCAACTACCCATTTGATACTGAAGATTGCTTGTAGTTTTTATTGAAAGCTAGAGACAAGGTAAATATCTGGCAATGATGAAATCAACATTAGTATGTTATGTTTTTTTTGGTGTTTTTTGGTTATCAAGAAATTTAAGAATTGGGATATCGAATTTGATATTTTTGAAGTGTATTGTTTAACTTAGGATAGAGGAAACTAAATTAGATGGAATAGCTTAAGATGGACTTGCAAAATGTCCATTGGTAATGGGTTTATTGATTTGAGTAGATGTTGGGTTGAAGAATTGGAAATGCTTATGTATGTATCGCTGGGGAAATAAGGCTAAGAGATGGTGCCAGGGAACCAGATGAGTGATTAAGGTTTAAATGACTTAGAGCATGTTTGGCCTAGCTTGTGATGAACTTTTACATTTCCCCCTATTTTTCCTCCCAAACCACCCCTCCTCACCCCCATTTTCAACTTTCAAAAAGCTTAAAACTCCCTCTAAGATCCCCTAGAACTCTAGAAGCCCCAAAAGTAGAAGCATCAAATTGGAGCTTCTATTTTTGGACCTCCCAATGGGTGTTTTGTGCTTCTTAGAAGCTGAAAATGGGGGTGAGGAGGAGGTGGAGGGGGTGGTTTGTGAGGAAAAATAGGGGAAAAAGTAGAAGCTCATTACAAGCTAGGCCAAACACCACCTTAATCAAGTTTGCTAAAGCCTCTTATGCATCTCTGTGGACTATTTAGAACATATGTTAGTATGTTACATGTCTCATGTATATCGAGTAAGCTGATAGAATTGCTGAATTCCAAGTTAAACTTTTCCGTTACATGCAATATTATGGATGTAATTCTTGAAGATAATAGATGGGTCTGTGCTCTTGTATGTCCTTTTTACAAAGTAAAGTTTCGGTTTATATTGGCGCGGTTTGGGCTGATCGGTTTAGGGATCAATCTTGTCAAGTTTGGTGGTTTAGGGTTTCGAGTCGAAAGATGCTCAAACCTTTGCAGTGCACTAACAGACGATTTGATTTCGTTTGAACCGTCAAGTCAACAAAAAGCTGTGTAGTGTCTTTATTTTCGTATAGTAAGTTAAATGAGAAACATAAACATAATGAACAGAACAAGCATTGAAATACCATGATGTTCCCGTATCTACTATCTTAACATTTAAGTCAAGTCTCAATAATATTACAACCGATATCAAAGTCATAGGTAAGGACAACAAGGGTGAAACTAAAGAATCTTAGACTATAAAATAGTAAAGAGCATATTAGGGTTTGGGAGATACCAAGAAGGTGTGCCTACTTCTAATAGACATTTCTGTGTGCTGCTTCTAAAATTTATCACCCCTTCCCTAACCAGAACAGAAAGGCTTCTAGACAATATGTTTTGTCCCTTTGTGTCAATTTAATCAGGTCTGGCATCATCAAAAATATTTGGTTTGCTTCCTTTCAACCCATTTCAAGTCCAGTTTGAATTTCCCAAGCGTAGCACTAAGATTTAGGGTCAGTTTGGGTTATCAATTATGTTGCATGTTTAGGTTAAGAACAAAGAGGTCTACGGCTGCATTCCTTTTCCATCAGAAAACGTATAAAGGAAACTGCACAAGTTTGCCCTCTCTGAGCATTGTTTGCATATTCCATGGTGGGCAGATATTGTGGATTAAATGATTTCCTTGTATTTTGTGGTACTGAGCTATGATTAAATACTTGTGATATGTTCCCATGCTAGTTGTTAGTCGAATTACCATTGTAAGCTCTCGTTGTGAAAGATGAATCTCACACTGTATTTATATGCAGGACTTCTTCTGGATAACAGACAATGTTAGATAAATGAGTAAGAGAAATAGGAATAGAGAGGCTGAACTAATTGTGGAAATCAACGGAAACACCAAGCAAGGCTAGAAGGTTTGCAAAATTTAGTGATTTGCTTTTCTAGCCTTCCTCTATCTGTCTGTATTGTTTTTTGATAATAGTGTATCTTTTGTTTTGGTATGCATGCTTTATGATTAGAACGAAAAAGGATAATTTATATTTTATAGCAATGGCATGTGACCTGCCCAATAGCAGCCTGCGGGAAGGCTCTTGGAGTTTTATTTTATTTTTTTAAATTATTTTTGGTCAAAATCTAATGTAGTTTTGTCTTGGGATTTCATTCGTATTTATTTATTTATTTTTTTATTTTTTTTTTGTAGAAATATGATGTCAAAAGCTGAGGCTCGGAAGAAGAGCAATGATGAGTTCAATAACAAAAAATTATTAAATGAGGTTGAAGCTATCAGTAACGCCCTGTATTTGGACAGAAACCTATCCAAGAGCTCGTCTTCTACAACCAGACATCAACCCAAATCAGCCGATAAGGCCAATATATCCGCCCCCAGTTTCAAGTCTAAACATGGTAGTGATGAACCGTTAGCTAAGGATAAGAAGTCATTTTGGAATTGGAAACCGCTAAAAGCTCTGTCCCATGTCAGAAATCGAAGGTTTAATTGTTGCTTCACTTTGGATGTCCACACAATAGAAGGGTTGCCCTCTACATTCAATGGCATAAGCCTTTGTGTTCATTGGAAAAGGAGGGATGGAGAAGTAGTGACTAGCCCGATCAAGGTGGTTAAAGGTGTAGCTGAATTCGAAGAGAAATTAACCCATGCTTGTTCAGTTTATGGTAGCAGGCATGGGCCACATCACTCCGCCAAGTATGAGGCTAAGCATTTCTTGCTATATGCTGCCACACATGGAAATCCTAAGCTTGATTTGGGAAAACATCGTGTTGATCTTACAAGGATACTACCTCTTACTTTGGAAGAGTTGGAGGATGAGAAGAGCTCTGGGACATGGACAACAAGTTTTAAGTTATTGGGTGAAGCAAAAGGTGCTGTTATGAATGTTAGTTTTGGATATGTAGTATTAGGAGACCATCTTGCCCCAAATAACAAGAATGCGCTTCAACTTTTGGAGTCAAAATCGACTGCTAGGCGTCCCATACAATCTAATGGAGGCGATGGGAGAGGCTCGATTCGCCGTGCTGGAAGCCTTCCAACTAGTCAAAAGTCATTTGGTGCTCCTCCAGCGGATGATATAAAAGTTCTTCGCGAGGTTGTCCCTGCAAAAATTTCTGAATTCTCTAGTTCTGTAAATACGCTGTATCAAAAGTTTGATGAGGAAAAGTCAGACTCTTTGTTAGATGATAAGTGTGAAGTTGCTGAGTCCGCTGTAAAACCCAATTCCCGCTCTCCATCAGATTCATCTAAGGGTCACATTGTAGATGAGAATGAACATGCTAAATTTTCAGTTATTGAGAAGGGAATGGAATCTTTGGAGGAAAAGCTAGGATGGGACAAGGATAGTGTAAAAGATGTTGATGAGCTGGTTGTAAAATGTTCCGATTCTCCTGTAGTTCACAATGGTGTTGAAGATGGTCTTCAAGTAGAACCTGACTTCAAAAGAGATGAAGCTGCTGAATTTTCAGTTGGTGAGAAGGGGATGGAATCTTTGGAGGAAATACCAGGATTGAATGAGGATAGTGTGAAGGATGTTGATGAGCTGGTTGTAAAAGGTCCTGATGTAACTGTTGTTAACAGTGGTGGTGAAGACAACCTTCTAGTAGATGCTGAATTTTCAGTTGGTGGGAAGGGGATGGAATCTTTGGAGGAAATACCAGGATTGAGTGAGGATAGTGTGAAGGATGTTGATGAGCTGGTTGTAAAAGGTCCTGATGTAACTGTTGTTAACAGTGGTGGTGAAGACAACCTTCTAGTAGAACCACCTGACTTCAAAAGAAATGAAGTAATGATACATGGGTGCAACTTTGCAGGGAAAAACATGAGCACTAAAGAATTACTTTTAGAAGATTTGGAGTCTGTTTTGAGCCATGTCACGAAGCTTGAGAAAGAAGGGTTAGACACCCCAGTTGCTAAAAGTGAATCAAGTGATCGAGAAAGCCAAATTGAAGATAGACCAGATGGCACGACGCAGTCACTTAACATGGATGATCTTGCAGACTCTGTGGCTGATGAGTTTCTAAGCATGCTTGGGGTAGAAGATTCTCCTTTTAGCTTTAGTTCTGATGCAGAGTCGGAGTCCCCAAGAGAGCGTCTTTTAAGAGAGTTTCAAAAGGAAGCTGAGGCTAGTGGCTGTTCTTTGTTTGGCTTTGATATTGACGAAGAGGATATGGTGGATTATGATGAAGAGGATGTGGCGGATTATGATGAAGAGGGTGTGGAGGTTGATGCTTATTATGCTCCCAGTATATCTGGGTGGGAGGAGTTCTCTGAGGATTTTGATTCCTTGCCAGTAAGCGAGTCGGGATATCCAAAGATTAGGGCCAAGGTGATGGAAGATTTGGAGACTCAAGCGCTTATGGAAGAGTGGGGCTTAAATGAGGATGTTTTCCAGAGCTCTCCACCAAACAGTGCTGCTGGCTTTGGCAGTCCGATCGATATCTCACCTGAAGTGCCTTCGCCGTTGCCTCCCCTCGGAGAAGGTTTAGGTCCATTTACTCAGACAAAGACTGGAGGATTTTTGCGATCCATGAACCCTGATATTTTCAGGGATGCTAAGAGTGGTGGAAGCCTAATCATGCAGGTTTCTAGTCCAGTTGTGGTTCCTGCTGAACTTGGGTCTGGGGTAATGGAGATATTGCAGCATTTGGCTTCAGCAGGGCTCGAAAAGTTGTCTGTGCAAGCCAATAATTTAATGCCTTTGGAAGATGTTACGGGGAAAACAATGCAACAATTAGCTTGGGAAGCTACACCTCATTTGGAAGCATCTGAAAGGTTTGCTTGTATTTTCAATATTTCTTTCTTGACCATTCATCTGTGCTGTTGCTTTCTGTTGACCTTGCTTGTCTGCCTTCCCGTGCTATTAGGCAAAATCTGCTGCGGGATGAACCAGAAGGTGGCCATGTTACATCTGCTGGGAAGCAAAAGGCTAAGGGAGCTTCTGCTAGCCGAAAATCAAAAAGACCTAGCTCAAGCTGTGCACACAGTGAAGTAGACTCAGAATATGTATCCTTAGAAGATTTAGCTCCTTTGGCCATTGATAAGATTGAAGCTTTATCAGTTGAGGGTTTGAGAATACAATCTGGCATGTCAGATGAGGAGGCACCTTCAGACATCAGTGCTCGGTCTATTGGAGAATTCTCAGCCCCTCAAGGCAGAAGCGTAAATTCCATCGGGTTCATGGGCTTGGAAGGAGCTGCAGGATTGAAGCTTTTGGCTGTCGAGGACAGCGGAGCTGATGATGTTGTTGGCCTCATGGGTTTATCTTTAACACTAGATGAATGGATGAGACTGGACTCTGGTGAAATTGATGAAGAGCAAATGAGTGAGAGAATTTCAAAACTTCTAGCCGCCCACCATGCCAACTGTACAGATTTGAATTTTCTGGGAAAGAAGGGGGATAAAAAGCAGAGCAAAGCCTCTGGAAAGAGGTGTGGTTTGTTGGGCAACAACTTCACTGTCGCTTTGATGGTCCAGCTACGTGACCCCTTAAGGGACTACGAGCCAGTTGGCACCCCAATGCTTGCTCTGATTCAAGTGGAAAGAGTTTTTCTTCCTCCGAAACCAAAGATATACAGAACGGTTGCACAGGCAATAAACTGTAGTGATGAAGAGGATGAGCCTGAGTCAGTTGCCAAGGAAAAGATGAAGGTGGAGCCTGTGGAAGAGAAGAGCCAGGAACAGGAATTAATTCCTCAGTACAAAATCAGTGAAGTACATGTAGCAGGTCTGAAGGCCGAACCTGGTAAAAAAAAGCTGTGGGGTAGTGCTGCTCAGCAGCAATCTGGATCGCGTTGGTTGCTGGCCAATGGAATGGGTAAGAATAACAAGCATCCTTTTATGAAATCGAAGGTTGCTGCAAAAACTTCAGTGCCAGCCACAATTACATCTCAGCCTAATGATACATTGTGGAGTATTTCTGCTCGATTCCACGGCAGTGGGGCTAAATGGAAGGAATTGGCTGCGCTGAACCCTCATATTCGAAACCCAAATGTTATCGTGCCTAATGAAACTATCAAGCTGCGATAAGCGGAACACATAATTATTCTCTTAAGAGGAGAAGGAAAAGAGGAACATGACTACATGAGATTATTGTGGGATGCTGACATATATTTCAGGTTTATGTAAGCTTGAGTGTGAGCTCAATTGCTGGGGTGAAATGCTAGTGGCGTTTCCTAGCATTTACCTCATAATGCGCCAAGCTGTGTGAATTAATGTAATAGAAGGTTATGTACATCATCTCGTTGTAACTTGTAAATCCATTTGATGGGAATGAAATTGAAACATTTATCTTTTATTTTTGAGTAGCATACGCCTAGATGAGTTTTTTCTGGCCGGTTAAACTTTCCATAGTATTAGTTTGGGGTCCCAACTGCTAACTAGGCCAATATTGAAAACAAATTGATCTTTTTTTTTTGGTTACAAAAACAAATTGATCTTTGGTGCCATTTGCTTTGCGTTGTTTGGTTAAATGTCGGAAGCGCAACTTTTTAAAAAACTAGTATTTCTCATGAAATAGAATTTATTGGGAAGTGCGTAAAATTATTTGATTGTCAATTAAAAGTATAACTTTCTGCAGGAAGTCTCACTTACCTAGTCTTTATTTTGAGAGAAGTAGAATTTTTTGAAAAGTACACTTCCTACAATATTGTCAACCAAAGAACTTTACACTTTTCTACTTCCTACATTTCTCATTATCAACCAAACAATAAGTTAGCCTCAATAGTGTAAAAATAAAAAACGACTCATATGATTTCTAACGCAAGTGTAACATGTTGAAACATGCTAGTTTGCGGCGTGCCTTTGGCGTGAGCTGATTGTGAATTGTGATACCTTCTCGTTCCCATTGTAATTTCGTTTTTTGAGTGAGTTCCTATTATAATTTCTATTTGAGCAATAAAGGTATCAACTAATGAAAAAAATGTTGAAGAGTCTTGCTTGGTTATGGTATAGTCAACTTATTTATGCACACACAATCGCACATAATTTTTTTTTTCTTGATACGTTCACACATGAGCAACCGTGAGTTAAATTTCACTCTCACTAAAACCCGTGCTATATCTAAGTATAAACGTAAATACGGAATGAAAAGTGTACGTTGCTCAAAAATAAATTACATACATGATACATCTAAGTTCGCCAGTTCAATAAACTCCTCCGACACCAACCAGATTCTATCCGGAAAATCTTGAAATCTAGCAATATAATAAGCTATTTTGCTTCTCTTTTCTACGAAGGAAAAACCAACGTAAAAGTCAAATTTACTAGACCACAAAACGATCTCATCTAAAATAAAAACCAAAATTCGTAATACACACCATTTTGATGATGTTGACGTAGTCATTCTGCGCAAGGAGTCATAACCCGATTCCCAAGCCGTCTTCAAACCGAAAAGCATAGCCCATGCCTCCTTTAATCGTATGCCACTATTTTCAAAAAGTACTGTAGTATTTAAAGTAGGAGAGGGATGTGGGTTGTCCATCCAATAAATCAACCATTCATTTTCTGAAACGAAGTTTGAAGATTGAGATACTTGACTTATCAATATCTAACCCTGAAAACAAAGGTAATAACAATACAATTACGGAGTAGTGATCAAAACCAAAAGACAAACAATTATGGAGACGATCGATCTACAAGTGAACACAAATGATAAATTAATAACAAACCCGTTTATTAACTTTCTAAATCCATTAGATACCCAAACTTTTTTGAGGTACAAATCATCAAATCACTGATCTAGAGATTGACTAGCTAACCAAGATCAAGAAAGTGACACATCCACTGCCCACACCATTATTCAAGCAGAAATTAAAACAAAAACATCAACTACGTTTTTACCAAAAGGTCTATAACAGAAACTAACATTTCAAACTTATGGAGGTGACAAACCATAAAACTTCAAATAAACCATCATCTGCACATGCACTTAAGTTCCATGCCACCACCTGTCCACAGTGCAGACCACATCAGATATCAAATGTTAAAAAAAAGTAGTATCTACAGAGATATAGCGCAGTGATAAAGGCCGGATCTGTAAGAGTAATGTAACAAGGATTCTTGGTGGTTGCGTAGTACATCTCGTAACTAACTCCTTCATGAAGACTTAGGCGTTTATGCATGGGAGCACCAAAAGGGAGCGTATAAGTAATCCTTAAGACAAGAATGATGGTGACGAATAGCGGCGTGGAAGAAGAGTAAGTTCTTGTACAACGCTTAGCTGAAGTACTTCTATTTCAAAACTTGAGAGCAAGGTTGCAAAATCTATTTTCTAGTAAAATTCCAGAAAAAAAAACATGGGAGAGTATTGATGAACATTTTAAAGCAAAAAAATATTGTCTCATCAGCAACTAAGATGTTACTCGTCATGATCATGAGTACATCTGAGAGAATTCAACCAAGTGTTTCAGTTTTGGCCATCATTGAGACAATATTTTCTAAATCATAATGAAAAAGTACTACGAGTAAAATGTTTTGAACCAAATAAAGAAGGGAAATGTCTAATCAATGTTTTAATTATAGAACACAATTGCAATTAGAAGATACTAATAAGTAATAACTAGATGTTCAAGCAAGAAAAATTGTAAAACATTTTTAAACCAAAAAACCATTATTTTAGAAATTCAACTGTAATCAATATAAGGAGAGAGTTTTTTCAAAACATTCAATGTCTCATCAGCTTGTAAGATACTAATCATGAGAATATCTGAGAGAATTCACCCAAGTGTTTTGATTGGACATCATAGAGACATTTAAATATTTTGAATCACAAACGGAAAAATATGTTAGCAAAAATAATTTGACAAGATAAGGGAATCAATTTCTGGCAATTCAACACTCATCAAACAACCATGTAACACCAAAATACTAGTAAATGAAATACTTTATATTGCACAACAAAAATGATAAAGTAAATAAAGTAAATAAAGGAATATAAGCTTTTGAGTAGCTTGTTTTAGAAGCAGCTTGGGTTGGCTTTTTCCATATGGAGAATAAATACCCTTCTTGTACAAGTCTAAAATATTGGTCAAAGTTAAAATGCTATAAATACAATAAGTCTCTTATAAGACGACCTCATACAAATTTTTGTGCTATACAAATATATAGCTCTCCCGAACCACTAAACCACTATCTCAAAACTAACTATAGGAAACTAGCTCAATAATTATGGAAGGTAGTGAATTAAAGATCTAAGGAAGTGTTTGAGATGAATCGTTTTACTTAGTACTCTCTAGGAAACTAAAGCAACTAAACTCAGTTTTTACCACCACTACCTCACCATCAATAAGTAAACGTCTTTTATAGGCAAATACCCACTTCTCAAAAGTCAAGTTTATGGCCTAATACGTAGGAAATATTCTAGCTCCAGCCTAATACATAGGAGATATTCTAGCTCCATATTCCCACTAAGTACAAACAATAATATATAGCTAAAGAATAGGACTAATTTCTCAACAAACTCAAGTATTGTTGACTTGTTTATTTTATTTATTTATTTATTATTTTTTTGAAAAAATTACACTTTACTTGGTCAGATAGTATTTGAGAGTATCAGTAAAACCGTTAGTGTGCTACATATAACTAGGAGTAGAGCCTATAAAAGTGGAAACATAGAAGTTAATATATATAACAACAACCCTGAAACAAGTAAAGTGATTCAGCTTTAAGAGCCACTGAACGATTTCATCCATTGTTCGTTTCAATCGAAATATTAAACAGAAAGATGTGGATGTTTAGAGGTCAAAAGTAACGTGGGATTAACGAGACAGCAAAACCAGGAAACAAAATTGCTAGACAAGAAGGAAGCTGAAGAATGGTAGTGACGTAACACAACTAAGGCTACGTTTGATTTAACTTAATTTTACTTAAATTTAGTTCAATTCAATTTAGTTTAAATTTAGTTCAATTCAATTTAGTTTAGTTCAGTTTATGCGTAATTTTATCACTCATTTAATTTTTTTATTTTAAAATAAATCTATATAATTAGATTAAAATGCAATGATTAAACCGTAGCTCGTCACATCATTCGCTGAGTTGTCGAATGATAATGTGTCAATTTACTAATGACGTATCAGTTTACTTATGGCGTGCCATGTGACTCATGACTAGTAAAAAAAGATAAAAAAAAAAGTAGCAACAATTAAAACTTACAAAACATAATGGAGTTTTATTTTTATTTTTTTGTTTTTTTTTTTGTGTGCAAAGGAGCGCAAAGTCCTAAAATTAATTAAGTCTAACAATAGAGCGTGGACGAGCCACGCCCATTACATCTTCAAGCAAAACATTATGCATGCCCACAGGCGGGCTATTAAAAAGCATAAAATTATCTACTTATCAAAGCTAAAATCAGCGAACCAATCTGCAGCAAAGTTGGCTTCGCGATACACATGGCAAACCCGAACTACCCAATTACCATCAACAAGTAACGAGCGACATTGAAGAATAATAAAATAGTGGGGATTCCATGGCCGAGAGTCCTCTCGAAGAGCAAGAAGGACGACATAATGGAGTTTAATGATCCCCTTCTTTTCATTCTCACAAGTTGTCAGACGTTACAAATCCAAGAAATTGAGTAGTAGCTAATTTCTCTCACATATTGAGCCAACAAACAAAAACAAAAAAAAAGCTAAATCCTCTCTTATGAATAGATGATGGAACCACACACCATCAATTCATCTCCTACCTTCCCTTATGTTTAAAGTTCGTATCTGGATCTCATCGCCGTCGTCCGCCATCTTTCCAGCATCGTGTACACCAAATTCCCATTTTGGTAAGGTTTATTGTATTTCTCTTTGCGATTGCTAATAGGCATTCAGTGCTACACCTCCTCTCTTTGCAAGATAACCCCTCTAACTTCATTAAGCTTAGTACCATGCATATATTGCTTTACATTGTTTTCCATGAATAATTATACCAACTAGAATGTTTAAACTATTTAATTTAATTTTTAATTAAAAAGTTATGCTGAAAAATATCAAAAAATAATAGTTAGAAATCGTTACAAAAATTTGGAAAAAATTATGAAACCTCACTATAATAGTAGAGAGGGTGTAGGGGTAGGTTTGGTGGCATGGGGTGGTGGGAGCCATGCTAGGTGCCCAAAAATCGTGGAGCGGTGGAGCAGACATGCCCAAAGCATAACTTTCATACTGGTAGACGTTTCTGTTGGAAAATTATGCTTTAAAATTTAATACTGGGACTTTTATTATTATTTGCTTGTTAGATGCCTAATTCCTTTTCGGTAACATTTATTTGTATACCAATTTATTCGGTAACTATCAAGCTGCGATGAGCGGAACACGTAATTATTCTCTTAAAAGGAACATGACTACATGAAATTATTGTGGGGTGCTGACATATATTTCAGGTTTATGTAAGCTTGAGTGTGAGCTCAATTGCTGGGGTGAAATGCTAGTGGCGTTTCCTGGCATTTACCTGATAATGCGCCGAGCTGTGTGAATTTATGTAATGGAGTAGAAGGTTATGTACATCATCTTGTTGTAACTTGTAAATCCATTTGGTGGGAATGAAATTGAAACATAATTTATCTTTTATTTTTGAGTAATACGCCTAGATTCTGGCCGGAATATTGAAAACAAATTGGTCTTTGGTCTTTGGTGCCACTTGCTTTCCTATGTTGAAACATGCTAGTTTGGGCCTTGGGGCATGCCTTTGGCGTGAGCTGACTATGAATTGTGAATGCGAATGTGAATTGGTGATACCTTCTAGTTCCTATTGTAAATTTGTAATCTCTATTTGATTAATAAAGGTATCAACTACTTATAAAAAAATTGTTAAGAGACATCTTGCTTCGTTATGGTTTAGTCAACTTATTTATGCACCCACAATCGCACATCAAATTTTATTATTATTATTTTTTTATACGCACCCACATTAGCAGCCGTTTTTTTCCCCATTTGAGTCCCAATTGAGCTAAATGTCACTCTCATCAAAACCCGCGCTATATCAAAGTGTAAATGAAATACCGAATGAAGGGTATACATTGCTCGAAAATTACATACATTCAAGTTCACCAGTTTAACAAACTCCCTCGACATGTCCTCTAACCAGATCCTATCTTGAAACGGTTGAAATCTAGCAATACAAGAAGCTATATTGTTTCACTTTCCTACAAGATAAAAGTCAAATTTACTAGACCACAAAATGATCTCATCTAAAACAAAACCGAAATTTATAATAGACACCCTCTCCCTCAACTTTGATGATGTTGGCGTAGTCATTCTCCGCAAGGAACGGTAACCCGCCTCCCAAGCCGTCTTCAAACCGAAAAGCATAGCCCATGCCTCCTCCAATTGTGTGCCACTATTTTAAAAAAGTAGCATTTAAAATAGGTGAAAGATGTGGGTTGTCCATTCAATAGATCAACCATTCATTTTCTGAAACGAAGTTTGAAGGTTGAGTCGTTGAGATACTTGACTTATCTGTCCACCCCTGGAAACAAAGGTAATAACAATACAATCATTGATCAAAACCAAAAGACAAACAATTATGGAGACGATCTACAAGTGAACACAAATGATAAATTAATAACAAACCGGTTTAATTTATTAACTTTTTAAGTGTCCGTTTGGCCTACTTTCTACCAACTTCTCCTTCTACTTCCAAATTTGTTCTAACTCACCCTTTTTTATCCACTATCCCCTCCATTTCCAACTTCTAAAAAGTTGAAATAAAGCTACAATTGGACTAGAAGGAGAAGTTACAAATTATAGCTTCTCCGGCTCCTTCCACTTCTAGCATTGTTTTGACTTCTTAGAAGTTGGAAATGGAGGGGGAATGAATAAAAGGAGGGTGAACAAAAACAAATTTGGAAGGAGAAGTTAAATTTGTGGGAGTTAGGCCAAACGAACCCTAAATCCATTATACCCAAACTTTTTTGAGGTACATCATCAGATCACTGATCTAGAGATAGACTAACCAATATCAACAGAGTGACACGTCTGATACCACTGCCCACTCCATTCAAGTCGGAATTATAAAGCAGAAACATCAACTACGATTTACCAAAAGGTCTAAAATAGAAACATTTCAAACTTATGGAGGTGATAAACCATAAATCTTCAAATAAACCATCATCTGCACATGCACTTAAGTTCCATGCTACGACCTGTCAACAGTACAGACCACATCAGATATCAAATGTTTAAAAAACGTAGTATTTAGATATGGAGCATTGATAAAGGCCGGATCTATAAGGATAATGAGGATTTTTGATCAGTGGCGGAATCAGAATTTTTTTATTGGGAGAGCCGGAACTTGTATTGGAATTTGTTTATAAAATTCGCCTTCTAACTCTTGACAATCATCATTAATGTGCAAGACCTTTGATATGAACTATAGGTATTTGTTTGAGTGAGAACAAGGTGTTTTAATTTCTTGAACTTTTATAAAATTTACGTGTTTGTTGAACATATATTAAATTTGTGCTCCTAACAAAGTTACTCTTTATTTGATTAAAGACTCGAAATATTTATTTATAACAAAATAAGGACAAATGATAATCAAAAGGCAATTAAAAAAATGAAAAAAAAACACACAAGCAAGGAGTTAAAAAAAACATCTAGCTAGTAAAACAATTAGGTATTTGTTTGAGTGAACTATAGGTATTTGTTTGAGTGAGAACAAGGTGTTTTAATTTCTTAAACTTTTATAAAATTTACGTGTTTGTTGAACATATATTAAATTTGTGCTCCTAACAAAGTTACTCTTTATTTGATTAATGACTCGAAATATTTATTTATAACAAAATAAGGACAAATGATAATCAAAAGGCAATTAAAAAAATGAAAAAAACACACACAAGCAAGGAGTTAAAAAAACATCTAGCAAGTAAAACAATTAGGTATTTGTTTGAGTGAACTATAGGTATTTGTTTGAGTGAGAACAAGGTGTTTTAATTTCTTGAACTTTTATAAAATTTACGTGTTTGTTGAACATATATTAAATTTGTGCTCCTAACAAAGTTACTCTTTGTTTGATTAATGACTCGAAATATTTATTTATAACAAAATAAGGACAAATGATAATCAAATGGCAATTAAAAAAATGAAAAAAAAAACACACAAGCAAGGAGTTAAAAAAACATCTAGCTAGTAAAACAATTAGGTATTTGTTTGAGTGAGAACAAGGTGTTTTAATTTCTTGAACTTTTATAAAATTTACGTGTTTGTTGAACATATATTAAATTTGTGTTCCTAACAAAGTTACTCTTTAAAAGAAAGAGAGTTGGAAGATCTAGGAATCGAACTCAAGATTGCCCGCATTCTACTCTATCTTTGCACTTTCCTTTCAGCCAACTGAGCCAACTTTAGTATATGTTACCCATGTACCTTACTTACTATTTATCAAATATCAAAATCATGGGGGAGACCATGGCCTACACCAACCCCCCTTGGTTCCGCCCCTGTTCTTGGCGATTGCATCGCATATCTCGCAACTAACTCCTCCATGAAGACTTAGAGCGTTCATGTTTGGAGGCGCCTAGAGGGAGTGTAATCCCTTATATACATGAGATATCAAAAGTTGCAAGACAAGAAGGATGGTGATGCATTGGTGGCGCGTTAACATCAGATCATCAAGAGACTAGCTTGAGCGTCATTCCAATGATCTTGGCAATTGGGACACTCTCAAGTTAAGTGATGACATTTCTGGTCCTAGAGGCCTTAGTGTCCTTTTGGCCACTTAATCTTGATCATTTTCGTACATGATTAGTCCGTATTGATTAACATTTGTAATTAGTATTAATTATATTGCACCCTACTTGTAATTAGCGTAATTAACAAATGTATTTAGTTCTTATTTGAACTCCCTAAGTAGTTGTTCAATGAGGAGAGTCTAAAAGCACATGGGATGGATAAGGATGAAGCATGAGGCTCCTCTTTATAGCTCACCCACGTTTGTCCTTATGCAAGGACAAGCAACAACTGTCAAGTGGTCCAAACGCAAGGAAATCAGCTCCCAATTGTACTGCATGTATTTGACTTGTTTTGGGCTGAATATTGAAGTTTCAAATTGCTTGGGCCTTACTCTTGGACAACTCACCCATTCTAAAGTATTCCTAGGTTTTTAGGGTACATTTGTAACCCCTATAAATATGAAAGCACAACTGATGTAATGGGGAGATGGTGATGAATGAAAATATAAAATGACTGCTGCCTTTTGCTTACAAACCTTATTATTTTTAGAATAATCCTAGGATTATTTGGTAAAGCAGTATTAATCTTTATCCTTGGTGGTTTAATCCTCTAGATTAGTGGTGATATTAATTTATCCTCCCTCTTCTTATTTATCATTTGATTTTTTTTTTCAATATTAAAAATCACAAAACACAAAAAATATTATTCAGACCTTCATTGTTGAAAAACGAGCTAAAATCTTAAATTTGCTAACGCATCAGATGGTGCAGAATACCGTGGAAGAAGAGTAAGTTTTTGTACAAGATTTAGCTGAAGTATTTCAAAACTTGGGAGCAAGGTTGCAAAATCAATTTTCTAGTAAAATTCCAGAAACATGGGAGAATATTGAACATTTTAAACCAAAAGGTAGTAAGTTATCAATAAAAAATGATTGTCTCATCAGCAACTGAGATGTTACTCGTCATTAACATGAGTATATCTGAGAGAATTCAACCAAGTGTTTCAGTTTTTGGGCATCATAGAGACAATATTTTCCAGAACATTATGACAAACTACTAAAATGTTTTGAACCAAAAAAAAAGGAAAATGTCTAATCAATGTTTTATAAAACACAATTGCAGAACATTTTTTAAACCAAAGTCATTATTTTAGAAATTCAACTGCAATCAATAAGGACAGATGTTTTTCAAAACATTCAATGTCTGATATTCACTAAGTAGAAACAATAATATATATAGCTAAAGAATAGGACTAATTACTCAACCCACGTTTATCAACAAATCCGTAAAGAGATCAGTTGAGATTAATCATCGAGAACACTTTACTTGGTCAGATACTATTAATAGAATCCGTAGTGCTGTAAGTGTACTAGATAGGGGCGAAACCAGGATTTTTTAAGTAGGGGGCCGTAGCTGGAGAAACGGGAATCGATCCCCGGTCGCCAACCCTTAATGGGCCTCATAAAGTTCCGCTACCACTGCACCAGTTTGCATTTGGCGTTAATTGGACACACTTTTGTTTATTTTCAATAATTTACCAGGGGCCAGAGTAAAAACATAAGAGAAACTGGGCTGGGCCATGGGGGCCGGGCCTACGCCAGCCCTCTGTGGCTTCGCCCCTGTACTAGATATAACTAGGAGTTTAAATTACTTGCAAGAGTCTATAAATGTGGTACGTAGCAATTAGCCAATCATTATCAAGCAATTACTAATAATTAGGATATCTTGGCCTAATAGTTAAGAGTGAAGTTTGGATACATACAATATCCCAGGTTCAAATTCCCGCTCCCTCCCTCCCTCCCTCCCTCCCATATGTATGTACTCATATATTGTACGTGCATTGATGCCTCATCCGAATAAACAAAAAAAATTAAAGGGCATGAATAAGTTAATAATAACAACCTTCAAATCAAATTATTAATCACATTTTCCAATGAAATGAAATAAAAACTAATAATTATATACAACACCAATGGAAAAAAAAAAAAAAACACACTCAGATTTGTTGAACATGAAACAAGCAAACAACAGCCAATTTCAAATATCTTACTTATCTAGAGGTGAATACCAATCAATGCCTGTTACGTTGAGACAAACAAAAATAATCTTTACCGCTAACTGAAACAAGTAAAGTGACTCAGCTAAGAATGATATGCTATCTTTGTCTCCATTTTCTCTCATTTTAATTGTGTGCAGCTAAAGAGAGTAGATCCCGCGATCTAGCTATTAAATTGACAACGGTGATCATTCGTCTACGGTGTAAACTACAGTAGAGGGATCACATTCAGAATCCTACAGTTTGCATCCTGGTGAGTGATTTTGCTCATCAAGAAATATTTCAACTTACTGATGCCTATCTTACGGCCTTTGCTAATGATAGAACCGTAGAAGTATAGGGGGCTGTTTACTTGGACCAATCATTTTTCAGTTTTCATTTCCCATTGTTTTTTAAGAATCCAATTTCTTTGAATACGTTTTCTTATTGTAGAAAACCAAGTGAAAACATGTTCCACTCCAGTCCCTCATTTTTTAATGTCAATTTTCCAAAATAACCATTAGCTCAAGGTATTAGGGTGGGGAATGAAATGAGAAAGGATGACTAGCGATTCGGATTTAATTTTTTTTAAAGAAAATTGGGCCACCAAACCACCACCATGGTGGCCGCCGGCGACAGGCGACTCTAGCAGTGGGGGTCTTGTCCTCCGCTGCCGGTTTCCACTGGCCGATAACCACCACTGGCAGTGGTTGCTTGGTGGCATCCATGGCAGTGAATGGTGATAGTGGAAGGGGTGGGGTATGAGTGTTTGGAAAATAAGAGGAAGAAAAAACAGAAAACATCATTTTGATGTTTAGTAAACACACCCCTAGAATTCAGTTGTGATGATAACTTGGATGTGATTTGGAAAATGAATTCCAAGCCAAAAATAAATTTTTAGCTCTTTTGTTCCCAAGGCATTGTACGACTGATGACTCATGTAAGACCTGGGTAGGTAGTGTCCTTAGGGATTGCCCATGGGCAATGGAAATTTGGAGTGAATTTGATCCTCCTGATACCTTTTATAATACTAATTTCAGGGTCTGGATAATAGAAAATTTAAAAACAAAAAAACACATCAAAACTCTTTAGCCCCTCCTGGCCTATCCCGTTTCCTCTCATTGCTTGGGAAATCTGAAAGAACAGGAATGACCATGTTTCACTGATCAAGTCAAGCCCATTCACATTATTAAGAAGAACATACTTGCCATTGCTTGGGAGGTTCACTCTTCCATCCCCAGCATCACCCCAAACCCCACTCTCGTACACCTGGCATTCTGGCAACCACCCCAACAACACAGGTTTAAGATCAATGTTAATGGCTCTTTTAATGTCAAGGACAAGTCTTCTGGGTATGTAGGTTTATGCAGGGATTGGCAAGGGTCCTGGCAGGGAGGTTTTCTGGCAGCAGGAAAAGCCTCATATGCTTTACATGCTGAGCTCAAAGCTTTGAAGATAACACTGATCTAGAGACAGTAAGCAGCCTGGGGAGATGTAGTGTTGAGTACAGACTTTGAGGAGATTGTCAACATCCTCCATGGACATAAGGAAGTTGCCGAGTTTACTTTTCTTATCTCCGAATGCAGGGTGCTGATAAGGACAGAGAGGAGGAATACTCAGGTTTGCTTCGAGAGGCGCGTGATGAATAGAGTTGCAGACATCATGGCTAAGGAAGCAAGGAAGAAACTAAATCATGGAGGTGTAACCTTTTGTAATACTATCCCTACGTGCTGTTTGGAACGGTTAGACCTAGATACCTTGTATTTTGAGTGCCCATGACACCCACTTTTCTATTTAAGCAATTAAATACTTTCTTACCAAGAAAATAAATAAATAATATTTTGCAGGGGTTGAGCGAATTATGTGACACTGAGAAGGACTGAAGTTCACATAACACCATACTGAACTTAGAACTATTGTACGTATGAGTGACAACCGACAAGCATGACTTTATCCAACACTCTTTCACCGCAGGATCTATTGACCTTGCGTTAACGGAACGCCTAAGAGCAAAACCACACACATAAAGGCCACACGTCCAGGGTAAACAAGAGAGGACACTTCGCCGCGCCCCATGCATTTCATTTCTCATTGTTCATCACCCCACCCTCTAGGCTATCTGAACAATCAACATTTTCAGGTCAATCAAAAACGAACCTGCACATTTCTATCTCTTGGTGTAGCTGACTCATGTATCTAAAACGTTAAGAATGAGCGAATGATGAGCACTGCACTTCAAACATTCCACTCGGTCTATAGACCCAGGGCAGTGACTAATGCATTAAACCAATAGAGTCAGCTGGAACCTGGAAATAGAAGCGCAGCATCCACGCTCCAGTGGCAAACTCCAAAGCTACAAACCAACACAATCCTGAAACCAAAATTGCAAAAAAATACTACAATATTAACATAAACCTGCAGCAGAAGCACGCATGTTCAGACGACTCAAGGACAAAAAAACCATAGCACTTCTATCAACCATCATACCAGAGACCAAAGATGGCCCAACAAGAACAGTAGGATACCAAGATGATTGGAGTATATCAGGATATATCTACTTACTAACCTCAACGAAGTCCAGCAATGTAAGACCAACATGAAAAAGAAGAAACACACAAGCACAGTATATTACTCCCTCCGTTTCGGAAAAATAATAACATTTTGATACACCCCAAAACTGATCTAGGCCCAGTTAATAGTGACCCAATAGTTAGTTAGCCTATTTCCTTTTTTTTTTTTTTTTTTTGCTATAAGGACGTATGCAATAGCCCGCAAACCACATGCACCGGGCAAGCCAACCCATCTTTGATGTGCCGATGGGCTCAAATAGAGGAGGAGACCCTCCCTACAAAGAAAGGTAGAGAAGATTTTTATTATTCTCCCTACATAAGGATTCGAACCCCACTGGGTTGTGAGGGGATAACACTTACCACTTGAGCTCCCACCTCATCCTCCATTTCCCTTTTAGCTAGTTAGTTTTACTGTTATTTTGTATTTTCTAGCTTATTTACCAAGCCAAGTAGTGATATAAATCCTTTGTAGTTCATTTGAGAAATCATGTCTATAATGAAATGAAACTTCTCCTTTGCTCTTCCCCAATGTCTATTTCTCTCCTTCCCCAAATTTCCCTCTGGTTATGTTGATTTCAGTTGCGATGTTGAATTTCTCGATGACCTCCCTCTTTCTTTGAGCGTTGTCCTGTTAATTCCATCCCCTATCCTATATATAAAAACCCTAAATATTTTGAAGTGTATCATTTGGTATCAAAGCTGTACTTTCCTCGGCTTACTGTTCATCAATGGCAGAATATTGTTCTTCACCTTTAAGCGCTCAAGATTTCTGTGACAAGCTCAAGGATGATTTTCCACTTGAACCTCAATTACAAGCAGCAGTAGCAAGTAAGGTAATTCAATCTTACCGTTATCTTTCTCGAGATGAAATTTATGAGAAAATGGAATTGGGAGTATGTGAATGGTGTGAGAAACCTTATTGTTCCCCACATAAATGCGAGATAATTGGGTCAAATTCCATGTTTATGATAGATGATGAGTATATGTTTCTTATAAAGGGCCACTGTGAGGTGAAGCATGATAAAGAAGAGCAAAAATGCTTAGTTGAAAAACATGCATGTATGGTGCTCGATGAAATGCCTAAACAGAAAATGATGGTGCAATTGTGTGATGAAGTGAGTATGAGAGATAATAGTGCACATAAGGTGTTTGATGTATGTCCTGAACCAAAAATTGGGCTGCAATCCTTTAATTCTGCAAAGGAGTTGCAAATCCTAAATGCCCATAACATGCTCGATAAAATGTCTGAACCTGTTTATTTTGATAGAGCAATTGAGATTAAAACTTTCAAGGTTTTTGATCCGGGAGAAAGGTTGGTGGACTTGGCTGGAAATGAACGTGTGGGGATGATTGAAGTTGGTGGTGAAAGGTTGAAGGAACCTCAGCTTATCACCAAGTCCCTCTCGCCAATTGGGTGTGTAAAGCCAATGTCAGTGCAAAATAGAGCCACTAATTTGTCCTGGTTGGGAGGGGAATCTTCAGAGGTGTTCAGCTCAATTATTCCGGTCTGTAAGTATCCTCCGCTGCATGATATTCCTCCAGTATATTTTGTGGAAACCATGGCTGCTTTAGAACCACAGGACACTGAGTGTACTGATCAAGATTGCAGGCTTAAAATGAAACGAATATTTCAAGCTTTGTGTTCTTCTATGCCTAGATTATACACTGAATTTGAAGGGTTAATGGATTATAGGGAGGTTCACAGCTGGGGAAAAGTGGTAATCTGGCCTTTAACTGTAACAGATGACATGTCCTCTAGCAAAGAGATGGAGAGTCTGCTCACCATAATTAAAATGTTTGGGACTACCTACTATTTTTCCAATGGTGTAACTGAATATGTGGTGGTGGTTTCCAAAGTGTTTGACCCTGGTGGTTGCTCCAATTTGTCTTATTTAGAGCCTTGGTGGTTACATGGGGGTGAGATTGATCTTGTTGTTGGTTGTTGTAATATTTCTTGCGAGGAATCTTGGCATCTAGTGTTGCTCATTGCTTGGCAACTTGATCTTTTGTTTGATCTGGTATGTGAATGTTTGGTGGTTCACGTTTTTGATCCTGGTGGTGATTGGTATAATTTTCTGTATGGGAATTTCTGGAGCCTGCTTCATTGTACTTGCACCAGAGCTAAATCCTTTGACATTATCCAGTATAGTGAGCTATTGGAATATGTGTCATTGGGTGGTGAGATGCAGCGTAATTGTTTAATTCCATATACTGAATGGAAACTTGGGTTCAATCCCAAATTTGTTGACCTGATAAATGGTGATGGGATTAAAGTATTTGATCCGGGTGGTTTGTGTTATATTGAGGGAGCATCATGGCTCAAAACGTTGCTGATTTTTGTACAACTCAATGTATTGCTTGATTTGGGAGGCAAACCTTCAGTAAGCATCAGAAATAATGATGGGAGGGAAGTGCTTGTGCAGCTCCATTACAATGAAGCCAGAACTTGGAAGATAGCCTGGGTGGGTAAATGCCTTCAACCTCATGTTTTATTATGCCATTCCAGTGGAGTTAGCTTTATAATGTTACTCGTTGTCGGTTGCTTATACAAGGTTGCCCATGGCATTGAAGTGGCAATTAGTGGAGTTACTAATGTACTATGGCAGAGGTCTGGTTTGGTAAGTGAGGTTTTAGCTGTCACTTTGAAGGTTGACTCCAAAACATTTTGTGAAAGGGTCATTTACATATTTGATCCTGGTGGAGCGAATTTGAGTCTGGCATCATGTGGTTCTTGCAGTATACGATCCTCTTGGTGTATGCTCATGTCTTCTCGGTGCTCGCCCTTGCATTTCCGCACCCTTGAGGACAAGGGTGCTTTGAAGGGGTCAGTATTGATACACCCCAAAAGCCCAGTTAATAGTGACCCAATAGTTAGTTAGCCCATTTCCCTTTTTGCTAGTTAGTTTTACTGTTATTTTGTATTTTCTAGCTTATTCCCCAAGCCAAGTAGTGATATAAATCCTTTGTAGTTCATTTGAGAAATCATGTCGATTATGAAATGAAACTTCTCCTTTGCTCTTCCCCAATGTCTATTTCTCTCCTTCCCCAAATTTCCCTCTGGTTATGTTGATTTCAGTTGCGATGTTGAATTTCTCGATGACCTCCCTCTTTCTTTGAGCGTTGTCCTGTTAATTCCATCCCCTATATATATAAAAACCCTAAATATTTTGAAGTGTATCACATTTACTTTTTGATGGTCAAACTTTACAAACGACCATTGATTTCGGAAAAAATATAAGGATTTACAATGTAAAAATACTATTGTTGGATTCGTTTTAATTATTACTCCTTTCGGAAAATCTAGTTTTTATAGTTTATGTATTCATATATACACAAATATTTATGGTCAAAGTAGTGCATTAGAGATCGCGCAAAAGTAAATGTTACAATTTTTCAGAAACGGAGGGAGTATAAAGCAAGGTGGTTTTTTCAAAAGGTAACAGCTAAAGACAAACCATTTTCAATAGAACTGCAATACTCCACAAATTGGTAAAACCACTCAATAATCAACCATAATCAAGTAAGTACAACCTCTGTACAAATAACAGCACCTACCTTATGAGATGGGAGGAAGACATATTGCCAACTTCATCTATTAACCAAATACTGATTAGTGGAGAGCCTTTGATGAAAGGAGTTGATGGAATCGCACCAACATCAGAATCTTTAGCCATTAAGTTCCCTACAGTGATCACCCAAAGCCAACGCATCAAACACATCAAAGGTTTAGAAACTCCTTCCCTGAGGCTTGAGGCTTCACAAACTGCAGGTCTCAACAACGAAATTCTAGGTTTAACAGGAAAAAAAAGAAAACACTCCTGTCACTACTTTCCCCACTAACTCCATAGCAACTGAGGTTTGTTTTCAAGTTCAACCCACAAGAGCAAGAACAAAAAGCAGAAAAGATCAACTATGGACACTGCACAAACTACAAGCTGAGGAGATGTCGTCCTCAGTCTCAGACTGATTCTAGCAGAAATAAAGCACTACATGCAAATAACCAGTCTTCAAGCTTGGCAACTTCGCTCTGTAAAAAATCTACTAAAGACACAACACCGTGCACTACGTTGCCACTCAATTGCTTATGTAGCAATGCCTGAAGATGTATACAGAAAAAGACTTCATTACGTACAACCGATATATATACCCAAGAATCTTTAGATACTATATGCTCCAAAAAGAGAACCATGTACTCTACATAACTGGAAGATCAATAGCCCTACACAAATCCAATGCTCAAGAGAAGTTTAATATGGTCAAGTGAAGAGATACCATGAACAAATTAGAAAGGTCAATAACTAAGAATGATGAATAAATATGCAACACAAAATTAAATAAATGAACATTTAGAGACAAAGATAATCAAGGTTCAACAAAAACCATAAACTTTGGAAGAAACTCCTGCAATTGCAACACCGTACCAGAACCATCTTGCCCCATTTTAATGCATTACCTTCTGAAAGTTCATTGATATAAGGCTCTACTGAGGCCGACAAAGCACAATCGTTCCTACCTCACAGTAATTGTAAATGAGCATTGAACAAAGCCCTCGCCACTTAATCGTATATAGTATGAAGTAATACCATGAAAAACAAAAAATAGAAAGATCAAAAGAATGCTGGACAAATGCAAACCGCAATGCCAACTCCATGGCTGACCAGTGTGAAACACCTACAAGGTAAGCATTTTAATGACATTTAGAGACACAGTTGTAAACAACATATTAGGATATTTAGAATGAGAAGAAATGATGAAAAAAGAAAAGCAGAGAAATGAATGAGCATTTTAATGACATTCAGAGACATTGTATAACAACATATATATTATTTTTCATGTCAAACTTTTCTTAATTTTAAGTCGAAAAAGAAAGTTAATTATGGATTTACGCTGAATCTATTGGGTCAACTCGGGTCATTTTAGAGATAAGTTTAGTTTAGATCAGATTCATAACGCCATTTTACTTGGCATGAGTCCACTATCCATGACAATATCAAGTACCAATTACCGCCCGACTCGCACCACCGGCACCGGCTGTAAATAATGACCCGCATTATACAAATTTACTGTACAATTTACAAATTACAACAGAGGTCACGTTTTTCGCTTCTAACTTTCTCAAGGTACATCATTTTCTCTCCTCTGCTGATTTCTTCACGTATCCATCTCTCTCTCAGTTTTCTCTTTCTGGATACCTGCCTTTTGTATCATCGATTCCTTGTTTCTCACTTAATTAATCTACCACATCAACGATAACAATGTTATAATTTTACTGTTTGTAGAATCTTATTTAGAGTTCGCGTGGAGAAAACCCTAACATGCCAAACGCGACAATAAATTTGAATTATTTATTTAGGTCTTTAAAATCTTTATTAGAAATTTTGAACAAGGTAACATATGTTAACATGAGGGAGGGTTTTGCTGTGAAGGTAAAATAGAATTTATTGTACCAATAAGTCGTTGGTGTGAGTGGTTCGGCACTCTCGTAAGGGGAAATTTTAACATGGAAAATTGGACAACACTTTGGACAGATGAACCCTATGGATTACAGTATTTTGCTGATTTTGGATATGTTTCTTAAATTTTTGCCTGTTAACTCCTTCACTTATATATATATTCCTTCGTTCGTTCCCAGATCTGCAAGTCATGGTGAAAGAGAAAACTAGCAGTGATCCGTACCCTTATTTAGCTAATAAGTCAACTAGAGGAACCCTCTATGGACCTGCAGAATTTCTTTCTCCAAGGCAAAAGCAGCTTAGGAGGATGAACCATCAAGAGTTTGAAGTCTACCACAAGAAAGTCGAAGAAACCCGGGTACGTAAACCCCTCACCCTTTTCCCATTTTGATGTTCAGCTCATATTCAATTGTTCATTTTTGTCCATAATAGACAGTGTTTATTAGATTATGTTGTATGGATAATTATGTTAACCAAGTTGTTATTGTGTGGTTTGTTAAGGCAAGGTCATGGATTTGAATCCCCATTCCCCTCATATCTTGTGTCTGCTGGTTTTTAGGAATTATACTAGCTCCTTGTTGGTACTACATTGACGGGGCCAGTGCTTGCGCTGGTTGTTCAGCTAGTCTGATATGTTTGCTATTGAACACGAGAGTCCAAACATGACGGTAGGAGGTACCTCGGTCTCCATTCACTTGCACCCTCTTTTAGCATAGCAAAAAACCAAGTTGTTATTGTGGCAAATCCATTCATTGTGAAGTGATATATATGCTTAACATAGTTAAAACTTTATTTATTTGCTTGAATGCGAAGGTAAATTTCTTTTAAACTTTATACAACCTGTAGGGTTATGATGTTGATGGTTGTACCGGATTCATGGCTGGCCGAAATGCTCCCATCCATCCCGAGTCTCACTGGTGGAAATTGGCAACGTGGGCAGCTAAATTTGCTGCTGGTAGAGAGGGAGAACTTGGGGTAACTTCTGCTCTCTAAGTATTGTTATCCTTGGCAGCTTGTATGCTATGTATTTTGTACGCCTGGGTTAGGTTAATAAAAGTCTAAGGTCTTTTTTTCTTACTTTCTTGAGAATTTGGGGCAGCAAGCCCTAGCAAACTGATTAGATAACATCTAAGGAAAAAGGTATGATGAATGGACACAGGTAGTTGTAAATACAGTATGTAGCGAACGAACGACGACTGAATAGAAATCTATGCTTGGGAGGATTGATGTTTTGCATTTTGACTATAGCATCCCAAACTAGTGAACTGTTTTTTATGTTTTCTGATGTATAAATACTACTTTTGCTTACTAATGATTTGCATAACATTTTATTGCCAGGGAAAATCTCTTGACTTTTTACGTCTCGTGAAAGCCAATATTCAGCCAGTATCAGGCGTCATCTACTATTTGACCTTTGAAACCCTAGATGAAGATGATCAAAAAAAGAAAAAAAACCTTCAGATCAAAAGTGTGGGCTAATATTCATCGTGACTTGGAAAGGATGGATTTTGAGGAAGTCAAAGCCTCTAAGAGGACAGGTAACCATCTAAAGAACGTTCTTTTTGGATAAAACTTTCGGTATGAACTGTGAAGGTAGAGATAACACACTATATCTTTCATGATAGCATGGACAAATATTGTGAATTACTCCAATATTAACTGCTAGACTAGTGATTTCTTACCTTTGTTAACATGTCCATGAACTAGCAAGGTTTGAATGAATGTTTGAGTAGCATTCATGATCCAGATATATAGGCTCTCAACCTCGTTAGTGTGGTTTAATTGTGTGCTTAAATTGTTTGCCCCTTTATCCATGTCTCATTTCTCCCACCAAATGCTCTCATGACGTTAGGCTGCTTTACGATGCTTAATGCCATTGCTAGCCTTGGCTTCTCGCCCTTCCTTGTTGAACTCTCTGCACTGACTCCTCACTTTTGGGATTTTTGACCTTCTTTTCTATAGATATTACCGGTAGAGAGGTTGTGTGTATGAACTCTGGTGGTTCCTTAAATTATCAAAAAAAAAACTCCGGTGGTTATTACAGGGTAACGGATTTTAGGCCCTTTAGTTTGACTACTAATGTGTATAAGATTATTACCAAGGTCTATCCGTTCGGCTAATGGTTGTTTTATCGGGGACTATCATGACTATCCAGAGTACCTTTGTAGAGGATCGACCATTTTCTGGGTTAATTTTGTGTTAGAATATATTTGAAAATTAAGATAAAAACTTAAAAAATGTATTTTTCAGTCGCAAATTTTATGTAAAGATTAATTTATGAAATATAAATATGTATGGAAAAAAATATGTGCCTCTCGTACGTGAGGTGTGCGCTTTCGCCTCACGCCTTGCACCTCAGACTTTTGGACCCTATCCGCCTCAGCGCGCCTCGCGCTTTTTAAAACCAAGATGCTTGTCCATGGAATTCGTTACTCAGGTATATATCATCTTTTTTCTTTCTTCTCGTCAGGTATAAATTGGGTAATGGGCAGGGTCATTCCTGACTTTTGAGAGGCCCTGTGCTAAAATTAAAAATTAGGTCCTCGTCGGGGACCACCTATACTAAAATTAGGCCTCATTGGGGACATTTCTGTGCTAAAAATTAAAAATTAGGTCCTTGTTTAGAATGCGACCACACATTAACAGCAACCAATACTTTAACCCTTTTTTTAAGGGAAAACTGGTATTTTAATTAGCTGTACTCTGTACTCTTTCTTCAAAATACAAATTTTAATTCCCAATAATTAAAAAAAATTCTAAACCATGCAGCTACGGAGTCTATATTTATTATTATACAAATGTTAAACACAAGAGAGAAAGAAAGACAGGAAACAAGATGAAAGAGAGAGGGGGGCCCATGGAAAGGCTTATTAACTTGTAGCCTTTTACACGCAGGTTTCTAGAATTTTGGCTTTTAGAATCATTCAGCAACTGTTTTTGCAAATGCTACTCCTTTCTAGCCCAATACTTTAAGATTGGGCCCTAAATTTGCTAATTATTCTGGGGTCCTGTGCGCTGCACCTGCCTAGGGACGGGAATGGTAATGGGTAACAGTTTGGTTCTGGGAGGACGTTTGGGATGGGGACACTTCGTTCTATTCAGGCTTCCTAGGGCTTTCCAGCTATCTATGCTGCATAGTGCTCCTGTGTACAGTTTTTACATCCCTAGGAGCACATCCCTAGGTTCACTCCAACCTCAATTGGTGAGATTATTTGGCTTACTTTTATCCATCTTTAATCTTTTCAACACTTCCTTGACATGTTTCTTTAGTGATACGAAAATTCCATCATCAGCACCAAGATAATAATTCATCATTCCAATGCCAGTCATGTCAAATTCTTTCTTCTTTTTTGTTTAAACTCCTCAAGCATCTCTGGGTTATTTCCTGTATAGATCACATCATGTACATAAAGACACTATAGACACTATCATGATTCCTCCATCCTCTCTCTTCTTTATGTAAAGAGTATGCTTGTATGGACATTTGTTGAACCCAAGCTCTGAAAGTAAGAGTCTATACGACCATACCAGTATCTAGGAGCTTGCTTTAGCCCGTATAGAGCTTTCTGAAGCTTGTAAACTTTATCTTCATCTCCTTTTCTAATGAATCCAGGGGTTTGATCAACGTACACTTCTTCCTCTAATTCTCCATAAAGAAATGATGATTTCACATCTAATTGAAAAACTTTCCATGCATTCTGAGCTGCTAATGATAATACTAACCTTATTGTTTCCTGCCTTGCAACTGGTGTAAATATTTCATTATAATCTAGTGTCGCCTTCTGCTTATAACTTTTTGCGATGAGCCTTGCCTTATATTTCTCTACATTGTCTTCTGCATTCAACTTTGTTTTATAAACCCATTTAACTCCATTGGGATTGTGTCCTTCTGGAAGATCAACAAGCTTCCATGTGTCAATTCTTCTCAATGGAACTGATTTCTTCTTCCATTGTCTTTTTCCATCATCTTTAGTCGCATTCTCAAAGTATATAGGATCCCCTTGAGAAAATAAGTCAAATTGAAACATTAACTCTTCATCATCATTGTCTGTTCCAATGACATAATCTTTCATCCAAGATGGTTGCGTAGTGACTCTACTTGGCCTCTGATTTCCTTCATTCTCACTTGCACCATCTGTGGTACGACGATCTTCTTCAGGCATTGTCTGTGATGATGATTCAGCTTCAACGGGCAGTGTTGTTTCTGCTGAAGTTGAGAGATCTAGCGGAATAATATTTTGTTCATCATTTGTCCAACTATATGTTTTATCTTCAGCGAAAACAACATTTCTGCTAATAACAATTTTCTTTGTCTTCGGGTCATATAACTTGTAGGCTTTCGATACATCACTTCGACCAATAAAAATGCAAACCTCGACTTTATCATCTAGGTTCTTACGTTTTTGATCTTGTAACACACCCGAAAACCTTTATATGACGAATATCTGGCTTATGCCTGCTCCATGCTTCTTCAGGAGTAGTATATTGAACATCTATAGTAGGACAAATATTCAAAATATAAACACTCCAGTTAACTGCTTCTGCCCATAATTTTTTGGGCAAAGATTTTGTTTTCAACATGCTTCGAACCATATTCATGATAGTTCGATTCTTCCTTTCAACTACTCCATTATGCTGAGGTGAGTAAGATGCTGTCAATTGATGTCGTATTCCATGCTTCTTTATGAAATGGTTGAAATAAATTGATGTATATTCACCGCCTCCGTCCGTTCTCAAAATCTTGATATAGTATCCACTTTCTTCTCAACAAAAGCTTTGAAACTTTGAAAAACTTCCAACGCCTTTGACTTCTCTAAAAGAAAGTACACCCAAGTTTTACGACTATAATCATCAATGAAAGTAATAAAGTATCTTTTCTTTCCAAATGATCGAGGAGTAATTGACCCACATATATCCGAATGAATAATCTCCAACGCAAAAATCTTGCTCTTCTAGATATTCCTATGGAAAATGAATCTCTTTGTTGTTTCCCCAGGATGCACTCTTCACATACTTCTTTAGGTGGCTCTACTTGTGGTAAACCTGTCACCGTATTCTTTTGGCATAATAATCTTAAACCATTAAAATTCAAATGGCCAAACCTTAAATGCCAAAGCCAAGTTTCATCTTTTGCAATTGTACTGCAACATGGCGTGCTCACATTCTGGATATGCAGAGGAAATATTCTATTTTTTGTCATCTGGACTTTTGCTATCAAACATCTTTTACCATCTTCATTGTTTTTCAACCTTGGAGTATAAAAGACATTGGTAATGTATTCAACATCACCGTTTCTCGTTTGTATTAAGAGATTTTCCTGTTTCCCAATATCTCAAATTTTGAGTTATCCCCAAATCGCTGACTCCACACTGCAAATCAAATACCATATATGGTACTCCACAATGACCAAGCCTTAAATGCCGAAGCTTCACGTGCAATGCTATAATTACAATAAATATGGTCATTATAATTATGAATGTTACGCAAGACCTCCAAGAGGAGAAAATATTAATCATATCGAAAAGATAGAAGATGGATATGCAGAATCTATCCTTCTTGTTTGTAACGTGGAAGAAAGCAAAATATAATATATGGTACTTGGATACTGGATCGAGTAACCATATGTGCGAAAATAAAGAGTTATTTTCTGAGATTGATAACTCTTTTAGGTCATCGGCGCGATTTGGGGATAACTCAAAAATTGGGATACTGTGAAATACAAACAGGAAACGGTGATGTTGAATACATTACCAATGTCTTTTACGCTCCAAGGTTGAAAAATAAATTTTTGAGTTTGGGTCAACTATTGGAGAAAGGATATGAAATTAAGATGAAAGATGGGTATTGCAACATTGAAGATGGTAAAAGATCTATGATAGCAAAAGTTCCGATGACAAAGAATAGAATGTTTCCTTTACATAAGACATGCCTTTTGTAGGATTTTCGAATTTGAGATAGAAATTTTACATTCTCTCTCTAGAGAGTGTTCTCTCTCGCTCTCCCTTCCTCTCTTCTTCCTTCTTCACCTCTGCTCTCTCCTCCACTGGCTCTCACCCTTTCTAATGGGGCTTTCACAGCCCATCGCGGCCCAGATTGGAGGGATTTCCTTTGATCTGTACTATGAGAAACTCAGGGATGGTGGTTTCGACAAGATCTGGGAGAAAGGCCGCAAGAAGTGTCGCCGGCTACATACGACAGCGACTATGGCGCGGTGGTTGGAAGGTTTTATCGGCTCAGATCTGCTAAGGAAAGGCGGATTTGAGGAAAAAAGGCGTTTTGGAAGAACCCTAGGATGGGTGAAGGCCGGATCGAATTCTAAGGGATTTTTTTTGGTGGTCGGTTTGTGTCGCCATGGCAAATCGATGGAGGTGTTCGTGCCCAGCGGTAAGGATGGCCGGAGTTGGGATTATTTCAAAGCCGCCCTTACCAAGGTGATCGAGTTCTTTTCGCCAACCTCTTATGGAGGTCAGGCGACAACATCCAGGCCCAGATCTGAGAATATTAACAGTAAGAGAAATTACAGGGGTGCAGTTGCTGGTGACGTCTCGAAATGTGGCCAGGTAAGTCACTCAAGTTCCAGGCAAGCAAGTAGGTCTTGGGATCTAGGGTTTCCAGCGGAGCAAGTTGGGGCGCGTGCCTCCACTCGCGCTGGTGCAGAGGCTGCGCGTGAACCCACACGCCCTCCTTTTGTCGAGGCGCGTTGTTCTACGCACTCTACAGGTGGGTTGCCCCGTAAAGATGATGGGGCTCCTAATTTTGGCTCCAGCTCAGCAACTTTATCAATTGGAATAGCTGCAGATCACAAGGTACAGATTAATATTGATTTGGGACAAGCTCTTGCTTCTCTCACTCAAGCCTTTGCTTTACTCTTGAATGTGGGGGGAGTTAAGGTGAGGATATGACTAGAGGGTGACCAGGTTGGGGGGTCATCCAGTTCTCCATCAAGTAGTGGAACACCAGTGCCAGCCTTGGCTGGGTTTGCAGGCCACCAGGAGGATGGTGGTGCAAAAGCTTTAGATCAAGCGGCCATTCCTTTGGTTGTAGATAAGGGTCAGACGAGTTCACAAGTAAGGGAGGTGAATGTTAGTCAACAACCAATTTTGAGCGGCCCGGTTTTGGATACATCAAACAGGTTTACTCCAATTTCCACTACTTATGGTGGTAGGAGTTGGACGGATGAGGTTAGCACGGAGGATGAGGATGATTACGGTTTTGAGGGTGATCCGTTCATAACTGGAAACGAGTTATTGCTGGAGCACCTTAGGAGTAACAGGGATTTGGAGTTCGTGCCGGAAACACCGGCCATTTTACTAGACTACCTCGTTTATTCGATGAGGTTGGGGGTAATGGCTCTCAGAGGGGTGAATACACTCTCAAACATGGCCGTCCTGCCAATGACGGATGTGGGGATTTTAGTCACTGACATGGTCGAAATAAAATGGATACTTCTAAGGGTTTAGAGGTCCTGATTGGGGTGGGTCAAGATGAAATATTTAAGCCAATGGAACTTGAGGGTGATGGAATTTTGCCAAACCCGAAGTCATGCATCTTAAACCGCTATATTCTAGGCAACAAGGAGGTCGATGATCGAGGCAATGCGTTATTGGCTACGGGGAGATGTTCCTCACTGATGGTACAGGAAAGAAGACTACTTTCGGTCCCCAGAAGTCCAATGATATAGGTATAGAGGCAGCTCTCGGTTTTAAGGAAGCTGATAATGTGGGGAGGAAGTCCACTCTTGATTCTAAGGCTAGGAAGAAGAACCGAAAACTGGAAAACTTAAAGTGCGATGTCAATTATGATGGGCACGAGCTTAAGAGAGGCTTCCTTCATGGGAAATAGCCTCGTATTTTTTGTTGGTTATTCATTAGGTTTTAGCGATTTGGTTTTTGCTCAATTTTGGAGGATATCTTATCCTCTTTGTATTCTTTCTCTTCATCTAATAAAATTTTTCTTATCAAAAAAAGAATGTTTCCTCTACATATCAAGAATGTAAGCATGCCATGCTTCAGTACTATTGCGAAGGATGATATGTGGCTTTGGCATTTAAGGCTTGGTCATTTGAATTTTGATGGGCTGAAGTTATTATCCCAAAAGAAAATGGCGACAGGTTTACCATGAATAGAGAAATCTAAGGAGGTATGTGAAGAGTGTATCTTGGGAAAACAACAAAGAGATTTATTTCCCGTAGGAATATTGAGAAGAGCAAGATTCCCATTGGAGATCATCCATTCATATATTTGTGGGCCAATCACTCCTCGATCACTTGGAATGAAAAGGTAGTTTATTACTTTCATGATGATTATAGCTGTAAATCTTGGGTTTACTTTCCTTTAGAGAAGTCAGAGGCGTTGGAAGTTTTTCAAAGTTTTAAAGCTTTTGTGGATAAGCAAAGTGGTTACTATATCAAGATTTAGAGAACCGATAGAGGTGATGAATATACATCAAATTATTTCAACCATTTCGTAAAGAAGCATGAAATACAACATCAATTGGTAGCAACGTACTCACCTCAGCAGAATGAAGTAGCTGAAAGAAAAAATCGAATTATCATCAATATGGTATCTTTGCCCAAAGAATTATGAGCAGAAGCAGTTAACTGGAGTGTTTATATTTGAATATTTGTCCTACTATAGATGTTCAATATATTACTCTTGAATAAACATGGAGCATGCATAATCCAGATGTTCGTCATACAAAAGTTTTTCGGGTGTATTGTATATACACATGTTCCAGATCAAAAACGTAAGGACCTAGATGATAAAGCCGAGGTTTGCATTTTTATTGGTCGAAGTGATGTATCGAAAGCCTACAAGTTATATGACCCAAAGACAAAGAAAAATGTTATTAGCAGAGATTTTGTTTTCGCTGAAGATAAAACAAATAGTTGGATAAATGATAAAAAAAAAAAAAAAAAAAAAGATTATTCCACTAGATCTCTCAACTTCAGCAGAAACAACACTTCCCGTTAAAGCTGAATCGTCATCAAAGACAATGCCTAGAGAAGATGGGGCAAGTGATAATGAAGGAAATCAGAGGTCAAGAAGAGTCACTAGGCAACGATCTTGGATGAAAGATTATGTCATTGGAACACACAATGATGATGAAGAGTCAATGTTTCAATTTGCCTTATTTTCTCAAGGTGATCCTGTATACTTTGAGGATGCGATTAAAGATGAAAAGTGAAAAAAGACAATGGAAGAAGAAGTCAGTTCCATTGAGAAGAATGACACATGGAAGTTTGTTGATCTTCCAGAAGGACACAATCCCATTGGAGTTAAATGGATTTACAAAACAAAGTTGAATACAGAAGGCAATGTAGAGAAATACAAAGCAAGGCTCGTCGCAAAAGGCTACAAGCAGAAGACGATAATTGATTATAATGAAATGTTTGCACCAGTTGCAAGGCAGGAAACAATAAGGTTAGTGTTATCATTAGCAGCTCAGAATGCATAGACAGTTTTTCAGTTAGATGTGAAATCAGCATTTCTTTATGGAGAATTAGAAGAAGTGTACGTCGATCAACCCCTTACACTCATCTGAAAAGGAGATGAAGATAAAGTTTATAAACATCAGAAAGCCTTATATGGATTAAAGCAAGCTCCCAGAACTTGGTATGGTCGCATAGACTCTTACTTTGTAGAGCTTGGGTTCAGGAAATGTCCATATGAGCACACTCTTTACATAAAGAAGAGAGATGATGGAGGAATCATGATAGTGTGTCTTTATGTAGATGATGTGATCTATACAGGAAATAACCCATATATACTTGAGGAGTTTACAAAAAATGAAGAAAGAATTTGACATGACTGACATTGGAATGATGAATTATTATCTTGGTATTGAAGTTCAACATGCTGATGATGGAATTTTCATATCACAAAAGAAATATGTCAAGGAAGTGTTTAAGAGATTCAAGGTTGATAAAAGTAAGCAAAGAATCTCACCAATTGAAGTTGGGGTGAAGCTGACTAGGAATGATGGAAGTAAAAAAATAGATAGCACTTATTATAAGAAGATTGTAGGAAGTCTGATGTATTTGACTACAACGAGACCTGATATTATGTTTGTTGTTCGTATGATAAGCAGATATATGGATAATCCGACAACGACGCATTTGCAAGCTGCAAAGAGAATATTGCGTTACTTGAATGGCACTTCAGAGTTAGGAATATTTTATGGAAGACGTTAATCCTCACTTGTTGGATTCACGGATAGTGACTATGTAGGAGATAAGTATGATCGAAAAAGTACATCAGGATATGTATTTTTCTTGGGCAGTGGTGTAATATCATGGCCATCTAAGAAACAACCGATTGTGACACTTTCATCAACAGGAGCTGAATATGTAGCAGCAACATCTTGTGCATGTCAAGCTATTTGGCTTAGAAATCTACTTAAGGAAATGAATTTCCCACAAGGCTCTTCAACTAAGATCTATTGTGACAACAAGTCGGCAATCGCACTTTCGAAGAACCCAGTTCAACACGGGCGCAGTAAGCATATTAATGTTAAATACCATTTCCTTCGAGATTTGGTAAAAGAGAAGATAATAAAGATTGACTACTGCAAGACTACGAAACAAGTCGCCGACATTTTCACTAAGCCTATAAAGAAAGAACTATTCTTAGAGTTTAGAGATTGTCTGGGTTTATGTAATTTTGAAGCGTAGGTTTAAGGGAGTGTGTTAAAAATAAACCTGTTTAAAATTAATGTAGAGGTTGGAGAACTTAAGATTAAATAGTATATAGATTTTGTGGTTCAATGTTTATATGCCATTGATGAAATCAGAGGTTACTTAAAAATACCTTTTATATATAGGGGTAACTTTGGATTGTGAAAAATATATAGAAAAAGGCTGTAATAGAATAAGACTGCAGCAGCAGCAATATTTCAATAATAATATTTGTTAAAAACTATCTTTCCATATTTTCTAACATGGTATCAGAGCCGATGGTAGATCCTAGGAATTGTAATGTTGAAAAGTGAAGAGATCCATAAATCGGATCATGTATTGGGAAGAGTAAATCATGATACGAAGTTTACAAGTTGCACAAGGAGTAGTAGTCATCTTTTAGAGACGACATGGAGGATGCAATAATAGGAGGCCCCGACTGAGAAAAAGATCATATGGCCACAAACATAAGAAGAATGTCAAGTAATGTGATCATCGAAGTTATTAGTGGACGAAAAGCGTTAGAATGGATAATTTAAGTTTAAGGGTGTGTGTTGGAGAATACAAACTTATATTATCGATGTTATAATTAGTAAGCTCTAAATAGTAAATCATTTAGAATCTTACATTATTGAATGGTTGTAACTTAAGATTAATATGAAGCACTATTTCGTAGGAGTTAGAAATAGTATATAAGGAGAAAATTATGTAATGGAGATAACAATGAATTAAGAGAAGATAGCCTGCACAGCTATCATGGGTGAGCATAGCAATGCTCACTACCATTGTTCCCCCTCATATTATATATTCACATAAGTTTGATTAGTGAATACTATCATCCCTATTTTTACATTGGATCCACTATACATTCGCTATGCCAAAATTCTAACAGACTAGGTACTAGTTTTTTTGGGTGGAAAGGTCATGAATGTTAATCAGCTTAAAATCTTAATGTATGAACTTGACTTATTTAAGCGGAGGAGTTCGTTTGCTGATCATTATATAAGTTTGTAATAAAGTCTTAGAACCTATTTGCTGGTCATGTTACTACTTGCTACATGTTCAAAACCGCCTTGAAGGCTTGCTCTAATAATTTGGATGATGAACATGGCCTGTGGTGTGACCATGTTTCTATTGTTTTCAGGAGAAGCTTATATACGTTACTGAAGCTGAGAAAAGGTTGAAGGAAAAGTTGGTTGTTCTTTGATGTACTTGTGGATCAGTCGATGTACATATTTATAAGTTTTCTTAAGCATAAAATTTTGGTGAGAAGTGAGAACCATGATGAGAATCCACGTACTTTCATTTTTTATAAAAGTCATTTTGTATGAGCATTCGATAATGAAACTTGGGTTGCAAATTGAAAATGAAACTATAGCTTATTGATGAAGAAAATGCGATGTATTACCCGTTGTTAAAAAAAAGAAAGATAAAGGAAGTACAAAGTTCTAATGGATTATAAGGCAAAGGAAAAATCCATCGATCTCATGACGGCGCGGGACGAAATTTCAATCTGTGGAAAGCGTTTATATAAGGCAAAAGCAAGTAAAAAGCTCAAGGGTACGCCGTTAGTGTAAATTTAATTAGGGTTTTAGTTATTGAATTAATTTAAGCTTTCAATCCAACTGTTTCAATTTCCCTTGTTCTTCAATACAGATACAACTAGCTAGTTTATTAGGATTACTAAGTTTGGTTCAGTTTGTTATTCAAATTGCGTTTTGGTTCGAATCTCCTGTTCTAGTGCTCAATTGGATTCACTTGTTTAAAGCAAATAGGTGAATTCTTTCCTTTACTTTGTCGACTTTGCTAGTATTGTTAGTTGTGATTATGTTACCAATACTCTGTTTCCTGTTCAATATTTCATTGAGTTCTAGTAGTGATAGATTATTAAAGTTTTAATCTTTAGCATTAGTTTGTTGTGCTTGGTTTGTGTTTACAATTGTTTAGGTAGTAGTCCGTTTCAGTTCAAAAGTAAAAGAAAAAGAATCAACATGAAAACTTGATCAATAGCTTCAACAATAGTATTTAGTAGAATATTTGATTGAATTTTTGTCGTTTAATAAGAATTGTGATGGTTTATCCTACTTCTATCTTGTGGTAGCTTTTCATGGGAAGAATGTAGAATAGCTTAAGTTTAGTGGACGCTTGTTTATTTCCAACATTGTTGAGTTTTAGGTGGATTAGAGGATTTTCATTGTTGGCATGGATAGTATAAGGCTTCTGGTTTGATGAGAGGCCATTACAGATGAATTTTTGATGATTTTTCTTGAGTTATAAGATCAGTGTTACTGGGATTAGTTTGCCAAAATATCTGTCATTTAAGGTAAATGATTTCCTTACCATAACTCTTATAATTGACGAGATCTTGCAAAGAGGAATGTGATGAGAGCAATACCTTGAATATACATCTTGTGACCAATGATGTAGCAGATGTTGTCCGGGGTGAGGTGGTTATAGGAAATATAAGGTATTGATCAATAACAAATAATATATAAAGGATAGAGTAGATGACTTATCAAATAATCGTTGCGCCGTGGTATGAGGGCCACTGCCTTGAAAGCGATTTTCGGCACGACTTTGGTGCAAATCGTCTCCGCCGGTCGCTCCCCAAGGTTAACACAACAACCCCAAACAAGTGCACTCATGGATGGAGGTTTGGAACTTACACAAATACAATTGCCCGGAAACTAATCATACATGGGGATATGAGGAGATGTGTCTTCCTTCACATTTCTCTCTACTCATCCTCTAGTGAACATGGACACCCAATTTATAGATGGTAAATGTAACCTCCCACTACCCATTAAAGTAGCTTAAATGGGTTTATTAGTGGCACATTATGGGATATGAATTACCCACAATTAATTACAAATCGGTTACAAATCACCCCATAACCTTTGGGTGCCATTATTCCAACAGTGGTGTTTATATTTAAATTGAAAACATCGATATTAAGTTTAGTGGTATATAGACGTTATTTAACAAAGTCTATAATAGGTTTTGGTGAGCAGTTGATGAACCCTAGATACAATTTTTGATGAGAGATTGTGGTGTGTGGTGGAATGTGGAGACAATTGAGTAGTGCTTTCTTTCCAATGCTTATTTTTTCATTGGTAAAGGAAGCGGCTAGGAATTCGTTTTCCTTCACGTTAGTAGCTTTCTTATCTCCTTCATGCTAGCAGTTGGTTTCTAGAATAGAATCTTGAAAATGGATGTGGATAATAGGTGTAGTCCTAGGGGCTCAACAAAAGTATGGAAATGACTATTGTATTTTATGAGAATCCCTCTTTTCATGTGCTGAGAAATCAGAAATACTTTTTTTTCACCCCAAAATATGTTAATGTTTCTGTTTAAATGATAGTTGTTGCTACGGTTTGGTTGGAGGGAAGGTTTGATCATTGTTCTACTTACCTTTGGTAACAAAAATTGCCTCTGTCTGCAGCTTGCAAGGAACTCGGTTGGCTTCTGGTAGCATGTTCCAGTTCTTGTGTACAGATATGTGCTCTATGAGTTGGGGCCATGCAAAAAATGGGCAGCTAGGTCATCCAGATCAAAGGTAGTGATATTAATACATAATTACTAGTAATGTTTGAGGTACATCATCATTCATCAGATCACTGATGTAGAGATTTATATAGTGACTCATCCACTTAGTGGCGGATCCAGAAGAAAATTTTAATGGTGGCACCATATAACTAATCAAATAAATTTTTTTTAAGGTGATACCTCTCATACAAGCATGATGTTATGCTGACGTCATGCTTGTATATAGAGGTAGCCTCACTTCGAGGCCGCCTCATACAAGATTTTTTGAAAATTTTATACCTATTGGATGTTGATAACAAATCAATTAGTGGGGTCCGTTAAACAATCCCCCAATAAAATTATGGGGTTGCTCAACTATAGGGTCAATTAAAATTTTTCGGCTATTCCCTAATTAATAAAATTTGTAACATTAAGTCATTCACTATTTTGACACAAAACTACGAAAGGGAGTGCGTTAATTACATCATCAATATTTTCTTGACCAGATGTCCCAATCTTTGAGGTGCCTATAAGCCAGCATGAGAAAATAGTCACTATGATCGACAATAGATACCCTTGATTGTGAACCAAAAAAAATTACACCATCACATACACCCTTCAGGGCTCAGGGCTCAGGGCTCATGCCTTACACAACATTTAGCCGGACTCTAAAACTTATATCACTCTAAAACAAAAATTAGAAAAGGGATTGAGACTCTGCTGTAGATTTATTGAGGAGCTTATTTTCCTCTTTTATCTCCTCTCATTAAGTCACTGAGTAACTTTTAGGCTTTGCTTAGCAAAAAAATAGTAACTTTTAGGCTTTAGCTGACTAAAAATTCATTTGGGCTTGGGTGCGTGCGTCCAATTGGGTGGGGGCACAACTATTAATTGGCTAGGGGCACTCTCTTGAAAGTCGAAATCATCACAATCCAGCCCAGTTTTCAATGGGGTCCCATCCCCCCAGTCTTTTGAAAGTAAATCCGCCCCAGCATCCACTGCCCACCCCATTCAAGCTGGAGTTATTAAACAGAAACGTCAACTACCTTTTTACCAAAAGGTCTAAAACAAGATTTAACGATGTATACTGCGTTTCAAGCTTATGGAGGTGATGAACCATGAAACTTCAAGCCATCGTCTGCACTTAAGTTCCATGTCATGACCTGTCCAGAGACCACATTAGATATCAAATGTTGGAAAAAAAGTTGTACAAAGGGATATGATAGCGACATAGGATAAATCTTGAGTTCAATTTCTGACGGTTGCGTCGCATATTTCGCGATTAATTCCTCTATGATAGTTTAGGGAGGCTTCATAAGGGAGCTCAAGGGGAGGGTAATCCATTTACATAAGAATATGATAAAATAATAAAAAGAATCCAACAAACAAAATTGCAACTTGCAAGAAAAGGAAGAAGTTGAACAATATCGTGGAAATAGACTAGGTTTTTGTAAAAAGCTTGAAATATTTCAAAATTTGAGAGCATAATGCAAAATCTATTTTCTAGTAAATTTCCAGAAACATTGAAGAATATTGAACATTTTTAAGGCAAAAGGCAGTCACTTATCAAAAAATGATGTCTCATCAGCAACTGAGATATTACTCGTCATGATCATGAGTATATCTGAGAGAATTCAACCAAGTGTTTCAATTTTGGGCATCATTGAGACAATATTTTCCAAAACATTATGAGAAACTACTAAAATATTTTGAACCAAACAAAGAAAGGAAATGTCTAATCAATATTTTATAGAACACAATTAGAAGAAACTAACCAGATGTTCAGGCAAGAAAATAAAATTGTACAATATTTGTAAACCAAGAAACCATTATTTTAGAAATTCATATGTAATCAATAAATAGAGTTTTTTCAAAACATTCAATGTCTCATCAGCTTGAAAGATACTAATCATGAGTATATCTCAAAGAATTCACCAAGTGTTTTAATTGGACATTATAAAGATGTTTAAATGTTTTTAATCACAAACGGTAAAAATGTGATTGCAAAAGTTATCTGACAAAAGGGAATAAATTTCTGGCAATTCAACACTCATCAATTAAACAACCACGTCTAACACCAAAATACTAGTAAATGAAACAATATATTGCACAACAAAAATGATAAAGTAAATAAAGGAATATAAGCTTCTTAGAGTAGCTTGTTTTAGAAGCAGCGTGGGTTTGACGATGCTTTTCCCATGGAGAGTAAATTCCCTTCCTGTACAAATGTCTAATTCAATGTCAATACTTTATATACCTCAAATATATATATATATATATATATATATATATATATATATATATATATATATATATATATATATATATATATATATATATATATATATATATATCTAAGAAATTAAAGACGCTACAAATAGCTCTCCTGAACCACACACTGACACTACTGTTTCATAAGAAAAGCTTAATCGACTAATTGTTTAGTGATTCACTAACAATTATAAGGTGGTTAATTAACATAGGCCGATTTCTTAGATAGAGCTGAGGAGTTGTTGTATCAGCTGATAACAAGAACTTTGAACACAAGACTGAGAGTCATAGTTGCTCATATGGTGTGATGCGGTGTGCTGGCGCAATTGATTTTTTGTGGTCTGCTTTTTGTTGATGATCTGTTTCCTAGTGGAATGTTCTTTAGTATACATACAAGAGACTACGGAAGAGGGAGAATTCAAACACTGAACTTAACTTAACTAAAACGAAGTTAATTTAACTAAACTAAACTGAATTCAAAACTATTGAACTGAACACCAATGAATTGAACTTATGATGCGTTATTTAAGGTTGAAATAAAACTGAATTCAACACCACATGTGTTGAAATGAACACCACTGAACTGAAATAAACACAACTTTATTTGTGAGACAAAAAGTATGTTCCTGAGCTGAACACCGCTAAACTGAATTGGGTAGCACTAAACTGAACTGAACATCACTGCACTGACATGAAAACACCCTGAATTGAATGCAACTGAGCTAAATTGTCATGGTAAGCTCTAAAGACACACCCCTAATGTAGTAATGTGTCCAACACCTTAATTTTAACCATACCTCAATGTTAACCATTAGGCCAAAACATCCTTAATATACATAAAATAAAAACTGAAAACATTTTCTTAAAAAATTTCATATTCTCATCAGTTCCTAAGATGATACTGATCATGATCACAAGAACATCTTCACTCAGTTATGGACATCATAGAGACAGTCTTTTCAAGAAGCATAAAAACTATTTAATGGTTTAACCAAAGACAAATTTATTTAAAACATTCAAAATCTTCACCGTGTTTAAGACCGTCTCACTGTCGGACGGAATAGCTTGTATGAAAAATAAGGATCTGATGAAGTGATGATTATCCATATTTTTCACAAAAAGTCACTATGTCCCCACAATAAGACAGTCTTATACAAGTTTTTGTGCAATAAGTTTTGTATAAGATTATCGTATTGTGGGACATGGTGACTTATATGAAAATAAGGATATGATGACTTATTGTCCACAAGTCATCCTTATTTTTCACAAAGTCACCCGGTCCCACAGTTAGACGGTTTTATACAAGTTTTTGTGCCCAATCAGTCTTGTATAAGACCGACTCACCGTGGGACGTGGTGACTTTTATGAAAAATAAGGATAAGATAACTTTTTGTCCACAAGAAGTCACTCTTGTTTTCCCAAAAGTCACCTCATCCCACCATTTGACAATCTTATACAAGTTTTTGTGTTAACAAACAAAATATATATAATAACGAGAAAAAAAAAGTAACCAATTTGTAATAAACAAATAATAATAGCAGTTGAGGGTTGAAACAATAGATGAAAGTTGAGAGTCAAAATTTGTATTTTTGATCTAAAAGCTAGTTGAAACTGCCCAAACTACCAAGAAAAGTAAATTAGTTTTCAAGAGATTCACAAATAATGTAATCATTTAATTTGTGTATATATGCTACGTGTTAATATATATATGAAGCCATCGCAACATTCGTAAGGATTGATAAAATATAAGTTAACATGTCACATTCCTAAGATTAGTTAATATATTAGATAAATAACACACTAGGCAAGATACTAATTATTATGATCATATATAGGTTAGGAGTTTATATCTCGCAACCTTAAACTTTACAAAAAAAAAAAAAAATTAGCATAATGGAAATTGAAACGATGACAAATGACATGACTAACCCAATTGAGGGTAACTGCTGTACGAAGGTTTATAATCTTGACTGTAGTGGAGCAGCACACTGTAGACTGATTATTGTTTAATTTATTAAATAATATATACAAGTTCATAAAAAAACAAATAAAAAAAACTAATAGAGGATCAAACAAAGTCAGGATTTGCAAATGTTTTGGTAAATATTTGAAGATGATGTTGTGTGGACTTTGGTTATTTTGCATTTGACGAGCACATAGTGCTGCTTAAACTCATGCTTGTGTAGATTTAGAAGCTTGTTGATGAATTGTAAATATGTGTGCATTATTCGTGTTAAATTTGGAGGTTTAGTTGATATACTCTAAAAAAGAAGCTTGTTGAGCTTGACCTGTTTTTTGTATTCAATTGTATATATACACTAATACGCGCAATCATGTGTTGGTTATACCATGTGCCATGTGTTTTATTGGAAGGTCAATGATGTGCTAATGACAATGTATTGTTTGCTGAGACTATAAAACTCTTGTTGTTCAGAAATATGATGAACCTCCCATTTGCCATTCAAGTTGCTTAAAATTGATCATTGAACATCATTTGTGACTTTTATAATGCTTAAACATGGGACTACTTGTATGTTGTACACTTGTAGGAACCCTTGTTTTATGGAAGATGACTCACATGTCCATAATAAACTACTAAACGTAAAAAATGTACATATTCTTTACTGCTTATTATTTAAGGAATTTTGTCTTAGTTGAGATCATCTGTGAAAAAGGAGCCTTGTCTACATCTTAATCAATGAATGCAAAATGTGAATTAATGATCTCTTCTCATTCAATTTCCCCTAAGTGGGGAACCAACACCACCATTGTAGTTATCAGAAACATGACATAGAACCAATTTCGGGAAGTTTCAGGGTTCACATGAGAAATGCTCAAAAGTAGTTCATTTACAGAAGCACTAGAATAACTAAAGTTATCAACTTTATGACCCAAAATACTAGAACACTTGGAAAGAACCAATTTCCCCACTAGAGGAACTGTAATTTGAGGTGATTCCAAGTGGGTATTGCTTAATTTATGTGAAGAATTTTTGGGTGATGGAGAATCAGAGGCAGTATGTAATTGTAGATGATATTTCAGGAGAGAGAGTGATGAGAAAGAACAAACCTGGATGATAATGGAGGAGCGTGTATGGGTCGATGAGACCCTGCCGAGCATTATAGAGATGATGCAAGAGGGATGTTGGTGGAGGTAATCTCCGGGCTAACATTTTCTCTTTTTGGTGATGGTCCTTTTCGGCGAGGGATCATAGTTCGTCTGATAGATTCAACCAAAGTTTTGAATTTTTTTGTTTTTTTTTTTCACTTTTTTCTATTATGAGTTGGGTGTGATTTCCTCAAATATACATCATTCACAAACTAATTCCCAAATTAGCTTCGGTTCAAAACTATTTCCCCACATATACACCACGTAGGATCGGAAAGGCAAAGCCGCTGTGGGCCACAGCGGCTTAGGTAAGCCGCTGTGGGCCACAAAAAAAAAAAAAAAAAATTGGCAAAGCCGCTGTGGCCCACAGCGGCTTTGCCTTTCACTAAAAAAAGAAAGCGAATTTTTTATTTTCGAAAGGCAAAATAAAAAATTCGCTTTCTTTTTTTAGTGAAAGGCAAAGCCGCTGTGGGCCACAGCGGCTTTTCCAATTTTTATTTTATTTATTTTATTTTATTTTTTTATTTTATTTTTTTTTTTCCGGCCACAGCGGCTTTGCCTTTTTCCGATCCTACGTGGTGTATATGTGGGGAAATAGTTTTGAACCGAAGCTAATTTGGGAATTAGTTTGTGAATGATGTATATTTGAGGAAATCACACATGAGTTGGTCTCAAATAAGAATTGTTATTTTTTTTTAAAGTTTCCGAGGATAACAAAAAAAGAAAAAAAAACAACTCTACCCAACCCAATACTTCTTCTCAAACGGTTTGATTCAACGGGTTTAAAGTCAAATCACTTCAACCAAGATGGGTTGGTGTAGTGGTTCAGCACTTCTTCCCTTAAACACGTGGTTGGGAGTTCGGATCCCAACTCTTGCGAATGGAAAAAATACATTGGTCAGTCCCCTACCGCTTAGTGCGCTGACAGTTGAAGCGAGCGGATTAGTCAATGTGGTCGATGGTGAAATACCCTTAGCAAAGAGCAAAAAAAAGTCAATTTACTTCATGGGGTATCACTAGCCACCTCTTTTGTTTTGTCACCAGGGTGCGCAAAAGGCCTTCCAAACAAACAAACTACTAGAAAAGTTGAACCTCACAGAGAAGGGTGAGGTTCCTGACTCAGCAGAAATGACAGTGACCAGCTTAAGATAATTCAGCATTCATTCGAGAAATAAGAAGAGCCATGTGAGAAGTGTTTAGAACCTGTATGATTCTCTCATTAGTAGAAGCACCAAATGGGGCATTATACCCAAGTAGTTGTAACGTAGCACCAGTAGCTTTTTGTATGGCTGAAATGTTTGTATGTTTGAAGGCTCGGCAATACTAAACCAACCAGCTTGATTTGGCTGAATGAGCAGTCTGGCTGTCACATTCACTTCTCTATTCGCATCGTCAGAGGTTGATTCATTGAAAACACGAAGAACAGCATTTTGCGCAGAGGAGTAATTCGATTTTTTGTTCTACAAAGGATATATCAGTATGAAGTAAAGACGGTGCAAATATATAATATCAAGTTCACACTTTTCTCTACAATTATTAACCAACGAATTCCAGTAAATATATCAGTTCAAGTAAAAACTTTATGAACCGTTCCTGAGGAACTAACCACAAAAGCTTCCGCTATGCCGGTGGCGGACTGTTGTCCGTCCGCCACCGGACAACCTCAGACATACCAATACCCAACAGTCCGCCACCGGACAACCCCAGACATACCAATACCGAACTACTTGAATTAAAGTTTTTTTTTTAACATACACTCCAGTAGAGAGAGAGAGAGAGAAATCAGCCATGAAAATAGGGAGAGAAAGCTCATGGGGTGAGGGTTCAAGTTCCACCAGCAATTGTAGACCTCGGCCAACAACACTCAATTGGTTGGCTAATCCCACACAAATACTACCTAACGACCTCCAAATTGAGGGCGTAAACATATTGAGGGCGTAAATTTACCCTTCTCTGCTATTGAAGTCCATGATGGCTATAATAAATACAGTGTTCGGTCTCGAATCGACATGCCCGGAGTTGAGAACCACCAGCAGATAGAGGAGATTTGTCAACAACAACAATTCTCCTATCTTGCATCAAAGTTGGGCATTCGAAATTTTCATGCTCCAACTTGAGGGGGAGTATTAAGACTATGGAATTATTTTAGTTATTCTTTTATTAAGGACTCTAGTATTTTCCATAGTCTAGATATATATCTTTCCATATTCAATTCAGTCTCCTAGTATAACATGTATTAGGATTCTATATCATATTCAATTCAGTCTCCTAGTATAACATGTATTAGGATTCTATATCAATATAACATGTATTAGGATTCTATATCTCTGTCAACTGTCAAACTCTTGTGTTATAAATAGCTTTGCTAATCATCAATAAAGTTTAGAACCGTTCACAATCATAAATTTAACAGATTTCCTTTCCCTCAGTGGTTTGCCAAATATCCACCCCGTATCCCTTTCATAAGTGATGGACACACATGAGTGCACCGGGTGACACATCTATACTGTTGAAGAGGCTGTTTTCAAATTGTCTCTGACATCTAAAAGTAATTATGAAGGATGAAAATACAGGAGTCATTTCATAATCATGCTGCATGGACAACTACTGGACATAAATACATATGACAATCAATTAAAACATAGCCAAATGTACCCAACAATATCACATGACACATCTAGATTCAGATTAGGCTATTAACTCAGCAAGATAAATACTAGGATAGAAATCAATTTTGATATTAGAAACCCGAGATCACAACAGACATATTGAATAGGATAATCCTTTTCTAAAAGAAAACAACACTTACAAAGGCGTATAGTTTCTTTGAGCAGAAATTCACAAACCTCAAAAGCAGAAATAGTGATAACACGCTCATTAAAATTAGCCTCTGGAGAGGAAACGATTATGAAAGCCTCCGTTTCCTCTTCTAAAGCTTTAATTTTCCTCCCTCTCCAACCAAACACAGCACCAGCTGGCAGCTGCATCATGTGAACATAGTAATCTGAATATCACTTTTTTTTCAACTCCTCCGTTCACTGTACGACTTTTTCTTACATTGTTTGTCTCCATATGATGCAAAACCTTAGGGGAACTTACTCCATTCTCTCTTACAATTTTCGATGCCTTCTGTTGAATATACTGCGCAACAACAAGCACCGCTTTCTTTACAGCTAGACTGCCACCAATAATCTACTAGTACAACATAATATAATAATAATCACAGGTGACTTATTTTATCATTAAAGCACAATTACTTATTCGAAGATGCAGTGCAGTACTATATCCAGACAAGCGCACAGGAGCATACACAACATAAACTCTGCACTATTAAGAGGAAAGACGGCTAGAGGCAAACTGCAGCTACATCACGAATTATAAAACACAGTAAGACATGAATGCATAGCTAAGAACGCTATGTTTCATTTGTTTTTAATCAAGATTGTAACATTCTATAGCTACTCCTACTTGTTAGTTCAAAAGTAACCCTTTTCGCTCAAAATGTATCCGTATCTTCCGGTGAGACCGTCATATATAAGTTTTTGTGTCAAACAATTGGTTCGGTTGGGTTTTACAAGTATTATTATTCAGTCAATTGCAGTTGCACAATGCATCAAAGTCATACAATTATAGATATTTACAGCAAAATGCGTTACAATTTCTTGAAATTCTATATTTTTAAGGTATAACAAAGGAAAAAATATTAACCTGAAGCAACTCATCTGACAAGCGACAGGGTGGGGCAAAATCGGACGGAAAAACCTTGATATAGACAAACTGCAGCTACATCTTATTAATTCTCTCTCCACCTGCACCAATCACAGCACCAGACAAACCAGCACCCACAAGCAACCGACACTTGACCATTTGACCGGCAACTCTCACCGGTTCCTCTATCTCCAGCACCCTTTCGAAAACCCTAATTAGCCCCGCCTGTGCCACGGAACGTCGAAACTATGGTTATCTCCTTCTAACTGTATACTCCGGTCAACGGTGACGGGGCCGGTAACGTTGACGACGCGTTCAGTGGTGGTGGGTGAAACGACGTCGTCGAGGTGGATTTTGGCGGAGGTTTCTCTCTCTAGACGCTTTACGACTGTGCCGGAGTTACCAATTACGGCACTGCCGGCGGGAATGCTGCATAAGAGACGGAACGACACCTGGCCTTTCGGGACTATCACGGTGAACACCCGTTTTTGGTTTGGGTTCGGGTTCGGGTTCATTTTCCGAGGCATTTTGTCCTATTTCTCTCTCTGTGTTCCTTGAGAGACTGTTTGTGTGGGTTTTTGCTTGGTTGAATGCGAGAAAGAGAGAGTCTGTTTTGTGTGGGTTTTTTGCTACGTAAATTCCCGGCTTTGCAGTTGCAGTAGAGTTTGTAGTTCCATTGGAGGGAGGTGTGGGGGAGTGAATTTAGGGCTGGCAAACAGATCAGGTCGGGTTGGGTTCGGGTTGAACCCCACTGACCTGATTACTAAACAGGTCAGAAAACTCGACCCTAACCTGATCTGTTTAATAAACAGGTCAAAAAATCTGACCCTAGCCTGATCTGTTACAGATCAGGTCGACCTGAAAACGACCTGCGTAACCTGATTTATTTTGCACACTTGTAAAATGATTCATAAAAATGCTTGTTGGCACTTTGGCAGCACCTCGCCACCTCCTCAAGACCTCAAGTGCTCAAAGCACCTCAAACTCTCAAGTCTCAAGGCATGCTGACAGTGACACTGTCATGACCAAAAAAATCCAAGTTTACAAATTACAAGCACTTTGGCAGCACCTAGCCAGCTAGCCTGACAGTCATGACAGAGTTACAAGTTTACAAATTACAAGAACCAAAAAATCCAAGTTTTCAAAACTTTAAAGTTTAAATCAATGGAACATTGTCGATTGGGTTGCACTTTCCGGAGTTTCGGCTGCGAAGCCCGATTCCGGCGGACTCTCAACTGGGTTCTCTTTCTCTTCATCGCTCACCTTTAATTTCATTATGGATCCACAAAGCTCCTCCAATTGTGGTTCAATCAAAGCTACAAAAAAATATAATTAATACGATTATCAAAGAAAACTTAAAAAAAGACAGAATTTTTCTTTACAAAATGAGATTACACAGATTATTAAAAATAGAAAATTAGACAATTTAATACCTTGTCCAAAAGCCCAATCTCTTAGACAAATCACGGCTTCCACGGTACATGGCTTCAACGAACTCCGATAAGGATCAAGTCTTAACAACAGCAACAGCCAACATTTTTAAATAATTGAAACACCTCCTAATTCCCTCATACTCAACAAATTGAAATGGAAGATCATGCTTAACAACAGCAACAGCCAACATTTCACGAAATACATTAGGGTTGAAATTAAGAAACCTAGTAGACAAAGAACCACTAGTACCAGATTCTAAAATCATTTGCCCTACATCCCTGGTAAACCTCTTTTTGCAAGTCTTAAGATGCCTAATCAGATTTCCAGTACCCATTTTACTATCCGCATTATACACTTTACCACATTTTTTGCATTTGCAAGTTAATTTTCCATCCATATCAGGTTTAAGAATCTCATAATTAACCCAAACACCAGAACTAAGCCTCCTAGAACGTTTGAAATTCTTACCCAAAAATGTCTTCGTGTTTGTTGTTTTGCTTTTAACGCTCCCACTAGCAGCTTTAGGCGTCGAGTCTAAAGCCTCATCAGAACTCAGATCTTCAATATCATGAGCAAAACCCTCCATCTACATAAAATCAAAAATCAAAAACTAGACACAAACTTACAGCAACACTGAACACCAACAAGACACAAACAGACCACCATCCACCGAAAACAGACTCCACAGTCAAAGCAATTTATGTATATGTACTCAGAATCTATCATAATTTTCTATACAACAATTTGTATACAATTCCTTTTTCAATAAAACTCATGAAAACAGAACCACAAATACTAAGCAAAATCTATCCATTCGACTGAATTAAAAGTTTAAAACTTAAACATGAATAAACCATTAATCTAAGCAACAACCAACTTACAGCAACACTGAACACCAACAAGACACAAACAGACCACCATCCACCGAAAACAGACTCCACAGTCAAAGCAATTTATGTATATGTACTCAGAATCTATCATAATTTAAATTAAACGAATTAAAAATATAATTAGAAGACATAGATGAAGTGAGAAAAAGAGAAAACTAACCGTCTTGTTTGGAATTTGTGAGGTATAACTTGATTAAATCTGTAAAAAAAAAAAAAAGATAGAAAACATAAATGAAGTGAGAAAAAGAGAAAAAGAGATGAAGAGATGAGAGATTCGAAAGTTAGGGTGAGAAAAAGAGAAAAAGAGATGAAGATTCGACTGAATTAAAAGTTTAAAACTTAAACATGAATAAACCATTAATCTAAACAAAACCACTATAAGAATATACTTTAACTTACTTGAATACAAGGTACTCCAATTCCAACCCAACAACAAAGATATAAGGTGCACAACTTGAAAACAAAGAATGAGAGAAGTCGAGACAGTGAGATCGAGAGATCGAGAGAGTGAGATCGAGAGAATGAGATCGAGAGAGTGAGATCGAGAGAATGAGATCGAGAGAGTGAGATCGAGAGATCGAGAGATCTCGAGAGTGAGAGAGTGAGACTGAGAGTGAGAGAGAGTGAGACAGAGTGAGTGAGGAAGAGCTTGAAGATGAGGAAGATAGAGAATGAGGCGAAGAGCCGAAGAGGAAGAGGCGAAGAGCCGAAGAAGGATCCAAAATATGAGAGAATGAGAGAGAGTGAGGAAGAGAGAGAAATAAAATGACGGCAAAATAAAATGAGGGGTAGAGTTTTTTTTTTTCCCTCTTTTATCTCTATTTTGGGCTTGGGCTTGGGCTAAGTTTTGGGTCAGTTTTTTTTTTTTTACATTTCACTTGTGGGCTAAGCTTTTATCTCTAACTTAGATGGGTTAAACGGATCAGGTCGACCCGAACCCGATAAAAATCAGGTCGACGTGATCTGTGACCTGACCCATTTAATATTTTCGGGTTGAGCAGGTAATTTTCAGGTTGAGCAGGTTGAAATTTTCAACCTTAACCTAACCCATTTAAGTTTTCGGGTCAATCAGGTCGACCCATTTAATGTTTCGGGTCGAAAACCCCAACCCTAACCCGCTTTTTTCGGGTTAGGTTCGGGTCGGGTTATCGGGTCGGGTCAGTTTTTACCAGCCCTAGGAGTGATTACTGATTAGTGAAGTGGGAACAACAGTACGGTGAGGTGCGCTAAAAGACGGATAAAAGTGATGAGAAAAAAAAAAAAAAAGAAAAGAAAAGACCATAGCAAATTAGCAACTTACTGGAATGATTTCTTAAAAAGGCTATGTTAGAAAATATTACCCGTGATCAAAAAAAGAAAAAGTATTACCCAGATTAGTCTGGGTTACAAGCTCGAAAATTCACAAGCCTTGCTATTTTTTATTTCCGCTCACAGACATAAGTCGATGTTGGAGACAACGTCTTTCCTCAATCAAAATCACTATTTTGCTTTGGGAAACACGCCATTTTCGTTAGCGTGTTTTCTTGTTCAGCAATCGTCGCGTTCATTCACGCGAAATTCTAGTACACAGACTAAACTCGCCAAAGGCAATGGCGTCTTTGTTCAACCAAAGTCGTTGTTGGCTTTAGCGACTCTACCATACAAACGTCCCTCATTGGGATAGCGACTTTAGCTTCTGACCGGGAAAAAAAATAAAGGTTTATGAATTGCCAAGTCTACGTGGCCACCCTTATCGGAAATACTTTCTAACTCAGCATAATGTGGGTAATACTTTCTAAAATAGCCTTTTTTCAGGAAATGGTTCGACGTACTATACATAAAAATTGCTCTACGATTGCATCCTGGCCTAGTGGTAAAGATTTTAGGTCTGGGTATATTAGATCCTTGATTCGAATTTACTCTAAACAGATTTTTATTGGATTAGACTAGAAATAATTGAAAATTTTTAATACAAATGAGTAAACGGATTGAATCGCAACAAAATGGGAAAAAAAAATAGAATAGCTTGGAAAAACGAGAGATAAACACTTTCCGATTCAAAAGAGTTAGATTCTTACCATCGGCGACGGATTCAAAAATCTATCCAAATAGATGCACTTTCTTTAAGCATAAAAACTCGTATAGGCTTCATAAGAGACCTTTTGTTATGTAAGTAAATGGTGCACCTTATAAATATTACATTTGTTCTCATCAATCAAGGGAATTCCCTAAGCGGGACACTTGCATACCCTTGGCTACTAATAAATACGCCACTACTTACCGTAAACATTTGGATAACGACTTAAGTACGAGTAAAATTTAACCAAGTACCACTCTTATTGTGGGATGAATCTCGATGGGTCTACTAACCTATCCGGGATAAAATGATTCAAATCCCACAAGACTAGCCCCCTTCTCCATCCCCTTCATTTACATTAAGTAAAGGGGCATGGTCACACAACTTCAAAAAAAATAAAAACTAAATTGTAACCATGTGAGCTTATCTCAAGTCTAGGGGTGTAACCGAGCCCGAGCCAGGCCTAGCTCGGGCTCGGCTCGATTTGTTTTGGCTCGCCGAGCCGGAAAAATCAAGTCTCGAGCTCGGCTTGATTTAGGCTCGTGGCTCAGCTCGACTCGGTTTGCCTCGGTTGAAATTCAAATTCATCCTTAGAAACGTTAGAAAAAATTGATTTAAAATAATTGCAATTGAATTTGACTATAAGTGATCCATTGCACGTTCTCATATGAAAAAAAAAACCCTTAAAAAATAAGAAATCTCTAAAAATATTTAGTGGTTTTCTTCGAATAGAGAGGAAAATCAACTAAATCGAGCCAACCGAGCCGAGCCTTAGTATGCTCAGGCTCGGCTCGGAAAGCATTCGAGCTGACTTGGGCTCGGCTCGAGCTCGGTTTGACCCAAGCTCGAGCCGAGTTTTGACCGAGCCGAGCCCGAGGGCTGACCAAATCGGCTCGATTCAGTTACACCCCTACTCAAGTCTCGCGGTGATACGTTGAAAGAATAATATATATATATATATATATATATATATATATATATATATATATATATATATATATATATATATATATATATATATATATATATATATATATATATATATATATATATATATATATATATATATATATTCATCACTCCCACCCCACCCCACCCCACCCCATCCCATCCCATCCCATCCCATCCCATACCAGCTAGGTCAAGGCCCAACTGTTGATATCACCCCTCATATATTCATCACCACATGAATATATGGGAGTCTCAAGCTTTAAACTTGAAACTTTCAAATTAAAAAGTGAGAGGATAACCATTGAGGTAAAAAAACAATATACTATTAGCAAATACATAGGACAATTCACTTGGTTGCAACTTGGGTGACATTACAAACACGCTTACAAGCAAAATAAACACAATGAAATGTTAATTTCACTATTGTAAGCTTATCGTCTCCATACTATTAACATAAGTGCACAATATATTTATAAATATATATGGCTCCCAGACCTAAAACAAGAAGAAAAAAAATCTCATAATTAACTTCAAATTTGTCCAGTTAGGTACATCTACAATCTAATGAGAATTAAATCATATTACATGCATGATAGACTAGTAACATAAATATCTATATCACTGGAAAATAGTAGGTGATTGAAAATTTGCCCACATAGTTTTCATTTGCCAATTACAAATAACTGTTTAACATTATTGGTTATCTTCCGAAAATGGTCTAACATGTGATGATGGTACACCACGTCCACTATGTTTATCAAACCGAACCCAACCCGATGATAACCAAAACCTCATATAAGCGATTCGTTTGCCAAGTCTAACTTTCCATCTCCCATGGAGGGATTTAAAAAAAAAAAAAAATCAAAGAAAATGCTTGTAATATATTGACTTTATGTTGGGCCAAGCCTTCAGACTAAAGTGTATACTCCCCGGCCCAACCCATACCAAAACCAAATCGAAATCCAAATCCCTACAATCACACCAGTGCATCACTCTCTCTCTCTCTCCTCTTTCTTTCCTCACCTAAGCCGCTCCATTTCCTCCCCATTTCCATTTTCTCCGGCGAGATCACTCCATCACCACCGCCGGCGATTCATCTCCGATCCATCCCAATCCAATCACATCCTTCCACGTCAGTCATTCATTAATGGGTGGATTCCCCACCACCTTCCGATGCCCCTCTACGATGAGAATATCCCCCTCCACCTCCACCACCACCATCTTCTCTCTCCTCCGCCATAACCACCACCGTCACTCAACCACCATCGCTGTATCCACCACCGATTCTCTCTCCTCCTCTCCCTCTCCCTCTTCCGATTCTCTCACCTCGGAACTTTTCTCTCTCCTGTCGACCCCAAACTGGCAAAAACACCCCTCACTCAAAAACCTCCTCCCATCAATCACCCCTTCTCATGTCACCTCTCTCTTTAACCTCCACTCTCTCTCCCCTCAATTAGCTTTCAACTTCTTCCATTTTCTCTCTCTTCGCCCTCATTTCAACCACAATGCTCATTCCCACGCATCGCTCCTTTTCATCCTCCTTCGAGCCAAGCATTACGCCAATGCAGAACGGATTAGGTTTTCCATGATCAGGTCTTGCGATAATGCCGAAGAAGCTAGGTTTGTTTTAGATACATTGACAAAATTGAATCATGATGATGGTGATAGTAGGTTTAGGTTGAATCTCAGGTCTTATAACTTGTTATTGATGGCACTTTGTAGGTTTCTTTTGATTGATGATATGAAAACGGTTTATAATATGATGTTGAATGATCGAATTTCGCCTAATGTTTATACCTTTAATACCATGATTAATGGTTACTGTAAATTGGGGAATGTGGTTCAGGCTGAGCTGTATTTGAGTAAGATTTTACAGGCTGGCTTGAATCCTGATACGTTTACGTATTCGTCCTTGATTTTAGGGCATTGTAGGAATAAGGATGTGGATAGAGCATATAAGGTTTTTAAGGTCATGCCACAAAAGAAGTGTTGGAGAAATGAGGTTTCGTATAATTATATTATTCATGGTTTATGTGATGATGGGAGGGTTGATGAGGGGTTGGTATTGTTTTCTAAGATGGAGGAGGATAATTGTCGCCCTAATGTGCGGACGTATACGGTTCTTATATCGGCGTTATGTGGAGCGGGAAGGGGAGAAGAGGGACTAAAATTGTTCCATGAGATGAGTGAAAAGGGTTGTGAGCCAAATGGACATACTTACACTGTTTTGATTGACTATATGTGTAAAGACCGTAGGCTTGATGAAGCTAGGAAGTTGTTTGATGAAATGTTGGAAAAGAGGGTGATTCGTACTGTTGTCACATATAATGCTCTGATTGATGGGTATTGCAAGGATGGCAGAATTGATGCAGCATTTGAAATTTTGAAACTAATGGAGCTAAATAAATGTAACCCTAATGTCCGGACTTACAATGAACTGATTTGTGGTCTTTGTAGGATTAAAAAAGTGCCTGTTGCTATGGCATTGCTCAACAAGATGGTTGAGCGTAAACTAGCTCCTAGTCTGTATACGTATAACTTGTTGATCAATGGGCAGTGTAAAGATGGCCATATAGAAAATGCATTTCGACTGCTTAGTTTGATGAAAGAAAGTGATGTGCAACCTGATGAGTGGACTTACAGTGCTATCATAGATTCCCTTTGCAAGAAGGGAAGGATTGAAGAAGGTCAGGCTATTTTTGACGGACTTAAGGAGAAAGGTGTCAAGGCAAATGAAGTAACTTTTGTTGCACTTATTGATGGTTATTCTAAAGCTGGGAAAATGGATTGTGCCTATGCATTGTATGAGTGGATGCTAGAAGAGGATTGCTCGCCAAACTCTTATGTTTACAATGTTCTGATTGATGGCTTGCGCTCAGAGAACAAAATCCAGGAGGCTTCGGCATTGTTGGGGAAAATGGTAGATGCAAATGTGACGCCAGATGTGTGTACTTATTCTATAATCATCAATGCGCTGCTCAAAGATGGTTCTTTTCATGATGCTCATAGGGTTCTAGAGCAGATGCTTTCTCTAGGATACAAGCCCGATGTCTGCACTTACACTGCATTTATTCATGCTCATTGCAGACAAGGAAACTTGGAGGAGGCAGAACAGTGGATGAAGAAACTGAACGAAGCTGGTGTTGTGCCCGATGTTGTGACTTACACTGTACTTATTGATGGATATGGAAGCTTAAGCTTATTGAGTGAAGCTTTTAATGTCCTCAAGTGCATGATGGATGCTGCTTGTGAGCCTTCTCAGTTTACTTATTCTATTTTGATTAAGCAACTATTAAATGAAAAATGGTCGATGTGCGATGGAAATGGAACCGGCACGGATTTGCATCTAAAACTAAAAGCCATCTCTTCTGATGCTGTTCGTGTTTGGGAAATAGTGGACTTCGAAACGGTTATGGAGCTCATCTGCAACATGAATAAACATGGTTGCACACCTAGCATTGGGACTTATACCACCATTGTTGGTGAATTGTGCAAGCAAGGACAAATTCAGCATGTTCAGAGACTGGTTGATTACATGAAACATGAAGGAATTTCTCCTAATGAAGGTATCGCTAACTCTGTTATTAAATGTTGCTGCAAGTTAGGGATGTTTGAAGAAGCTTTAAGGCTGATCAATGACATGGTTAAAATGGGTGAATTACCACACTTGGAGTCCTATTCGCTGCTTGTTTGTGGGTTATATGATAAAGATGACGGTGAAAAAGCGGAGACAGTATTTGATAGTCTACTTCGCCATGGGTATAATAATGATGAAATAGCTTGGAAAGTTCTGATTGACGGCTTGCTAAAGAGGGGTCTTGTTGATAGTTGCTCTGAGCTAGTGAAAATCATGGAGAGCAATGGTTGTCACCCCAGCCCTCAGACATATACTATGTTGATTGAGGGTCTTCTAGGTGGATCGGAGGGGAGCTAAGACATTACATCTTTGTGGCGTCCAAGCTAGATACTCTTCCTCTTCGTTGCTACTCCACAAAATAATACCAAAAGATATAATTTCTGGGACAGGCCTTGAGATCCCCAATGTATAGAATCTTGGGTGGAACTAAGATTCTGCAGTACCGCAAGCAGCTCGTGGCTACTGAAGTGATTGCTTGTTGGAACAAGGTCACTGATGTGATGTCCTCATGCCTCGGTGCAACAATAACATTCAACAAACTTATGTTTCAAGTAGGAGGCAAGTATCATTTTTCATTTTGTGGCCTAAACATCTCCCATTCATATTTCATCCTTTGCTTTATGCTTCTGCTGTTATGTCCTTGATTGATGTGTTTTCTTGTTTTTGTCCCCCGCCCCCCGGACACGTCTTTCTGCCGTGGAATTACTTGTCCAGTTTTGTATCTGCTGTTATCAACCATCAAAAAGTATTCACTTGACCAATATCTTAACCTTTCTTTACTGATAAAAAAGTCTTCACTTGTTTTTGACTAGAATGTTTGTTAAAATGATTAATGCGATTTCATTGGCTGGTTTCTTCAGCTGTGAAATCTTCAGTTTGTTGACTGTAGGGATTATGGACTGCTGGACTTGGATCATACATTGGTCTAAGGCCTGCACCTTTTTTTTTTTTATATCATGAGGCCTGCACTTTTCAGGAGATTACTTGAAAAATCATTAGGAAATTATAATTTGCAATGAACTATGATTAGTTTAGTATTGGTACTCTGTTGTTGGTGTAGTTCTATCGCATAGTTGTCTTTACGCAGAAGATCCGCTTTCTGTACAAGGCAAAAGGGCAGAAATAATGCATTTACAGGCTGGGATATATTTGTGCATTCTGCTGCCTTCACTTTAATGTATAGTAGTTTGAGAATCTTTAAACTTACATATTTCAGGATGAAGAAGCTGATTATGCTCCAAACCTTCTTGAGGCTGGTTCCCTCCCGACTCTCAGGTCCTGTATCAAGCTAATGACGTTTTGATGCGCTTATGAAGCTCTGGAGAATGTCAGAACCTCTTCATCTTGTGAGGTGACTGAGATTGAGGCATATAACATGGAAGGAAAATGTTGCGTGTTTGCATATATATATTTGCATCATCATTAACTGCTTGGTACGTCTTGTATTCTTTGGATTTTAATTAGTATCAGCAAGCTTTTTTAACCAATTAGCTTTGCGATACTACTCTGATTCTCTTGCTTTACGTCAGTTCTTGAATTTTTTTTTGCAGTATCTGCTCTGTTATTGCCAATTGATTTCAAGTTGAGTGGGCATCAGTTTACTTAGATACTGTAAATTTAGCACTTTAACTCAACTTCAATGCTAATTAAGTTGAAACCACAGTGAAAATTTCAACACATTACTATCAGGGAACCTCAGGAGTTCAATAAATTAATATCACATTACTTTTCAGATATGCCCTGAACTCTTAATTTAATTTTACACTGTGCCTTGGATTTGTAGTCAGAGACTCAGAGTAGTGGGCCGCCTAGTTGCCAGCATGAGCAATTAACTTAGCACTGAGCCACTGACTACCTCTTGAAGCCAAGGATGATATTCTGAGGATGCTTATTTTTATCTAAGAACACTCCTCCTTTGGGCTGGAAAAACTGATACAGCTTGATAACACGAATAAAAAACACAAAATTGGTGGGTTCAAGTTTGATTTTTATTTTTAGTTTTTTGTTTATTATTATTTTTTTTACTATATGAGTTAGTTTAGTGTTTAGAATTTTCAAAATGAAAATGACTAGTTCTTCATTTAGTTGAAAGGTGTATATACGACTTATACGTTGAGTTTACTTGGGATAATGTAAGTATCGGGTTGGGAGTTTATTAGGAGTTGCCAACCTATTTTTTAATCAGTTTAGATTCAATTGGGAGCATGTTGAGCCATTTAACATTGACATTAACAGAAACACCAGCTGAAACAATACGCTATACACCCTATGTGCCAGCCTAAATTCTTCCCCAATTTGATCAGGAAAATAATAGGTGAAATTGTTTGAGACCCTCTCTTGTAGCAAATTCAGGAAAAGTAAGTGGGTGAGCATTGTAACAGCAGTGAAACTAAGAACCATTGTCCCATAAAGCAGGAGAAAAACATTTTACTGGAGTGTCTGATATTTGACTTTGTTGTATGGTGAAACTTTTCTTTCGCCGCTAGCGCTAACCCTTTGCTGGATACTGTTATTACTACTTGCCTGATTTTTCTCTCTATCTAATAATGTGGAGCTTGTGGAAATAACGTAACTGAGAGTTCTTGCTGGCAGTAGCTTTTCACAAACCTGCAGCCTCTTTAGTTTAAGTTATTGTGATCCTATTACCCACTACCTGTTTCTTCCTTTGTTTTTTCCGTCAACCAAGCTTTCCATTAAATACTCCCTTTGTTCTTTAAATTACAGTCTTTTAGTGGTCAGCACACTGGTTAAGAAAAGTAATAATCAATATTTAAAGTTCGATAAGTATTTTTCTGCACTTAAAAAGTAATTTGACACTTCTAGATTATTTTTCTTTTCAATTCGTTTAAAAAGACCCTTATTGAGGAACACGTGGAAGTATGTATTAGAAGGCAAGTTTAGTTAGTCAAGCTGAGATTTGCTGGCATGCTTGCTATTTGCTAAGAGTGTTGGTGACGCATGCCAGTTCCAATCTACTGTGGGGTGGAGGTTCAGTGCAATTCATCCATATGTAATTTGCTAGCTTTCATGCAATTCTTACATGGTTACGTACTAGTGTAAGTGTTTTGCGTCTCGACTCTCGAGTAATCTTTTAGTTGCTGACAAACAGGTTTGGAGGAGTGATAACTGTATTGTTCTGTTTGTTCAAACCATGTAGTAATAATGTAATATCACTACTCCGAAGATGATTCATTTTGATGAGGAATAGTATGGGACTTTTTTTTTGTCGAAAAAGTTATGATTGGAATCAGGATAGGATGAATTTCATTCCCACGCCAACAGATTTACACTTCTACCAAATGTAATTCTTTGAAATAAATCGGGAAGGTAGCTTGTTCAAGGTTTCTGGAAGCTTGTTTTCCATTGGATTGGATCTATCATCCATGACTTTTGTAATTACTGGCTACCCTCGATTGCTGATAGACTCGATATTCAATCAATAATCAAGGCGTGGAGCCTGGAGCCTCTGTCTTTGGGCCATGATCAAGGATGATGCTAGCACCTGGAGAAAACCTGAGAAGTTGGCTAAGCCGCTAGAGTGGATCCTGCAAACAACATTGTGTTTCAGCTTCACAAAGCAAAGAAGATCCTCAATGGTGTATCAGCTTCACAAACCAAAGAAGACCCTCGGTGTTGCAGACAAAAACTTCTGAAATCTTCCGTAGTGGATCTTCAATCCAGGGCTGTGACGTGATATGTTCCTTAGTGGATCAAATGGAGCTTGAAGCTGAATATTGCAGCTGCTAGAGAAACATGGGAAGCCTGTGCTTCCTGTAGGATTGTTGCAAGTCTCATTGGAAGAAGGCCAGGGGGCCAGGGGGACTTATGGCAATCAATTAGTGACTGGTTGAACAAACAGAGAAACGGCTCAGTGATCTATGTAGCCCTAGGGAGTGAGGTCGAACTGAGTCAGCAGCAATTGGACGAGCTGGGAACCACAATACTGGCTCATGGGGATTCTCGACCCACTGTCGCAGGGGGATTAGGGTTCCACAATACTGGTTCCATCATGGAAGGCCTTTGATCATACTGTCATTTGAGTTGGACCAAGGAGTAAATGCAAGAGCCCTGACGGCAAAAAAAGTTGGGATGGAAATACAGAGGAAGGGTGAAGATGGGTCGTTCACTAAAAGCTCAGTAGCTGAATCACGGCTCCTTGAGGAAGAAGCTGGCAAAATCTACAGAGACGAGGCCAAGAAGATGAGTAAAATTGTAGCTGAACAGAAGATACACAGACAATATGTTGAAATACTTGAGGTGTATCTTTGTAAGCACGGACCTATATATCAAGGCCTATACATTATTCTATGTCTGTGTTGTTTCACTTCGGGCGTATTGAGCATTGGTAGGATTATGTCGTGTCTTGGAATTATGGCTGTAATGAGCTTAGGCTATTTTGATGTTCGAGCTTCCGCTCCTTTCCGTTATTAATTAATTACTTCAAACAATAATAAAATAAAAAGAGAAGGCAGCAAAAGAAGCAGTTCATTGATGGCCTCAGATACACAAAACTAGGAGGATCTGCTGGAATAAATGGACGGGTATAATATATGAGTCATGAGATGAGTAATTGCATATTTGCATTTGATCTTTTCACAGCTGAAGTACTTCACCAACCACAACGGTAGAATGCTGTGATGAGATGTGGACTAGAAACTACATTTGACCTCTGAGCACAAGTATTTCATCAAGGACATGAACTATACAGGAAGAGCCCTGTACACCCTCTCGTCCAGGGGGAACATGAGCCAGCATTAAGTATGGTTACATATACGGAATAACGGAACCAACAATGTACAGTTTTCATGTATATGCATGTGACCAAGTCTACAAGATCAATGAACGCTAACCTATCTACTTTGATGGGGAAGTAAGCCTATTCTCATCTGAACTTTGCTTCAACGAAGAATCCCCACCCATTAATTCTTGGAAACCTTCCACCTTCACGGGAGGGGCCCTAATGGCACCGATATTCCTGCATCAAAATAACAGATTTAGATAATCCTCACAATTCACAATGCTGTGGCAGCAGTTAACACAATTCACCTCGATCCTAAAATTTCTTACTGTGATTGCATTGGGGACATTGGCACCGAAGCTGGTTGCCTCATTTGGTTGCCAGACGATCCCATGATCCTCTGGAGTGCAGCGAATTGCTGTTGCTGCCATTGTGTTTGGGCTTGTCTCCTGTTGATTGCACTTATGGTATTACTGTCCACAGGCAATTCAGGCGGGTTCTCAAGCTTGACCTCAAGCATGGGCATGGATCGATCCTTTTCCATGTTCATGACAGGGCGAGGAGAAGATGCTTGTCGACGCCTCATTCTCTCCAACTGTTGCTGTTGTTGTAATGTCAGGTTTTGGGGGATAACCACCTGTGGCATCTGTGGATGCATTTGTCGAGGAATCTGCATGTGGCCAATGATCCTTATTACTGAATAAGAATAAAACTATTAAAGATGGCTCATGCAAGGCGTCAATTTTCCAAATAATCAAGCGCTGACTCCACTTCAAACTAATTCACTGGTTAGGATGCAATGTTTTGAGGCTTAAAATGTGGAAAGGACACTCAAACAGGCAGACAATATAAGCGAAGCATATTCAGATCATGCATACAGATTATTTCTCCTATGTTTTGGTAAAAGAGAGAATTCTCTTTCCTGAAACATAAATGTATGGCTCAGCTTCATACTTGGGAGTTGGGACAATCTCAGAAAAAGTAGATATTTGCGTAATTGGTAGCAAGTAGCAACTAGCAGCGAACAAAGTTGCAAAACAAGATACTTCCAAGCTACTTCTAAATGCGTTTCTCAATGTAAAGATTCTCCCCACAAAAAAAGATACATACTTGTTGGGGGAGCTGAAGGGTATTTTGCCGTGGCAAAGGCAGTTGAGGCTGTACGTTCTGAATATGCTGCACGTTCTGAATCTGCTGCACGCTTTGCTGCACAGTGTTCTTGTTATCCTTTACATGTTCTGCTAAACCAGCAAGGTTACTGCCCAAGAAAGAAAATAAGTCAAATAGTCTTAGGCAGCAATAATTTTTCTATGCACAGACGGTGCGCATGTTAAATTACTACCCTTCCCACAAGAGCAGGAAAAAACCAGAACATGAGAACCATACATGTTGACTCGATATATTTAGTTTGGATGACAAAGTATGCAACCCATGATACTTATCATCAATCAACCAGAGACATGATTCTAACATCATAATGCCAAGTGATATAGCGGAAATTCAGGATAAGAGGGCTAAACTTATGAAAACGCTTGTGTGAATCATGCGGTAAAGATAAACCATGTACATACCTATTTCCCCCTGCTTGGAGGAACATTTTAACCAGTTCCATTGCTGAACATTGCTTTCGGTAACTATCAGCAAGGACTTTGAGTATGCGGCCAAGTTTTGAGACGTGGCAACTAAGGAACTGGGACAATACCTCAATTGGTATTTCAGAGGCACCTTCAAAGCCCACGTTTGTTAAAACACGGGCAACTACCTTCTTCGACGTTTGCATTGCTTGTTCTTGACTCAATTGTTTTTTGTTTCCATCCAAACCAACTTTTGTGCGGGATTGGCCAGGCCCCTGCTCCATGCTGAGATAGTCAGGCTTGATACCAAGCCGTTCAAGCATGATAGAGCTCTTGGTTGCCACCTTTGGTAATGTATCAAGAACTCCAAAAAATTCCACTTTCCGCTTCTCATCCACTGTTGTCCTTGGCATAATTGCACTATCTGGAACACAGTTCATCGTGAACATTGTTTCTGGAAAGAAACATGCATCATTATCACCAGACATCCTATTCTCGGAATTGGAGTTGCCTAATCCTCCATGCTCTTCCTCCTTGAACTCTATTCTTCTCCTCTTATGCCTCTCCATAACTTTCAGATAATTAGACATCTCAGTAGGGTTACGTCTATCTGATTCTCGATTTGAAACTGATAACTTGTATGGCTTACTGACTTTGTATGTTTCAAAAAACTGACTATACCATGTTTCAGGAAACTCTTGTTCTCTGAATTTCTGGGATTGAATCTACAGACATAACAAAATATATCATATAACTTGCTAATAAAAGAATAAACCCCTAGCAGAGCCCTCGTATCAGTTTTGCAAACCATGAACTGTGAAATTTGGGTGAACTTGTCAAGTCTCTCATATTATCACACTTTTAAAATGAAAAGAAAAAAAAAATGTGATTTTTCAACAGAAAGTTAATCATATACAATTCCTCCGATATACCCTTATTGACCTTCCACTCAGATTATCAAATAAACAGGAAATTAGGGCAAAATGTATAAAAATGGAACCTTAGAGTTAGAGGGTCCAGGAACAGCATCTTCAAGAGTGAAATAAACATCATCACCGTGCAATTCCAAATCTTTGAAAACAAACAACAATAAAAACAAAAACAAATTAGCCCCAAATCAAATCAAATACAGTAGTAACAAAAACAACACAAATTAGAGAGTAGATAAAAGGAAAAAAGAATTACAATGAGGATTGAGATTGGAGAGAGAATTGGAAATGGAAGTGGGATTGAGGAAGAGAGAGAGAGAAGCCTTGTCGAAAAGAAGAGCACGAGCACGGAGCTGAAGTTGGATCTGAGGCCTTGACTTTGAGTCATCAGATGTCATGAAAGAGTCCCATGAAGAAGGTGAGGAGAGAGAGTGGACGAAATTCGAGTATAAAGAGTCGCCTAGCCATCGACGCCATGCGCCACAAGATTCGAGCTTTCGTGCTAGCTCGTAACCTCTGCCGTCGTCCCCATGTAGCAGTGTCATTCTCTCTCTCTCTCTCTCTCTCTCTCTCTCTCTCTCTCTCTGTGGTCTCAGTGGTCGCAGTAATCAGGTGGTGGCTTGGCTAGGTAAGCAAAGAAACTTAATAATACTGTATTAGTATTTAGTAGAGTAACTATTTAATTTTTTATTAGGCTCTTGAGGATAAGATTTCAGATATTCACCAAGCTATGTCACCAGGGTTCTTTTGTTTTGTTTGGTTGGAGAGGGGAGAGAAATGCTCAAACTACAATGGTTCATTTCTCATTGTAGCCACCATTTCAGCAGACCATCCCGATATAACTCAAGCCAAAATACATACCCACCTTCACCATTGTCCTTTTTCACAGTTTAACCGCAATAGCTTAAGCGATCATTGACTGACCCGAAATTTGTGACCTCGCAGAAGGACAGTTTAACCGCAATAGCTTAAGCGATCATTGACTGACCCGAATTTGTGATATTGGGACATTTGTGACTTTGGGATATTGGGACATTGAGACATTGGAACATTTGTGACTTTGGGACTTTGGGATATTGGGACTTTTTTTGGATATTGAGACATCGGGATTTTGGGATTTTGAGACATTGGGACATTGAGACATTGGGGCATTGGTGATTTTATTTGGATATTGAGACATCGGGTTATTGGGATTTTTTTTTGGATATTGATGAGGCCGACAGATTTACCGGGCTTAAAATAAGTTTGACACTCCAGGCGATAAAAGTCATCGCGGCATACATCTGGGCTCAAGTATTTGGGACCTGCAAAAATAATTGGGTTAGTTTTACCTGAATATAGTTGGTACCGTAAAATGGGCCAACTGTCGAATTTGAATTTGTGGGCCAAAGAAATTCGCTCCCGCGCGCTTGGTACTGATATTTGCCGCGAATGAACTGGAGTAACAGCTTCTGGGCTGAAAAAAGGTTGTGGGACTACAGGTAGGGGCCCGCGCGTGCAAGCCTTGCAGGGCCACTAGCGGCCCAGGCCAGCGTCGCTAGCGGCGCTCGTTTTGAGCAGCATAAATTGATTTGGTCGCAATTTTTCTTTCTCGCTTTGCACTTCTTCTTCCTCACTTTGCCGAGCCATTGTCGAGTACACTCACCATTGTTGAGTGCTTCAACTTGTTTGAGGTAAGTCAATTCTTGACCAAACTCTTTGATTTTTGTCTTGAACTTGCTTATTTTTCCGCCTAGTTGCTGAATTTTGGGTTGCATTGTTGAATGGGTGTTATTTTCTTGTGAATCTGAAACTTTTAATTTTCCACTTGTAGAGAGAGAAAGCTTCATTGTCCTTCCATGGCTCCCACAGACAAAGGAAAACGTCTCGTGGATGAGGAGGAGGAGGAGAACCGGGACCTTTTTCGTACTGGGCTTCCTTCTACTAGTACACCTTCGGCTCGTCATGCAGAGGGGGCGCGTTGTACCAGGACTCGTTCATGTGACTGGACCATAGTATCTTACTACCGGATAGGCAGAGTCATCTGTCTAATCCTGAGTTGGTACGTTTTCTGACTCTCTCTTTTTTTTATGTTCAGTATATATTTTTTTTTGAACTGAAAATATGAACTGTTAGTGCTTCGGCACACGAAAAAATTGGGACTTGTACTGGAATGGTGGTCGGCTGTATTTGTGTGGAATTATTTTGGCTGTATTTGTAGTATATGGGGTGTTGGAAAAATTTTGTTTGTTGGCTAGGGTATTGGTGTTTTATTGCAGGCTCATGGGTCTACTTCTCATTTGGCCACTTTCACACAACAATCTTCACCTTCCATTGTGATGATTAATGAGTTTTAAGAGAGAGAGAGAATGAATGAATGGGAAATGGATTGAGGAGAGAGAAAATGAAATGTAAATGAAGGTTGGTCTCAAATTTCCAGGGTGAGGGAACAGAATTCCCAACCCTAGAAAGCGCTGCTGCAACTTAATACAGTAATAAAGTGGAAAATTTAGGAAAGCAAAAAGGAAAAAAAGATGAATTGAATATGAATATGAATATATGAAAATGAAAATCAGTTGTTGTTGTTGTTGTTGTGAAGAGTAACTGCAGGTACAATCATTTCCCTTGTTCTTCACTGCACTCTCTCTCTCTTTACTGCTACACCAGCTAAAATCTCAGAGAGAGTCAGAGAGAGAGAAAGTGTGTGTCTGGTTGTGACTTGTGGGTGGAGATACCAGAAAAAGAGGAGGCCACAATTAAATTAAAAAGTAAAAATTGAAAATTAAAAATACTCCATGGTATTGGTGTCCTCAAGATTAGCAGTTTTGTGTGAGACCAATTCACAAATAAATAAGATTATTATTTAGAAAGGAAGAGGTATTTAGGATGTGTTTTTTTTTTCGGGTACTCACTAATTAGTTCATTTTAGATTAGTTCAAACCCACTCTTTTAGAGTGGGTAAAATCTAACCCAATCGAAATCTGATCCGAAAAAGTTTGACTTGTCAATGACTCGACTTATTAATGGCCCGAATCCGAAACGACCCTAGACCCAAGTTTGTGAGATAAGAGTTGTCTAACCCGAAACTCAACCTGCTAAAGACCTAAAATGACCGACCTAATAGTGACTCGACATGTTGATAGTCAGAGCCCTAAGTGACCCGACTCGATCCAAACCCAACTCGATCTGACCGCAATAGCTTAAGCGATCATTGACTGACCTGAAAATCAGTCAGGAGGTGGCTAGTGCCCCTTTCTCCCCTCTCTCCTTTTAGTCAACTGCATATAATTCACCTCGGTAGCAAATGATGTCACCGAAAAGTTTGCCCCTTCTTTCAACAGTAGTCCACGCCACGTCTCCTGATCTCCACAATGCTAACTCACCAGAATTATAAAGAAGCAGAACCGCAATACATTGATCACCCGTCCCTCCTATAAAGTCATTATTATCTGATTTTACAATGACTTTCTTAACATTCCAATCAAGGCTATTAAAAAGCACAGGATAGTCATGCTCATGCAGCTTATCCGAATTGACCGGTTCAAAATGAAGAGAATTAGTTTGGATGATTTTGCGGACTTTGTAATCTAGGATGTTAATAAGGTTCGGCAGCTTAGTACTATTGTACCCAACGTTGGGAAGGCGAATTTTTCCTTTGGTAGTTAAGGGGTCATGTAATGTATATTTGTTGGGGCCTGTTTCAACAACTAATTGGATGATCCAAGGAATGGTGGCATCATTGGTATTATTGCTATCTAGAGAATAGAGAAGCAAGATTGTAGCTTGAGAGATATAGAAGCGGCTGCTTAATTGCTCGGAGCTGGGGTTATCTAGTTTCGGTGTAGGCAATTGTAAGGGAAAAAAACAGGGGAATTTATAGGAGCAGGAGGAGGTAGGGAGGAATGCCATGACAAACAAACGGCTCGGAGACGACCGACATCCATAAGATCATCAGTACTACTATTAAGGCGTTCAGCAATCATAGCTAAGATGTCGCTCGGAAGATTACACCATTTTGAGTACTCATCATCCATCTCTTTGCTTGTGGATTGGTTTTTTGCTACACTCTCTGAATTTCTTATATCTGCCTGGCTTTGCTTTGCAGAATTTATAGCAGTTGAGAAATGAATAGGCAACCAGCAGACAGAAGTACGCTTTAATCCAATTTATTGTGGGGTTTGGCTTCCCTGTAAAGACCACAGACCAGGCGTGCATTTTCTTTGCTATTCCAATGTAGTAGTTTTTCTCCCGTTTCCCATGCCAAATTGCCAACTTCTTGAATTTTTAGTCAACACCATTACATGTGTTAGATGAAACTAGCTGCCTCTTGAGTAACCAACAATAATCCCATGGAATTTAATTGAGTAGTTTAGATTTGATTATATTTGAATACTGAATATATATATATATATATATATATGCATGCTCATCAGATATCTTGCCCTGTGCTGTTTTTTTTTTCTTCTTTTTTGAAGACTAGCATTGAATTGGAGCTTCTCAAATTGGGATACTTAATGCCGTCGGACCTCGGTCGCTGACAATGTACCAGCATACATTACTTCATTGGTGAAGAATACTCTTGAGTCCAATAACTACTAACCTTTATCCTAAAATACTTCATTTTTGCCCTAACAAATAAAATTGCATTCACCTGTTCTATTCAATAGTCTAGTGTTATTGTTGTTTTATATTTTTCCTTCGTTACAAATAATACCCTACCTTCAACCAAGAACGTCTTAGCACCGAAAACAAAAAACAACCAAGAACTGCTTGCCCCTGCTTCACCCTCCTTGATGATGTGGTGGTTAACGTGAAATTTGCATAATTCACAATAGGATTGTGTAATACGCCTTTAGATCATATCTTCCAGGCATGACACCAAGGTGTTGGCTGCTAGAAGTGGTATAGTGCACCATGATCTTCTAAGAGTTTATCTTAAATTGGATGAATTTGAGCCATTGAAGCTAAGTTTTGTTCATGCTGGATCTCCTCCAGTGCAATCCACTCGGGGTGCAAGGGTAGATTTTGCAGCCAACAATCGTCGACATCTTCTCCTAAACTCAGCTGGTGAGTTTTGAAATATTTCTGTGTGATCAAGATAGCCCACCCGAAATCAGATTTTTCAGCAGAGAACTCTGCCAGACTTTTTCAACGACCACAATTACTATTAGTAGTGTAATATCATCATCTCATTCGTGGTGGTAAATAGGAACAATTATATGCGCAATTTTGTACTAGTAATTTCTTGGCCTGCCAACTGCATTACTTTGTGAATGCCAAAATTGTATTGGACAATTCTTTGAAGGGGCTTACAGTCTTACTTTACATGGTAATGTAATCATACCACATTACAATACTTGCCTTTAAATAAGTAGAATGATAATCAAACATCCACATCCATCAAGAAGGTTTTAACAACATAATCACTTCCCCATACTGTGATTTTACAAATTTAGTTTGTGTAGCCCAGCAGGTCAGGTGCCCAATGTCTGTCAGGACCACCTTCTACGAATACTGATACAGGAACTAGGGCTAAAGTCACACAAAAAATTGGAGCAAACACATTCGCCTTCACCACCATCCACATCAATATAGTATGCAAAACTATCATAAAAAAGAAAATTCTGATAATGAAGACAACCTAGTTCCTTGGCCGAAATTGGAAATATCGTACGGTAACTCATGAAAAATACCCCGTTATGCAAGTCTTGTGGATGTCCCAAGTTCCATTCTCTTCATTTAGCAAATAGACTTTGAGATATGGCCACACGTCGTCGTATCCATTGCTTACCAGGAACAAGCAGTTATCGTAGTCTACCAAGTACAAGTCGCACACCATCTGCTCAACTGGTTGGGCTACAATTTGATATGTTACTGACTTAACCAGATCAATTTTCATGAGCCTTCCCCTTTTATCAACTGCATAAACTTCACCTCGAAAGCAAGTGATGTCACCAAAACGTTCCCTCATTTCTAGGCGAGTCCACACCTCGTCTCCTGATCTCCAATACGCCAATCTACCAGAATAATACAGGAGAAGTACTGTAATACTATGATCCGGAAAGCCATTATCTGACACTACAATGGTCTGCCTAACATCCGCATCCTGTCGGAGGTGCTTGTAAACTACTTGATTGTCAGAGAGCTCATTTAAATCGGGTTCATAATAAAGAGAGTAACTTTGTTTGATTTTGAGGGCTTTGTAAGGGAGTTAACAAGGTAACAAGGACCTGAACTATCCAAAAAAATTTGGTTTAAGGACCTGAACTATTTTTTGTCTGGTTTAAGGACCTCAACCAAACGTTTTGCTAGCTCCATTACAATAATGATGTGCTGGCACAATTTTTCTGGTTGGAAATAAATCAAAAATAAAATCAAATGGGTTTGGGGTCATTTTAATTTTTGGGGGTTGCTATACGTAAATCGCAAATTACTAAACGTAAATCTCCACTTCCCACAATACCCCTAAGTAATTTTCAGTCCTTTCTCTCTCTTCCTTCCTTTTCTCTCAATTAATTTTCACTCTCTCCCCTTGCATTTTTTTTTTTTTTTTTTTTTTTTTTTTTTTTTTTCCTGGGTGCTATTAAACATCATCATCATCAATCATCGTAACATCGTCATCTGCACCTTCGGTTCAACATCATCATCATCATCATCATCATCAACAATCCATAGATAACAAGAAACATACTTTGATGGTGTTAATGGTGATAAATGGAAACGCACCGAAATCAAATTTTGCTGAATTGAAACCAAAACCTAGAAAAAATAGGAGAAAATTAGGCAAGAACTGAATCGCATTACCTCAATTTGAGCCTAAATCGAATTTGAATCAGACGAACCACTTAAAATTTGCATATTATTCCCTTCACGCTTCATTCTCCCTCCCTCGTGCTTTTCTCTCTCCTCTGGTTCTCTCTCTCCTGAATTTGAGTTTGCAGAACTCTGAGTTTGTTTTCGGTGGAGCACCAAACGACATAGATAGCACTTCTAACAAAAACGTGATAGTGGTTTTCGCTTATAGCGGTTTTTTATGAAAGTGTTCTTGTTATCTATGAATTGATGATGATGATGAAGAATTCGAGGATAGGGTTTCAGCCATCAGTCATCACCACTTATTATCGCCCATTGTTCATCCAATTTCGTGAAGTTAGGGTTTTTATTTTGGTAATTTTAATTGCTTATTGTTGAGATTGATTACTGTTCATTGAAAAGCAAGTAATTATCATTAATTTGGTCTAAAATATTGTTTCCATCAAAGGAATCATCCATATTAATGTAATTTACGTTTCTTTATGATAATTTGAGGGGATGATATTAGGGAGGATTGAGCGGAAAAAAAAAAACAAGAAGAAAGGTGCTTTACAAATGCAAAGGGTATTGTGGGAAGTATTGGAAAAAAAATATTTGCGTTTAGTAAAATGGGATTTACGTTAAGCAATTCCGTAATTTTTTTGTTATGCATTCATAATTCTCTCTCTTTTATTCTTCTCAAAAAAAAAAAAAAAAAACTCTTTCTTTTAGCCCCTTTCTCTATCCTCTTTGGTTCCAGGCTTCCAGACATGGGCGTTCAATTGAAGGTCTTGAAATTTTTTATAAGGTGGGAGAAGAAGATTGGCCCGGTGCTCCACTTTGGTTCCCGAATGGCGTTTTGGGGTTTTTGTTTTGATGTTTTAAATCTAAAATCCACACAGTAAAATGTAGCTTAATGATCGAACAGAACCGACGGACGAACAACAATGGTAGTATCAGACCGTATCTCCCTCACCATTGCCACCAAAAAATGAAAACAATACTCACCAGGGTAATTCCCAATTTCAAAACTCCACCACTATCCCAATAACACCCATAGGGCCATGGCCATAGCCATAGCTTCCAAAAACGTCAAATACTCTGATTCTGAATTGCTCCATAAATTCCTCTTCTTCAGCATATACAAAGATGTCAAAGTCACCGTCTTCAATGGCTTCAGTACAATACCAATTTGGGCAATTTCCCCCTTCTCTCTCCTTGTGGTTCTGTTTTGGGCTTCTCTGATTTTCAACTATTTTTTTAGGTTTTTTGTTGGTTCATGTTGCGATTGATCTTGTGGGTTTGCATTTTGTTGTTGGATTTCAGCTGGGTTTTTATTTGCAAATTTGATAATGGGGTTTTAGTTGTGGTTTCTGATTTAATTGGTGGTCAAGTAGATGTGGATTTGATTGGCAGCCATGGTCGTGGGGTGAAAGGGGAGAGAGAGATTGGGAGGGCTTATGCGTCTTTTTGCCAAACAAAACATGCTAGCGCATCAAAATAAAAACGGAACCAAACATCCGTTTGGTTGAGGTCCTCATTCCAGCAAGAAAATAGTTCAGGTCCTTGTTCTATTTTTTCGAGAAAGTTCAGGTCCTTATTAGCTTGTTAACTCCTTTGTAAGGTGAGAGGTTAATATGGTCAGGTAGCTCAGTATTATTATTCTTGGCTCGGGGTCGGGGAGCTCTAATCCGGGGAATTAAGGATCGTATAACGACCACTTATTGGGGCCGGTTTCAGCAACTTCGATGATCAATGGAGCTATAACATCATTGGTATTGCCATCCAGCGGTTGGAGAAGCAAGAGTGTTCCTTGAGAAAGAACTATGTGGCGGTTTGGTTGCTTCTGAAAGAGGTATGTTGGTCCAACAGTCATTGTTGGATGACTTGGACGATCAATGGGGCAGGGCACTTGAAGAGGAAAAACAGGAGAGTTCCTAAGAGGATAAGGAAGGGAAAGAATGCCATGAAGAGCACACAGCTCGGAGACGAAGGACATCCTTAAGATCAGTGTCGAGTTGTTCAGCAACCATGGCTAAAATCTCACTTGGAAGATCACACCATTTTGAGAGCTCCATATCTCTAGACTGCTTTTGGCTGGCTGTCTAATCTCATATCTGCTTGCCATTTCAATGGAGAATCAGAATTTATACTAGTAGAGAGATTAATAAGCAGGCTAAATTCACATTATTTGAACGCCCAAACAAACAAAACAAACTAAGCAATAATCATTCTAGCTTTTGTGACCCCTATAGCTTACTCACACAAATTAAGAAAATCAAATCATTCATTAACGAAATAGATAATAAAAAATGGTTAAAATTTTCAACAGGGGAAACTAGAGGTATTTATAGATCATATCACAAAATTTTTAGGGTTCATCCAATCAAACGCATCAAGAGCTTGAATTCAACACACTGAGTAAGGAGAGAAAGAGAGAGTGGAGTGTCGGGGCTGGGTGTGAGAATTACTAGATAGGGAATTTGAAGCCCACTTAGACATTTGATTTCAATTGCTGGATTTAGACCAAATCATGTGTTTGGCTAACCAAAAAAATTCAGATTTGGAATTGGCCAAAATTCTTAAATATTTGAAAAGGCTTAAGTGGGCTCAATTTCAAATTCCCCATAAAAACCCTATCAATTTTACTCCCTTAATTCCCCGGATTAGAGCTCGTAATCAACTCGCCAGAACGACTCATGAGAAGTACAGTAATATTGTAATACCATTATCTAACTTTACAACGGCAGCCTTTTTAAAATCGGTCCCATTAACGAGTTATTCGGGTAACTTGTTAAGATAACCAAATAGAAGTTGATAAGAAAATATTTTGGTAAGTTTGATAGAGCAATCTCCTTAATTTAATGAAAATCAAACCGTTTCTTAAATTACATCATTTAAAATGAGAAACTTCAATCATCCATTATATTTTCCAAAGATAAGTTATTGCTCCACCTCTCCTTACTCGCCTCACCACAGCCACACCGTCCACCACCATCTGCCATCGATACCGGCGAGACTTTGGCCCTAAAAGAAAAACCAGCCTCGCACGTCATCATCACCATCCTCCAGTATAATTAATCACAACAAATTGCCTGTTGGAGGAAGAGGCATATTCTCCGCCAAAACTGATATAAGCCTTCAATGAGATTCGATATTTTTTTTGTTTTTTTTAGGGCAAGCTTACATACATTAGAATTTTAGAATGTATCAACGTCTGCTTGGAAAAACCTTAGATTTTGCCACGACGAGCTAACGGCTCGGACACGACGAATATCCAAGCTGAGAGACGACTGAATTGTCCGGCTGGTTTTGCGATGGGGCAAGGCACTTGAAGGGGAAAAAGTGACGAGTGTCTGAAAGGAAGAGGAAGAGAGGAACGGCACGACGAGCAGACTGCTCGGACACGGCGAATATCCATAAGATCAGTGTTGAGGCGTTCAGCAATCATGGCTAAGATATCACTCGGAAGATCACACCATTTTGAGTACTCCATCTCTCTTGAATGGTTTTGGCTAGCTTTTTTTGATCATTTTTACAATTATACAATACTCCTATCTGCCATGCTTTCCATTGAAGAGCTTATACTTGCTCAATTCACATTAATGTGGCGTGTTTCTTTGGCCTCGATCAGCTGAAGATAAAGCATAAGCCGGCCAAGAAGCTAGTGTAACTCTGTAGGTAGCTGACAGTTTGGCAAAACAAGGAGTCTGTGAGACAGGAAGAATTTGAGCTAATGTTGGTGTCTGATTAGTAAAAAGATTGCATCTCTTGTTGGCATTTTTACAAACACCTGGTGTGCATAGCTTTAATGGTTTTACATTTAAGGTGTTTTGGGATTTGTTTGAGCTCAATCTCAAGTATTGGGGCTGAATATACCCAGTATTTACAGTTTGATCTTCAAGATAGACACATTGATAAGCAAGAATAAGGCACAAGAGTCAAGACAGCATACCTGTCGTTTTTCTTGAAGTGGGTACTCATGGAGTTAGCTTTTGTGGCATCCTGGGAGAGAGAAAGAGTTCTTTGTTGAAGTGGCAGACTCCTTTGCTAAAGGAGGTGCTAGACTAGAAAAGTTTGTGGCTTGGCTATAGGAGTTTGTGTGTTTTTTGTTTTTTTTTCTATAAATGATTATTGTATTATTAAGCCAATTCGGCAAAATAACGTTTAGTCACAAGAGCATCATGTTGCGGGAGTTTCTTGGCAGTGTGTTTGTCCGTAATTGCTTGGGGTTTGTGAGCTCTAATTTTGTACTGACGTAGGAGTACTATGCTCACCAGCTACTATTTCTTTGTAATTTGGGATTTATGTGGTAAATCAGCACCTAAATTTTGGAAAAAACTACAATAAAGACCTGAATTTTACAAATCTTACAATAAGGACTTACGATCTAAAATATATATTCATGTTTGTTGTGTTCTGCAGATAACTATCTACAAAAGATTTTGCAATACCCTTTCTGAAACACATTATTTTTTTATTTTTTTTTTAAATTGCATATTCTCTAAGGAGGTTCTGCGAAGGATATTCATGTGTTAGGGATTTTACACGCCAATATATTAACTGAATAATAATAGTAGCTTGCGGCTTGTTGGCTAGTAACAATGAAGACTGATATTAGAGATATGGAGCTTAACCAATTGCTTGTGGGCCATGGAAATTTTGAAGAAGTTGAGAGCATGAAGGAGTTTGGAAGATCACAAAATCTCGTATGAGATGGTCTTAAGGTGAGGCCTCTCATACAAACATGATGTCATGTCGACATCATGCTTGTATATAGAGCTAGCCTCACCTTGAGGCGGTCTCATACAAGACTCATTGTTGGAAGATTACATGGGTTTGTTTTGGGAGTTTAGTAGTAGAATAGTATTAATATTGGCAGAAAGATATTATTATTATTTGGTGGTTTAATTTTATGGAAGTAGTTTCCTATTTGTGTGAGAGTAGTATTTGAAAGGTAGTAGGTTTTCTTATTACAGTCGAAGGAGGAGTCTTTGCGAAGGCCTATAAATATAGGTGGTGGTAGATTGGAGAAGTTGGCTTTGCCCCAAGGTAGAGAGAGATCTCTCTTGTTGCAGTTGAAGAGTTGAAGGGTTTGTAGCTTTTCTCAAAAGCTATGTGAGGTGTGAGTGCGCGGGTTTGTAGAAAGCCCGGTCATTGAAGTGAAGGGTTTCTAAATTTGACCTCAAAAACTATGTGGAGGGTTTCTAGCTTTGACCTCAAAAGTTAGGTTATGAAGTGGGGACGGTTTTGTGGCTTTTCCGTGCATAAATTCATATGTGGGGTAGAAGTAATGAAAGGGTTGTGAGGCCATCAAAGATATGAGTGTGTGAGGGAGTAGGGTCACTTACTAGTTAGAGGAGATTGAGATGTTAGTATTTGAGTGTCTATCAATGTAACTCTATCTTTGATAATGATTAGTAGCGAATTTGTGTTTCGTGATTTTTCCCCTAGTTGAGAGGGGTTTTCCACGTTAAATATTGTGTGTGCTATTTATCTTGTGTATTTTATTTATTGTGCTTCCGCTGTGGTCAAAGTAGTATGGTAGTGGGGCATAAAATCCCCAACAATATGGTTACCTGGGATGTAGCTGCGCAGGTTGCCCAGACATGTTGGAGAAATTTTTAAATTGATTATTCTGTGAGTTGCCATTTCTGCAGCCATTCATAGCTTTTGGGAGAAAAAGATTCAGAGGAATATTCATGGGATAATCACAAATGCACCTCTTGTCACCGAACAGATTTTTGAAGCTGCATGAACGACAAAGACAATGGTATGTAGAGATCCAAGGGGTTGCAAGAGCAACTCAATCATCTCACGTACAGATTTTGCCTCCAGTATTCCAAGACGAACTGCTTGAATGTATAACAAGTTTGATGTAAGGGTACATTCCCAACCCTACCTATAAGGTGGGAGGAAGTACCATATTGTACCTCTTTGTTTCTATGGATAGGTTTACTGTAACACCCCAAATTTTCTAACAAAACAAATAAATAAAAATGAATAAACTCAAGCCGAAAATCGGGCAGAGTTTTCTTTGTAATAGACATCCCAAGTTATCGAACATATATAAACCTGCTTAAAACAACAATTACAACAAAATACCCAAACTGATAGCGAAAGATTTCTATTAAATCCGGAGTATCACTGCCACACTCACTCATAAGAATGAGTGCAAGGCAAACATTACAAAACTCAATAACAACCAACAAACTTTAATGTACACTTGAATGAATAATTGAAAAATATAATCACAATGGGAAAACACTAATCTTCTGGTCATCTCCATTCGGACGATGGTCCATCTAGGAAACGAATTCTTCATAATTGATCAACCTTGTTAATCCAATCTACTCCCTCATACAAACGAATTTCGTATAGGTTCATCATAGGGTCACCATTGAAGAAAAATGGGCGCACACACACGTAACACAGAAAGCAACCAATCAGCTTTTGCTGAGTAACCAAACATTCTATCGAAACATAGAATCATAATTTGACATATAAATCAAAGAGCTACAAAAAGATAATCAAGCATCAACTCAGGTCAACTATGACCTTGAAGTCACATAAATCCCAAAAGTACTCTCTGTATCATCTATAACTCAATTCCCAAAAGTATGTGCCAATCGCTCTCGGTCATTAGCTCCTAGCCTCGACAAAGTGGGAAGTGAACTGGCGGTAAAACCCGCAGATGCAAAACCATTATCATAACTTGGTCATAGGCCATATAACTCATAACATAGCCCGCAAGCTCTCAAAAGTCCACTCTCGGTCCCATTCATATCCATATGTAACCATTTCATAAAATACTGCTCAACACCTAAGAAATAATATCTTAGGCTACTCACCCACATGTCAAGAGTAAAAGAGACTAACAACGTGTGAGCCTCAAACCAAAATACCGATTCAAGTCATATTCATATCGTCTGCTCATGCATTACCAATACCCATTCAGGGTCAATAACCGCTATAGATCACCATTATGGCACAGGTTTCCCAAAGAAATCATAGTGTTCTTAGTTTGACTTATTTATGGTCCAATAAGTATCTAACTCAATCTTATACTTAAACCCTTTCTGCTAAGCAGTATAACTCATGATAATGGTCTTACTGATCTAACCATAGCAAAATTCAGTCAAGCCACCATATATGTACATAAGGTAATACTAGCAGATCACCCACACAATTAACAATCAAGTAATTAACTTAGCAACAACCAAATAAAAACAAGCAATTTGATAATAACAATTTCAGAATTCAGCACAAAAACAATTGACATAATATTCATCTATTTCATATAAAAAGAAAAATAATATTCATCTCCAACCAATAGAAGGGTTACCTTTAAAACAATCTCCACACCAATTAGCAACCCAAATTGTTCGATCAATCACCAATTATTTCAATTACATGCATAAAATAGAATGAATGAAACAAACTCAAAATCAGAAATTCAATTAAGCAAAAATCAATTTAGAGTTTAGGATTTCGCACAAACCAACAACTAGTAGTGATTAGGGGCTTCTGCGGTGGTTCTAGTGGCTGCAAGGGTGGTCTCAAGGCGGTGATAGCAGCAAGAGCGCGAGACAGAGGCGGAACAAGGGCTAAGCAGTAGCAGTTCACACAAAAACAGGGGAGAGAGAAAGAATAGTAAAGTTTCGCTCGAATCAGGAAACTAGCAATGAAACCAGTACAATTTAGAGGAAAGAGAAATGGTATTTATGGTGGTCGAGATGATGGCAGAGCACGGTTGAGATGATGGTGGTGATAGGTGTCGTTTGTTTAGGCGCTCAACAAAGAAGAAGAAGGGAAGAAGGAGAAAATTTGGGAAAAAATAAAACTGAAAGGGAATAAGAAGGTAAAAGAGACGGTGCCGAGTTTTAACCAAAATAAAACTCTTTATTTATTTTTTTCTATAAAGCACAAACACAAACAAAACACTCTAAAACATAAATACTTTTATTTAAAATTTAATAAATTAATAAATCATTTTCTGAAAAATACTATAAATATACGGGGTATTACATTGGCATTGCTTTGTAGCCGTATTTGTAGTGATTTGACATTTTATAGTGGAACTGAATTTTGAAGCTTTCGGTCTTTGAGTTATATAAGGCTACGATATGTTACGTTAGGTTGCGATTATTTACAGTGGTGATTGATCCACAAAACTCAGATGTGAAAATGAAGTTTATAGGTGGTGGCCCTGATGTTGTTGCTGAGTTTCTTGATAACACTTCATTTCAGTATTGTTTGTTTTTGTGATGAAAGGGGTAGGCGATGTGTTGAGCTGGGAGTGTGTGTGGATTTTAAGGGATTATACTTTCTTACTCGCCTACGACACCTCATTCACACTGTCATCTTCCTCAATTAAACTTCTACATTGGAAGCTCAATTCAATTTGCTTATAGGTTAGCCCAGTTGTTTTTATCGTTGTTTCCATTGTTGGTGTTCATGGTTGTTTCAGCCATTAGAATATGATACAAAGGTGAAGGGGCTATTGTGGTAAGGAGAGGGAGGAGATGTATTCTTTTTTTCTACTTATTGAAATCGGAACGAAATGTGATTATCGAGTCACCGACTATCGAGGGCTATTTTTGAACTCTATGACACGTGCCCCTAGTGAAAGGGAAAATCAAAATGAAAAATGAATCTACTTTCTTGGGCACTACTCATCAAAAAATTGTGCTAGTGAATGTGGAAAGACACATACTCAACGTCATTGCATCTAATTTTTGTAACTACAAAAAATAAATTAAGCTGATCTAATTTTTTTTAAATGTATATAAAGTATGCTTGAATTCAAGTCGAGCCAAATCAAGTAGAGCTACGAGAATATATCAAGCCCAAGTCCAACAACATCTATCTAATTATAAAAATGTACATTTATTTTCTGATTTATTTTTTTTTATGAAAATGTACATTCACTCCATGGTCGGAGTCCATAAATACAACGTATAAAATTTTGCCTTTATCAATAGAGTAAGGCCACCATGCAATTTTTTTTCAACGGTAAAGTAACCTATAACTTTTCTGGAAGACAGACTTTGACCCATGTCATTGGCGGGAATATGCCACTCCGCACGAATTACTTTAATCACAGCTAGGTTATCTCCCTAAATAGTGATCTTCTTAAAACCATTTGCTCTTGCCAATCTAACTCCTTCACGTACACCAATCGCTTCAGCCATTAAAATGGAACTCGTATCACAAGCTCGTACACCCATTGCCAGCGCTTCAGTCTTTGTCACCCCGTAGTACAAAAATTGCAGCAGTTCATGAATTATTCACTTTAGATCCATCAAAATTTGGATTAACTTTAGATCGAGACAATAAATTAATTCTATATTTATTGTTTTTAGATGAGAAAATGAGTTTTATTGAAGAATTTATATGACATCAATATATATATATATATATATATATATATATATATATATATATATATATATATATATATATTCATAAATGCATGGGTGATTAAAAAAAAATTAAAAATATTTTGATTTTATTTTAATAAAAATAAGTAACATAAGTATTATATTTATTATCCTAAAAAATATTATATATTCACTAAAAATGAAAATTCTTTGTTAAAAGAGTTTTTTTTCTTGATAAAAAAATTATTATTGTTCTTTGCTAGACTCCTATTGTTCAACTTTATATATTGATGTGATTAAAAAAAAATTATTTTAATTCTAATAATGGAGGATGATAAACAAGAACATGTGCATCACACGAGCAGAAAATCTAGTAGAATATAATAAAGCTGTCTTTCAAGGACCCCATCCAAACCTCTAAGAAGATAAACCTATGCAAAATCAATGCTTTGGCGTCTTTAATTGACCCTTATCCAATCTATTATATATATATATATATAAGTGGATGTTGCACGTTGCTTGATGGACACGTGTGCGTCCACATAAACCTGCATACTCACATAGCTTGACACGTCATCATAACATAAAATGCATGAATCTACACTAATACATGAATCTACATTAATGCATGTATCTACACTAATATTAAATACTTCCTTAAATTTTTATTTGATACATGCATACAACAATAATAAAATGTATATATTTTTCTATTGATACATTTTATTTTGGCGGATGCATGCATGCTTTAACAATAGACCTCACTATATTCGAGTCAAAGTGTACATTGTTACTATTTGAATTTTGTATTGTTTCCTCTAATGGTAATATATATATAGTAGAAATGATACGTGAATTAGTTTTCAATGATGGGTATACATAGTTGTTAACTAATTAAAACATAATTTCATTGCATCCATTAGATACTTAGACTTTGATATTTCTGACTGGATATTTGGAGTAAACTGCATCAAAAGATAATGGTGGTGGTTATTTAGACTAGATATTGGACACTAAATATTAGGGTAAATTGCAACAAAAATAATAAAGATTTATTTGGTCATACAAACCAGTTCTATATCATGATTAACAAGAAATTAGATATTGTATATTTTGGTATTCTACTCTACAATTGATACAATATTTTTGATTTATGTACGATATTAATTAAGTAGGAGGTTCATAGAAGATAATTTTTGTATCAAACCATGCATCGCACGGGAATGTAACTAGTTGATTCTATAATTCAATTTTCTAATAATGTCAAATGAACCAATTTGTGACAATGTCCCAAAGTCTCTCCCACTCAAATTTCAGAACCCATTTTCAAGAAGGAACACATGACTACATGAGCTGAATATGTTTTGAAGAAAGCAATGCAAATAGATTAAAAGAATTGGCTTTTTTTTTTCTTTTTTTTTTTTTTGATAATTAAAGAATTGGCTTAAACTTCGATCTTTTTCACAAAACGCCCCAAGTAACCATGAATTGGGAATCCTACGCAATTCATGATTCCTTAAATCAAATTCTTTTATGTCAGAGCCTAATCCCATGATTAAACACATGAATTGAAGCTTGGCATTCCCTTCTTCTTTTTCTCCCGCTATTTTCTCAAGCCACTTACGTCCTAAACATAATTTCTGATAACTATCCCCTCTGACAACTAATTCAACAATTTCTGCTGAGTCAGGAACCTCACCCTTCTCTGTGAGGTTCAACTTTTCTAGTAGTTTGTTTGTTTGGAAGGCCTTTTGTGCACCCTGGTGACAAAACAAAAGAGGTGCGCAAAAGGCCTTTGCTTGATTCCTGGTAGATCACCAAGCTACCGAGGATCATCTGTGAAAAAGGAGCCTTGTCTTGTGTGTAAGTGAGGCCTCACGTCAGATAGTTGAATTCATATTGTCTCACCTAGTACGCCTTCATGCCATATTTGCTTTTTATCACTTTATTAAATGTTGGATTGAATCATCTAGAAGCTCATTCAATGAAAGAAATGACCAATTGCCTATTACTGTATCTTGCTAGGAAACCTTCTCCCCCTCATGTCTAAACTTCTTGGTTTGGCTCGAGTTTTCATGAACATAATTTTGGTTAAAATTTTCTTGCTTCTACATAACCTATGTGGATTAGTTTCATTCTTCTCTAACTAATACATTTCAATTTTTTGTCATTTAAATTTTGGATTTGGATGGAAAATGCATAATACAACGTGGATACACAAAGTTCTCACCTCAATGCCTTGATTGCATTGGTTAGATTACTTGGCGGAACTTGTGTGATCCTTGATGTATCTCCGTTTTGATAATTTATGGCAAATTCACGATATCTTTAATACGACATATGCAAAAGATGGTTGGTTTCATCTAATTAGTTGTCCACATTTTCCAATTTAGAGAGGTCTTCGTCTGCGCTATTAATGCTACATTTGGATTTATACTTTTTCTTTACATTGATGATTTGACTTGTCTCTAAATACTCCATTTTCATTTTCCAAAGTGCCGAAACTATTTGTTTTGACCAATTGGAATTTTTAGCAACTTTGTTGATGATACCCTGCTTGCTTGTCTATGTCATCCGATAGTCTTTACTAGTAGTTACATCTTATTATTACTCAACTTCAACATGATCTTTGTCTACGAGCCACTATGGTTGGTCTCCATTTGTCGATGAATTAGTTGTTGTGCATTTGCATTGTGTGATGATGCCACACAGACACCTTTTCATATTGGTGGTTGGTTTTGGAAATAATTTGATATTTTGAGAGAAAAGATTATAAAGACAATGACTATTTATAAACTCTTAATCTTTCACTCATGAGTTGTAATTATACTTTTGAGGGTGATTTAAGAAAGAGATTCACAACTCCCAACTTTCATTTCTTTTCATAAAGAACGTTGTAGTTAGAAGGTTGTAATAAGTTATATGAAACTATTCCATGTTAAATTAGAAAATGCCTTACAACTTGAATAATCTTTGAAGGATATTTTAGTTTTGCCCCTAATCCCTACAAAAGATTTGCCCCATATTTGGGTTGGCCCCAACATTTTGAATTTGTGCATTGTGGGAAAATTTTCTCTCTTTTTTTTTTTTTGGTAAGTAGGTATTCTCATTAAAATTAAATTTCAAGGTGAAGTGAATACAAGAACACCAAAGCCAAAGCTGGACATCGATACCATCATCCTCCCACCTAATTTTGTTAACTCTAATTTTTATTTTATAATTGGAAATTAATTATTATTTGGATTCATAATGAGGGAAAATGAGAATTTTTTAAAGCAAATTATGAATGAATTGTAGAAGGAAGATAAGAATTTAGTAGAGAAAAGGATAAACTGAAATCCGTACATAATCAGAGCAAATTTAATCTCATTTATAGAGGGTTGAAAAATATAGGCTTTGGTAATTTTATTTCATTTTTTTTGGATCTTTTAATTATAGCTAAACATAAATAGACCAGCAGCGGGCTGCCACGTGGCATATCAGGAGTAGGGATGACAACGGGGTCTGACACCCGGTCCAGACCTACGGATCTAGATCCAATTATAAGGGTTGGATCCCCTTTTTATAGACCCATTGGATCTGAATGTGGGTCCAAGTGTCGTAAATGAAATTCGATTTAGGTCTAACATCACAGACCCAACACGACCATACTCAGGCCAACTCATGGACCCATTAACACATAAAAATGTAAACTGAAAAAGAAAAAAAAAGGGTGAAAACCATGTATAGAAAAAGAGTCCAAAAGTGAAATTAGACTTTCTTTAATTTTTCAATGAGTATAAATGCGTTGTTAAGTAATATTTTCTAATGAAAACTTAAAATCTTATATCTATTATATGATTTAGGATCCACTTTCTTTATTTATCAACTAGACCCGACGAATTTGGATCTAAGTATACCCCGTAGGATCCGGACTAGGATCTGAATCTCAACCCAAAAATATAAATGAATGTGCATCCGGCTGGTTCCGCCCCAGACCCAACCTATTGCCATCCCTAGGCAGTAGTCACACGTCTAACGTGCGTGTCAACACACCAATTTTCAAATTTGTTTGCCTTTGCAGGGACCCTAAACATTAAAATTCGCTAGCAGCCCTACGACACACATTATTTGCTGCACGCAAGACACCAATTGTGCACAGGATCCCGGTGTTCCTAAGGCTCAAAACGAACTGGATCTTTTTTTCTCTTTCCTCTCTCTCACCCCATACCAAAATTTTTGGGATCATTGAGAAAAAGAGAAAACTATAATCTTATTTCGGATCATGGATTATACTCTCAAGAACACAATAGAGGGGCACCGCCAGGGACAAGTGACACCATTGCAATTTGCAGGAGGGTGGGGCGGAGACGCCTCGTCTCAGTAGTGGTGATTTCACTACCCACACCTCACCGTCACACAAAACTCCATCCTTAATGTTCCATTTTATCGCGATTTTCATCTATATCAACCCCGTCCTTTTCTTTTGATTCGTGAACCGCTTTTTTCCCTCAAAGCTCCTCCCATTGAAGCTTTGAGCTTTTTAACCCATAAAGCTTCAATGGGAATGCCCTAAAAGTATTAAGATTTAATCATACGATGCAACTACCTCGACAACACGACCAATTTGTGATATCTAGATAAATTACTTACTACTGATGAATGACAGGAAAAAAAAGATAATAATTTGAGATAAAGATTATGAGGACAATGGTAATTTATACTCTCTCTAGCTCTTGTTAAGTAGCAATTGTATTTTGAATTCGATTTAGGAACATTACTTACCTACCTTTTTCTTTTAAGACTTGGAATTCTTTGATGAGCACACATAATTTGTCAACGATTCAGGTAATACTATAAAAACTGTGTGATTTCCTCAAATATACATCATTCACAAACTAATTCCCAAATTAGCTTCGGTTCTAAACTATTTCCCCACATATACACCACGTAGGATCGGAAAAGCAAAGCCGCTGTGGGCCACAGCGGCTTAGGTAAGCCGCTGTGGCCCACAGCGACTTTTGCCCGAAAAAAAAAATAAATAAATAAATAAAAAAATTAATAATTGGCAACCTTTCGCTAAAATAAGAAAGCGAATTTTTTATTTTCGAAAGGCAAAATAAAAAATTCGCTTTCTTTTTTTAATGAAAGGCAAAGCCGCTGTGGGCCACAGCGGCTTTGCCAATTTTTTTTTTTTTTTTTTTTTCGGCAAAAGTCGCTGTGGGCCACAGCGGCTTACCTAAGCCGCTGTGGCCCACAGCGGCTTTGCTTTTCCGATCCTACGTGGTGTATATGTGGGGAAATAGTTCAGAACCGAAGCTAATTTGGAAATTAGTTTGTGAATGATGTATATTTTAGGAAATCACACATAAAAACTATATTCTTTACTTTTTAGATCGATATGCCAAACAATTTTTACAAAAAAGGTTTGCGTTCATCATTCATCATTATTCATTTGCAAAGCGTCAAAGCCAAAAGGAAATATTAATACCATCAGAAAATGAAGTAAAAGTTGTTTTGTTCAAAATAATTTCCTTCAGATTATTAATCCTGATAACACCTATGAAAACTGAAGATGTAACTGTTTTTCAGGATGAAAAAAGACAAAATAGAAAACTATGATACTGCGACTTAAAAATTAGAAATAATTCATTTTCATAGTAAGACAAGTTTACTCTTACCAAAGCTTTAGATCAAAGAGGCTTCTCATTTGAGCAAAAATAAAGAACCTCAAATCTTAATATGCTATTTACCAAAAACAATTTTTTTTTCCTTTTCCAAGGGCTATCAAAGATACTCTCCCATATCTCATAAAACAATTGAGAGGAAATATGGTGTTCAATGTCGAGGAATGAAGAAAGGAAAACATCCACCACCGCTTACGTGTGGGATTTTGAGATTTGGACAATTCTCCTCCTTCTATAGACATATGGATTGAGCTTGAAGTGACTCCGGCTTATTCTCAATAATAACTTGAAAGTTTCATTTCCAATAAGTTGAAAGTTACTTTGCTGTCGTAGAAAATACAAACCCATAGATTGGTTAAGAGAAATGTACTTCGTCGATGAAGCGACAATGGACTGCCCCATATCTACTTTCCTTCCCACGATGTAACCCACACCTTTACCATCACCACCACCTATGCATTTTAGCCGTTCAAAAAAAATTCACTGCATCCTATCCAATACCCCAGTGTAAGTACCCACCCACTTTCTTACATTAGACCTTCGAAACCCCAAGTACATAAGGAACCCAAACCACACGTTTCACATCATGCCTCGGAATTTGACAAAGCAAGAATGATCATGTTTCAACTAATCAATTTACACCCAGACAAATCCATAAAAATGGGTAGTAAAAGCTTCCCGGGAGAAGTCTTCATTTTCTGTCCCACAAGGCCACAACTAACAAAACAGGGAATTCCAAGGGTAGAAAGCTAGGAACAGTAGAGGGGACAACAAGGATGGGTGGCCGTAAAACATCATTGACTGAAGTTCACACAACACCATACTCAACTTAGTACTGTTTGCATGTATGAGTGATGAGCATGACTTTATCCAACGCCCATTCGCAACACGGACTATATCAGCAGACGCAGGATGTCCTAAGGAAAGAGATACTTCCAACACAATCTAATAGCAAATGGGCAGAATGCAAATGTACGATTCCCCACAAAGATATCAATCATGCAGTACTAAAAAACGCCTTGAGCAGCAAAACCACATAAAGGCCGCTTTATAAGGCCACACGTTAAGCGTAAACAAGAAAGGACACTGCGCCCCATGTATTTCATTTTTCACTGTTCACCCCCCACTCTCAAGGCTATCTGCACGATCAACATTTTCAGGTCAATCAGGAAAGAACCTGCGCATTGCTATCTCTCCGTGTAGCCGACTCGTATCTAAAACGTTAGGAAATAGCTCTGCACTACTACAAACATTCCACTCGGTCTATAGACCCAGGGCTGTTACTAAAGCATTAAACCAATAGAATCAGCTGGAACCTGAAACAGAAGTGCAGCATCCACCATCCCGCGGCGAACTCCGAAACTACAAATCAACACAATCCTGAAACCAAAATAGCAAAAAAAGCAAGATTAACATAAACCTCCAGCTGAAGCACACATTTTCAGATTCAACGATCATAGCACATTCTATCAACCGTCATATCAGAGACCAAAGATGGCCCGAAAGGAAGGGTAGAATACCAAGATGATTGGAGTATGTCAGGATGTGTCTTGTGTCTACTTACTAACCCCAACGAAGTCCAGAGCTGTAAGATCAACATGCTAAAGCAAAAACACACAAGCACCAGGACATTATAAGGCTGTGTGTTTTTTTTTTACAAGGTAATGTTGACATTAAAAAAAAAGAAAAGACTGCCTCAACATTCACAGCACCAGAGATCCAACATTTATATTGTACTAACAGGCCAGGTAACAGCTCAAGACAAACCATCTTAAATACAACTGCTAGAACTGCAACAACCTCCCTGAAATAGATCTCATAGAACATGCAACATACATAAGCAACTCAAATGCAACACCGGAAAATATGAAACCAAAAGTCCATAGTACTAGCATAAGAATGAAATCAGTAGATAATTTTGACACTAATAAGTAACAAGTCATTTTGCAAGTCAGTCGCGGAGCCAGGGGAGTGCAAAAATAAAAAAAACTAAAAATTTACGGTATAATATACTTGCCAAATAAAAAGATCTTTTTCTTTTCCCATTAAAATTCTGGTTTTTGGTAGGAGTGGGGGGGCAAGGGGTCTCCCTTGACACCCCCTACCTCCGCCACTGTTTCAAGTCAGAAGGCAAAATTTGTTTCTCCGCCAACAGTCAGTTTGAACATCAGTACAATGAACTGCTGGGAGCAAACACGCAACAAACATGTCCCCTTAACAGGAATGGAAAAACCACTCGATAATCATAATCAACTTAAGTACAACCTCTGTACAAATAAGACCACCAGCAAATAAATTAACTGTAAAACAATAACAGCAGCTAATGGATAGATGGCACCTTATGAGAAGAGAGCAAGACATACTGTCAGCTTCATCTCCTAGTAATATAACACCGCATTAACCAAATCCTGATCAGTGGAGAGCCTTTGATGAAAGGAGCTCATGGAGTCGCACAAACATTCAAAATCTTTAGCAGCCATTTTTCTCATTGATCACAATCAATCAGAGTCCTGGTCTGTAGCTGCATCATAAAGATTAAAAAGAGATGCATGGTAAATTTTCTCAAGAAGAGGCTCACATCTAAAATAGCAAAACATTTACCCGTACTCGAATACAAAGATGGAACACCTACAAGAGCCCAGAAGTGAAACTACAGTCATGACCCCAGCACAAAGTTCAAAGAGACCACAAGTAAAATAGAACAAGATACCAACACCCACGTCAAGGGACTCTTTCCCTTCATCAATCACTTTGAAGCCTAAAATTTACAGCAACCTTTTTGCAATAAAATCAGAAGTATAAGAAAATCAACACACTGAGTCACTAATTTCAAAATGCAGAAAAAGGAAGAGACAGAACAAGAAACCCTGTAATTGGATTTGAATAACATGAAAAAAGACACCTTACATGGACACATTTCAGAGTTCAGACACACTTCCATCACTACTTTTTGGCCATACTCACTACACGCGTCATAAAGACAAAAGATAGACAGCGAGAGAGCTCTGATTACAGAGGGGTAGATCAATCCAAGCAAAAGTGATAAAACATAGACAGAGAGAGAGCTCTTCTTACAGAAGGGGAGATCAATCAGAGCACTAGAGACAAAAAATACACACAGAGACAGAGGGCTACGCTTACAGAAGGAAGATTGATCTGATGAGCAATAATTGCCAAATATCATACATCTAGTTCATGTCATCAACAATTAACCACAAGATCCCAATGTGCTTTAAGCTGCAGACCAACTTTCACTTGCCTACATGACAAATGACCCCACAATATTTTCTATAGTAACTACCGAGTATAAGAAAGAGAAAGAGTAAAAGAGATGAACTCTCTTCCAGTTCCATAGGAAGCATCATTCTATTGCCACTCTTGCCAATCAACTCTCAACAGCCACGTCAAACTCTGACACATCAGCTACTATGAAACAACCCATTAAGTTTCCTACAATGATTCACCCAAAGCCAACGCATCAAACACATCAAAGGTTTAGAAACTCCTTCACTGAGGCTCCAACAAACTGCAGGGTCTTCCCCTGAACATTCCTGAAGCGAAACAAAAACAAATGTGTACTAATAGTGCTTCGCATTGGACTCAATCGCTTGGATTTCCCAAGACGAGCAACAAATTCAAGTATTAATTACCAACATGAATTGCATAATTCAAACTGAAGGAATGCACCAAGCAGACACAAGAAGAGGGGTTGAACTGAATCGGCGATTTATGGTTACTTTCCGTTTCCTTCGCGAAAGTTCCAGACAAAGGACCAAAGTCACTTTGACTGTTTCTATTAGATCAGAATCAGAAACGTAAACAATAAGGAGCAAGTGACAAACCATATTTTAAGCGTGGAAAACCATCCTAGGCTCAAATCGATATGCTTAACCAGAAGATCAACATCTGCTGAAGCAACGCGACCAAATTCCAGTTTCTTATACAAAAAAGTGTAAACCTAAGAAAATTCACAACAACATATTTGAGAGTAAGACAGCACAGGACTGCCAAAGGAAATTCCCGGCACACACTCGTGACCACCAACTCCACCAATAAGCATTCAGAAGATCGTCAAGACCTGAAGTAGAGCGACCAACTACCCCTACCGAACAAGCAAACCTAAAAGAGAAACAAATTGAACCGCACACTATCATAGTTTACGGAAAAAAGGAAAAGTGCACAAGAGACTTCCTCTCATTGCCACACATGAAACATGAAAATAAAGTGAGTGCCTCCGACATGGTAGATGCAGACTGAAACTGCCAAATTACAGAAAGAGGCAATAGTTCCCAAGTTCAGTAAGGGAAGAAAATGTTGCAGCAGTAGAAATAAACATGAGAAAAATTACAGTATTCAAGTAATGAACAGCGTAATCGATATGCTTAGCCAGAAGATCATTGCATCTGCAGAGGCAACGTGACCAACTTTAAGTTTCCTACATAAAAAAGTAAACCTAAGAGATACTCACAGCAACGTAGTTTAAAAGGAAGAGAGATAGCAAAGGAGGCTCCTTCTCAATGCAAGAAATTTCCCTGCCACAGCCCGGGTTGAAGCACACACATCAGCTGTAAAAATCCCGATGCATCAAGAAAAAAATAACTAACATCAAGAAGAACCTTGCTTCCACTTTCCCATAAGAAAAGAAAATCCAAAGCGAGAGATTCGCATCATCTTTAATTAGAAAATAGGAGAAACAGTACAAGAGACTTACCCTCATGATGAAGAATTCTCGGGACACTCGGTCCCACCAACTCCAACAGCCAAGCACACACATCATCTGTAGAACCTCAGCCCATCAAGGCAACAACTACTAACATCAAAGAGAAACCTACATAGCATTAAGGCTGCAATGACTAACTTGAAAGTGCCATCAAACAAATACAGGACATGAGACTCCCTCTCATTGTGAGGAAAAGCTTCTCCCACTAGCAACCTCAACAGTATGACCAAGCATAAGATCGCCAAGAGCTGGAACAGCTACAGGAAAAGATGACTTAAGAGATGTTCAAGTCTTTAGTTACAGAATTACAAACAGTACAAGATACTCCCTCTCATTTGCAGAAGATGGTACTGAATACTCTCATGCACACGAACTGTAACAGCCTAGGTTGAAGCAGACACATCAGCTGTAGAAACTCGATCCATCAAGATAAAATAACTAACATCAAAAAACACCTTGCTTCCACTTTCCTAAAAGAAAAGTAAATCTAAGCGAGATATTCACATCATCTTAATTTCAAAAAAGGAGAAACAGTACAAGAGACTCCCTCTCATTGCTATGAAGAATTCTAGGTACAGGCACATCCTCCCAAGTCTCAAAGCCCTGCAGTTGAGACCCAAAAGATCAAATGGTAAACAAGCAATAGTGACAAAAATTAAAGTTCAGAAAACCCCTCACTCTAAGCTACAGAAGCTACACATGGTCACCCACCACGAGACACATATATTGAAAAGTAGTCAGGGTACTTGTGAACAAAAGGACAGCAACAAGAATCCATGGGAAGACCGACAAGGAACATCTTCACCACCACTCTAGTATCATCATCTGCATATTTACCGAGCATTTTATAGGAAGCTGAAAATTCAATTCCACCCTGTGGCATATGTATCTGTAAGAGTATTCAAAACTAATAACGCCACTTATCTGTACTTCCACTCCATTCTGTCGACATTTTAAGCATCCTTAATTAGAGGAAGCAATATATCTTTGACAACTCATGTAGCAGACTTCAAGTGACCCACAAAAGCAACCCCACATTGAACTTGTCATGACAAAACTAAAGACCCCCAAACTAGATAGATCACTTAACCAGAAAAATGAAAGCAATGAAGGAACACAGGAGAGACAGATTTTACAACAGCGTACCACATTGTGATTCCAAAAGAACAAGTACCCGTTAAGAAGGATCAAGGACATACAAATCTAACCAAACTAATTGCCAACTGACTTGCGAACACAAGAATGTATCAACACACCACCTATGGCACAGCAGAACTGTCAAGCGACAAAAACATTAGCAGCCTCACATTGAAGTTGTCGCAACAATGACATTGAAGACCACCAATCAAACAATCATTCACCACTCCAGAAATTTCAGTAACATACCACACTGCTGTTGTGAGCTTCCCCTCGTACAAGCTTTGCCTCCAGGAAACCAAGGACCCACAGAGATGAAAGAGAGACACGAATCACGACAACGAAGTGATAGGCCCGACTCACTACATGCAGACTGAAACTGCCAAATTATAGAAAGAGGCAATAATTCCCATGAAAGAAGTTGCAGCACAGAATATAAATTTGGAAAGAATTAAATATCCAAGTAATGAACAGCATAATCGATATGCTTAACCAGAAGATCAACATCTGCTGAAGCAACGCGACCAAATTCCAGTTTCCTACACAAAAAAATGTAAACCTAGGAGATTCACAACAGCATACTTTCAGAGGAAGAGAGAGCAAAGGACGATCCCTTTCATTGCCAATGGAAATTCCTGACACACACTCGTGCCCACCAATTCCACCAAAAAGCATTCATGGAAACGAAGTGATAGATCCAACCAGACACATAACTGCCAAATCATAGAAAGAGGCTATAATTCCTAAGTTCAGTATGAGAAGAAAAAGTTGCAACAGCAGAATAAACTAGAAAAATATTACAATATTCAACTATACAAGTAATGAACATCGTAATCGATACGCTTAACCAGAAGATCAACATCTGCTGAAGCAACGCCACGAACTTCCAGATTCCAACATGAAAGTGTAAACCTTAGCCCCATTTTATTTGCTACACATGAATCAGGGAAATGAACTGATATGATAGGCCCCGACTCGCGACATGCAGAGTTTCTGCCAAATTTAAAAAAGCCGCAATGATTCCCAAACAATACAGCAGCGGAAATAAACTTGAAAATTACACTATACAAATAATGAACAACATAATCGATATGCTTAACCAGAAGATCAACATCTGCTGAAGCAACGAATCCAACTTCCAATTTCCCTTTTTTTTTATTCAGATAACATGGGTGTCCTTCTCCTGAAGTTTACGAGGGGACCAACTTCCAACTCTTCCAATTTCCTGCATAAGAGTGTAAGCCTAAAAGATGTTCACAACAGCATAGTTTAAGAGGAAGAGAGACAGCAAAGGACACTCCCTTTAATTGCCCAGATAATTCCCAGCACACACTCGTGCCCACCAACTTCACCAAAAAGCATTCAGAAGATCAACAAGACCTGAAGCAGAGCGACCAACAACCACATTCCTATGACACAAGAAAACCGAAGAGAGAAACCGAATAGAAACGCACACCATCATAGTTTACGAATAACGGAGATGGGCACAAGAGACTTCCTCTCATTGCCACACATGAAACATGAAAACAAAGTCATATCCCCGGGGACGTGGTAGATGCAGACTGAAACTGCCAAATTGAAGTAAGAGGCAACAATTCCCATGCTTAGTAAGGGAAGAAAATGTTGCAGCAGCGGAACTAAACTTAAGAACAATTACAGTATTCAAGTAATGAACAGCATAATAGATGTGCTTAGCCAGAAGATCACACCGTCTGCAGAGGCAACGCAACCAACTTCGAGTTTCCAACATAAAGCTGTAAACCTAAGAGAGATTCACAACAATGTAGTTTAAAGAGATGAGAAAGAGAAAAGGAGGCTCCCTTTTTAATGCAAGAAATTTCCCCGCACACAATTGTGCCCAACTTCACATATAAATATTCAAAAGATCAACAAGACGTGAAATAGAGCGACCAACTACCACTTTCCTATAAAACAAGCAAACCTAAGAGAGAAACCTAATATGCACACAAACATAGTTTATGAAAGAGGAGAAAGAGCACAAGAGACTCCCTCTCATTGCCACGCATGATAGGCCTCGACTCGCTACATGGAGACTGAAACTGCCAAATTATAAACAGCGATAATTATTCCCAAGTTAAGTAAGGGAAGGAAAAGTTGCGGCAGCGAAAATAAACTTTGAAAAAAATTACTATATTCAAGTAAAGAAGAACGTAATCGATATGCTTAACCATTCATCTGCTGAAAAACCCCAACCACTTCAAGTTCCCTAAATAATAGTTTAGAGGAAGAGAGACAGCAAAGGAGTCTCCCTTTCATTGTCGAGAAATTTCCTGCACACACTTGTGCCCACCAACACCACCAATAAGCATTCACACGATAAACAAGATCTGCAGTAGAAGCAACTACTGCTTTCCTACAAGACAACCAAATTACAAAAAAGGAGGTAGAGCACAAGAGACTCCCTCTCATTGCCATACATGAATGAAATGAACTGATAGGCTCCGACTCATGACATGCAGAGTTTCTGTCAAATTATAAACAGCCGCAATGATTCCCAAACTCAGTAAGGGAAGAAAACGTTTCAGCAGCGGAAATAAACTTGAAAAATTACACTATTCAAGTAATAAACAACGTAATCGATATGCTTATCCAGAAGATCAACATCTGCTAAAGCAACGCAACCAACTTTCAGTTTCCTGCATAAGATTGTAAACTAAAGAGATATTCATGCACAACAGCGTAGTTTAAGAGGACGAGAGACAGCAAAGGAGGCACCCTTCCAGTGCCAAGAGAAAAAATCACCAAGTTGCAGAGCTCGCAAAACCTATTCAATTGACGAATTCCAATTCACGACATTTAAAATCGAAGATACATAGTATTAATCAATTAACCAAGGACAAAGCACTAAAGAAGTTCACTAACATCACACCTGACAAAGCATAACTAAAAATGAACCTGTAACCTCCGATACCACCACTTAAACAGGTGTTAAACGACCATCAACTGAACCTGGATAACACCCATTGTAACTCAGATTAGCTCAGTGAAAGGCAGACTCGATCTACAAAAAGAAACAACACTTCTCAAGTAAAGAGAACCCATTTTAAAACTTATCCAAAGAAACAGAAGACAAAACATAAAAAAGCAGATGCACAGAATGCGACATACATGGAAAGAGCAATGGAGTAATATATACCCCTAACCACAAAATCAACATGAGATAAAGCAACTCTACCTTCCCACAAGATGAGACTGGTAACATAAGAGTATCCATCATTTTAGCTTTTGTGAAAGAGAAACAACACAACGGACTCCCTCATTGCAGAAGAAATAGTTATTCCATCAACCCAACAGTAAGCCTAGACACAGGACCACCAAGAGCTGAACCAAAGACACATTCAAATTTCAATTAATTACAGAGTTACAAACAGCACAAGATACTCCCTCTCATTTCCAGAACACGGCATCTCAACACAACCTCATGCCCACCAACTGTAACAGCGTGGGTTGAAGCACGCATGTCAGCTGTAGAACATTAAACAATCAGAAAAAAAAAGCAAGCCTAAGAGAGAGATTTGTATCATCTCATTCTAGAAAAGGAGAAAGAACAAAAGAAACTTCCTCTAATTGAATATTGTCTACTCATGCCCACCAACTCCAACAGCCAGGATGAAGCACACACAGAACCTGTGTCCATCGAGGCCAAGAATGACCAAATCAAGAAGAACGTACATAACATCAAGGAAACAATGTAAAGCATAAAACAATGTAAAGCATGAAAGAGACATCAAGAGAAACAGCACAAGAGACTCCCTCTCATTCTTGGGACAAATCTCGCAGCACAAACCAATTCCAGCAACTCCAGCAATATGCCTAACCACAAAAATCAACATGATTTAAAGCAGGGCCACCAACTTCCACTTTCCAACAATAGAAAACTTAAGAGACACCGACATCATCTTAATTTATGTAAACGAGAACACAGCACAAGAGCCTCCCTCTTATTGCCAACCCAACATAAGCCTAAGCACAGGACCACCAAGAGCTAAAACAGACAGGAAAAGAGAATCTAAGAGACATTCAATTTCAACTAGTTACAGAGAGTTACAAACAAGACAAGATACTCCCTCTCATTTCCAGAACACGGCATCTCAACACAACCTCATGCCCACCAACTATAACAGCACGAGTTGAAGCACACATGTCTAATGTAGAACATTAATCAATCAAAACAAAAATTCCACTTTCCTATAAGTAAAGCAAGCCTAGGAGAGAGATTCGTATCATCGCATTTTAGAAAAGGAGAAAGAACACCAAAAACTCGCTCTAATTGAATAATGTTTGTACACTCATGCCCACCAACTCCAACAGCAGGGATGAAGCACACACATCATCTGCAGAACCTAAGTCCAACAAAGCAACAAAAACCAAAATCAAGAAGAAAGTACATAACATCAAGGAAACAATAATAAGCATGAAAGAGACATCAAAGAGAAACAGCACAAGAGACTCCCTCTCATGGTCGGGACAAATCTCTCAGCACACACAAATTCAGCAACTCCAACAATATGCCTAACTACAAAATCAACATGATATGAAGCAGCGCCACCATCTTCCACTTTTCAACAATACAAAACCTAAGAGATAACCACATCATCTGAATTTATGTAAACGAGAAACATCACAAGAGCCTCCCTCTTATTGCCAGGAGAAATTACTTACTCCAGCATCCCAACAATAAGCCTAAGCACAATACCACCAAGAGCTGAAACAGACAGGAAAAGAGAATCTAAGATACATTCAAATTTCACTTATGTACAGAGAGTTGCAACAACACAAGTTACTCCCTCTCATTTCCAGATTACGGCATCTCAAAACAACCTCATGCTCACCAACTTTCACAGCATAGGTTGACGCACACATGTCAGCTGCAGAACATTAATCAACCAGAATAAAAGTTCCACTTTCCGATAAGAAAAGCAAGCCTAAGAGAGAGATTCGTATCATCTCATTTTAGAAAAGGAGAAAGAACACAAGAAACTCCCTCTAATTGAATAATGTCTGTACACTCATGTCCACCAACTCCAACAGCCAGGGTGAAGCACACACATCATCTGCACTTGAGTCCATCGAGGCAACAATGACCAAAAGAAAGAAGAACGTACATAACATCAACGAAACAGAGATACGCATGAAAGACACATCAAAGAGAAACAACGCAAGAGACTCCCTCTCATTGTCGGAACAAATCTCTCAGCACACTCCAATTCCAGCAACCCCGACAATAAGTCTAACCACAAAATCAACATGATTTGAAGCAGGGCCACCATCTTCACTTTCCGACAATAGAAAACCAAAGAGATATCCACATCATCTTAATTCATGTAAACGAGAAAAAGCACAAGAGCCTCCCACTTATTGCCAGGAGAATTTACTTATTCCAGCATCCCAACAGTAAGCCTAAGCACAGTACCACCTGAAAGACAGGAAAACAGAATCTAAGAGACATTCAAATTTCAATTAGGTACGGAGAGTTACAACAACGCAAGATACTCCCTCTCATTTCCAGAACGTGGCATCTCAACACAACCTCATGCCCACCAACTGTAACAGCATGGGTCAGCACACATGTCAGCTGTAGAACATTAATCAAACTGAATAAAAAGTCCACTTTCCTATAAGAAAAGCAAGCCTAAGAGACAGATTCGTATCATCTCATTTTAGAAAAGGAGAAAGAACATAAGAAACTCCCTCTAATTGAATAATGTCTGTAAACTCGTGCCCACCAACTCCAACAGCCAGGGTGAAGCACACACATCATCTGCAGAACCTGAGTCCATCGGGGCAACAATGAGCAAAATCAAGAAGAACATACATAACATCAAGGAAACAATGATAAGCGTGGAAGAGAAATAGAAACAGCACAAGAGGCTCCCTCTCATTGTCGAGACAAATCTCTCAGCACACTCCAATTCCAGCAACTCCAACAATATGCCTAACCAAAAAATCAACATGATTTGAAGTAGGGCCACCAACTTCCACTTTCCAACAATAGAAAACCTAAGAGATATCCACATCATCTTAATTAATGTAAACGAGAAACAGCATAAGAGCCTCCCTCTTATTGCCAGAAGAAATTACTTATTCCAGCAACCCAACAGTAAGCCTAAGCACAGGACCACCAGACCACCAAGAGCTAAAACAGACAGGAAAAGAGAATCTAAGGGACATTCAATTTCAACTAGTTACAAAGAGTTAGAAACAACACAAGATACTCCCCTCTCATTTCCAAAACAAGGCATCTCAACACAACCTCATGCGCACCAAAGGTAACAGCCTGGGTTGAAGCACATGTCAGCTGTAGAACATTAATCAATCAAAACAAAAATTCCACTTTCCTATAAGAAAAGCAAGCCTAAGAGAGAGATTTGTATCATCGCATTTTAGAAAACGAGAAATAACACAAGAAACTCCCTCTCATTGAATAATGTGTGTACACTCATGCCCACCAACTCCAACAGCCATAATGAAGCACACATATCGTCTGCACAACCCGAGTCCAATGAAGCAACAACGACCAAAATCAAGAAGAACGTACATAACATCAAGGAAACAATGAAAAGCATGAAAGAGATACCAAAAAAAGCACAAGAGACTCCCTCACTGTCGGAACAAGTCTCTCGGCACACACCAATTCCAGCATCTCCAACAATATGCCTAACCACAAAATCAACGTGATATGAAGCATGGCCACAAACTTCCACTTTTCATCAGTAGAAAACCTAAGAGATATCCACATCATCTTAATTTATGTAAACGAGAAACAGCACAAGAGCCTCCCTCTTATTTCCAGTAGACATTACTTATCCCAGCAACCCAACAGTAAGCCTACGCACAGTACCACCAAGAGCTGAAACATACAGGAAAAGAGAATCTAAGAGACATTCAACTTTCAATTAGGTACGGAGAGTTACAACAACAAAAGATACTCCCTCTCATGTCTAGAACACGGCATCTCAACACAACCTCATGCCCACCAACTGTAACAGCATGGGTTGAAGCACACATGTCAGTTGTAGAACATCAAACTGAATAAAAAGTCCACTTTCCTATAAGAAAAGCAAGCCTAAGAGAGAGATTCGAATCATCTCATTTTAGAGAAGGAGAAAGCACACAAGAAACTCCCTGTAATTGAATAATGTCTGTACACTCATGCCCACCAACTCCAACAGCCAGAATGAAGCACACACATCACCCAGCACAAGAGACTCCCTCCAATTGTTGGGACAAATCTATCAGCACTCACTCCAATTCCAGCAACTCCAACAATATGCCTAACCGCAAAATCAACATGATATCAAGCAGGGCCACCATCTTCCACTTTTCAACAATAGAAAACCCAAGAGATATCCACATCATCTTAATTTATGTAAACGAGAAACAACACAAGAGCCTCCCTCTTATTGCCAGGAGAAATTACATATTCCAACATCCCAACAATAAGTCTAAGCACAGTACCACCAAGAGCTGAAACAGACAGGAAAAGAGAATCTAAGAGACATTCAAATTTCAATTAGGTAAAGAGAGTTACAAAAAGTTGCACAGCGGAAACAAGCATTGAAAAAATTACTATATTCAAGAAAAGAACGTAACCAATATGCTTAACCAGAGGATCCACATCTGCTGAAACCAACTTCCAGATTCCTGCATGAAAGTGTAAACCTAAGAAACATTCGCAGCAGCAAAATTCAAGAGGAAAAGAGACGACAAAGGAGGCTCCCTTTCATTGTCATGAGAAATCCCCTGCACACACTTGTGCCCACCAACTCCACCAATAGTCATTCACAAGATATACTAGGGCTGAAGTAGAGAGACCAACTACCAGTTTCCTACAAGAGAAGCAAACCTAAGAGAGAAACCTAATAGAAACGCACACTAATAGTTTACGAGAAAGGAGAAAAAGCACAAGATACTCCCTCTCATTACCACACATGAATCAAGGAAATGAACTGATCGACCCCAACTAGCGACATGCAGAGATACTGCCAGATTATAAAAAGCCACAATGATTCCCAAATTCAGTAAGGGTAGTACAGCAGCGGAAATAAACTTGAAAAAAATTACACTATACAAAGAATGAACAACGTAATCGATATGCTTAACCATCTGCTGAAGCAACGCCATCGCATCAGAGAGTAAACCTAACAGATATTCACAACAACGTAGTTTGAAGAGGAACAGAGACAGCAAAGGCCCTTTCATTGCCAAGAGAAATTTCGCGGAACACTCGTGCCCACCAACTCCACCAATAAGCATTCAGAAGATCAACAAGGCCTGAAGTAGAGCGACCAACTACCACATTCCTACAACACAAGCAAACCTAAGAGAATAGCCGAATAGGACCGCCCACCATCGTAGTTTACAAATAAAGTATAAGAGCACAAGAGACTTCCTCTCCCTGCCACACATACAAAATGAAAACAACGTCATAGCCCCCGACATGGTAGATGCAGACTGAAACTGCCAAATTCAAGAAAGTAGCAATAATTCCCATGCTCAGTAAGTGAAGATAATATTGCTGCAGCAAAAATAAACTTCAGAACAATTACAGTAATCAAGTAATGAACAGCGTAATCGATATGCTTAACCAGAAGATCACAACATCTGCAGAGGCAACGCGAGCAACTTCGAGTTTCCAACATCAAACTGTAGACCTAAGAGAGACTCACAACAACATAGTTTCAAAAGTAGACAGAGAGCAAAGAACGCTCCCTTTCAATGCAAGAAATATCTGGCACACAATCGCGCCAGCCAACTTCAAATATAAGCACTCACAAGATCAACAAGACGACGTGAAGGGGAGCTAATAGAAATGCACACATAGTTTAAGAAAGAGGAGAAAGAGCACAAAGACTCCCTGTCATTGCCACACACACATGAATCATGGAGACGAAGGGATAGGCCTTGACTTGCTACATGCAGACTGAAACTGCCAAATTATAAACAGCAACAATTATTCCCAAGTTCAGTAAGGGAAGAATAAGTTGCTACAACGGAAATAAACATTGAAAAAGACTACTATATTCAAGTACAGAAGAACGTAATCGATATGCTTAACCAGAAGATCAACATGTTCTGAAGAAACGCAACCAACTTGAAGTTCCCTGCATAAAGTGTTATTAACCTAAGCGACAATCACAACCCTGCTTACAAGGAAGAGAGACAGAGACAGCAAAGGAGTCTCCCTTTCATTCTCAAGAGAAATTCCTGGCACACACTTGTCCCCACCAACTCCACCAATAAGCTCACAAGATAAACAAGATCTGCAGTGGAGAGACCAACTACCACTTTCCTACAAGACAAGCAAACCTAAAAGAGAAACCTAATAGATATGCACACAATCATAGTTTACAAAGATGGAGGAAGAGTACAAGAGACTCCCTCTCATTGCCATACATGAATCAAGGAAAGAACTGATAGGCCCCGACTCGCGACATGCAGAGTTTCTGTCAAATTATAAACAGCCAGAATGATTCCGAATTCCAGCAATGGAAGAAAATGTTGCAGCAGTAGGAATAAGCTTAACAAAAATACACTATTCAAATAATGAACAACGTAATCGATATGCTTAACCAGAAGATCAAAATCTGCAACAGCAACGCAACCAACTTCCAGTTTCCTGCATAAGAGTGTAGACCTAAGAGATATTCACAACAACGTAGTTCAAGAGGAAGAGAGACAGCAAAGGAGGCTCCCTTTCATTGCCAAGAGAAATTCTCAGAAGCGACAAAATCAACAAGCTGCAACGCTCGCAAAACCTATTTTTTTTAGATAACATGGGTGCCCAAGCTTTGCTTGACTAATCCCGTGGGCCCTGAAGTTAACGACCGGTAAAACCTCCAGTGGCCCTGAGGCGCGCGCAAAAAACAATTCTATCGGCGAACTCCATTCACAACCTTGAAAGTCAAAGATATATAGAATTAATCAGATAATCAAGGACAAAGCACTTAAGGAGTTCACGAACATCACAACTGACAAAGCACAACCAAAAAAAGAACCTGTGACCTCCTATACCACCTCTTAAACAGGTGTTAAACGACCATCAACTGAACCTGGATAACACCCATTGCACCTCAGATTAGCTCAGTGAAAGGCAGACTCGATATGCAGAAAGAAGCAACAATTCTCAACTCAAGAGGACCCATTTTATAACTCATGCAAAGACCATAAGACAAAACATAAAAAAGCAGACGGAAAGGATGCAACATAAAGGGAAACAACAATGGACTAATATATATCTGGGATAAAGCAACCTCTCCTTTCCCACAAGACAAGAGACTGGTACCGTAAGAGATATCCATCATCCTAGCTTACGTGAAGGAGAAACAATACAACCGACTCCCTCTCTTACTTACACCAGCAACCCAACAGTAGGCCTAAGCACAAGACCACTAAGAGCTGAAATATACCGGAAAAGAGAACCTAAGAGACATTAAAAAAACACAAGATAGTCCCTCTTATTTCCAGGACACGGTATCTCAACACAACATCATACCCACCAACTGCAACAGCATGGGTTGAAGTACACACATCAGCTGTAGCACAATGATGCACCAGAACAGTTTCAATTTTTTATAAAAAAAAAAAAAAAAGCAAGCCAAAGAGAGAGATTCTTATCATCTCATTTTAGAAAAGATGAAAGAACACAAGAGACTCCCTCTAATTGCCATGAAAAATGTCTTTACACTCATGCCCACCAACTTCAACAGCCAGGATGAAGCACACACATCATCTGCAGAACCTGAGTCCACCAAGGCAACAATGACCAACATCAAGAAGACACGTACATAATATCTAGGAAACAACATCGAAAGAGACATCAAAGAGAAACAGCACAAGCGATCCCCTCTCATTGTCAGGAGAAATATCTCAGACACACACATGCCAACAACTCCAACAATACGCCCAACCACAAAATCAACATGAAGGCAACCAACTTCTACTTTCCAACGATAAAAACCTAAGAGATATCCACATCATCTTAATTCATGTAAACGAGAAACAGCAGAAGCACCTCCCTCTTATTGTCAGGAGAAATTTCTCAGCAGAGTCAAGCACACTCAGACCAGCAACTCCTACAATATGCCAAAGCACATGATACAGTAAGCTGAAACAGGGTGATGAACTCGCGCTTTCCCACAGGAAAACGAAACCTAAGAGGTATTTAAATTTTAGTTACAGAAGATCACATAAGGCACAAGATACTCCCTCTCATTCCAGGAGATGGTACCTCAATACACCCTCATGCGCATAAACTACAACAGCCCAGGTTGAAGCACACACATCAGCTGTGAAAACCTTGATCCATCAAGGCAAAAATAACTAACATCAAGAAGCACCTTACTTCCACTTTCCCATAAGAAAAGGGACTCTCATCATCTTAAATTAGAAATAGGGGAAACAGTACAAGAGGCTCCCTGTCATGAACAATTCTCAATACACTCATGCCCACCAACTCCAACAGGCAAGCACACACATCATCTGTAGAACCTCAGTCCATCAAGGCAACAGTTACTAACATCAAAGGAGAAGCCTCCATAGCATCAAGGCAGCAATGACTAACATGAAAGAGACATCAAACAATTACAGGACAAGAGACCCCCCTCTCATTTGTAAGCAAAAACTTCTCTCGCCAGCGACTTCAACAGCAATATTTCTTGGACTCTCTTCATTCGCCTCAAGTACCCTTGTCGGGTACTGGACATTCTGACATGGGTGTAGACACTGGTCACTCCATTATATACCAAAAACATGCAGAATTCCCCAAAAAATGGCAGAGTCTGACATGGGTATGGGTATGGGTATGGGTATGGGTATGGGTATGGGTATTTGACACTCTTGACACTTACCAAGTTTGAGGAAAATGGTTCAACAGTATGACTAAGCATAAGATAGCCAAGAGCTGGAACAGGGTGATGAACTCGCAAACTTCTACAGAAAAGATAACTAAAGAGATGTTCAAGTCTAGTTACAGAAAATTACAAATAGTAAAAGATACTCCCTCTCATTTCTAGGAGATGGTATCAAGACTCCCATTGGCACCAGCAGCAACAACCTGGTTGGAGCACACACATTAGCTGTAGAACCTCGACCCATCACAAAAACACCTTGCTTCCGTTTGCCTACAAGAAAAGCAAATCTATTCGAAACATTCACATCATCTTGATTTCAAAAATGGAGATACAGTACAAAAGACCCCCTCTCAGCAGGAAGCACACTCAAATCCACCAACTCCAACAGCCAGCAGGAAGCACACACATCAGCTACAGAAACTCAGTCCATCAAGAGAACAATGCCTAACATCAAACAGACAAACATAAATTCCAAGTCTCAAACCCCTGCAGTGGAGAGCTAAAATGATCAAATGGAAAATTGAAAGTACTGACAAGTTAAAAAGTTTAGAAAACCCCTCACTAGAGCTCCAGACACTACCACATGTTCACGCACATGCACAATACAAATATATTGGAAAGTTCTCAGGGTACTCGCGAACAAAAGGACACCAACAACAATCGATGGGAAGACCGACAGGAAACATCCCCATCACCACTTATAATCATCTGTGCATAATCTACCGAGCATTTCATAGGAAGCTCGAAAATTCAATTTTACCCTGTGCCATACAATACGTATCTGTAAGAGTATTCACAACTAGTAAGGCCACGTATCTGTACTACCACTCCATTCTCACGACCATTACACGCCAAACGATATCAGAGAAGCTGCCAGGAATCCACAAGGAAACTATCAGCCTCCAAATGAATCTAACCCCTAATACCTTGCCTACATACGGGATCAGAGACCGTCTGATACCTTAAATTGCACAACTCGAACATGGGCAAACAGGCACAAAAAAACAACCAAGGAAAAAGAACAGAAGTTCACGGAAGCAATAGAATCAACAAGTCCTATTCGGATAACCTTCTCAATGGTACTTCATAAACATCACTACAACAACAACAACAAAAAAGATCACTGAAAATCAAAAAAGATTATAGAGCATCAATCAGAAAATCAATTACTAATCCAATCACTTCACAAATATCACAACTAACAAAGGAAAACCAAAAGAGAACCTGATGTAACCTCCTATACCACGTCCTAAACAGGTATTGAGCAACCATCAACTGAACCTGGATAACACCCATTACAACTCAAATAAGCTCAGAGAAAAGAGGCTCTGAGGAAAGAAGAAACAATTCCCAAGTATTGTAAGGCAAAACATACATTTTATGCAAAGAAACAGAAGAAGAAGTGTAAAAAAGCAGATGCAAAAAATACAACATACATGAAATTATTAATACATAATGAATGCATAACCAACAGATCAACCTGAGGTGGATCAGGGCGACCAACTTCCTTTCAAACAAGACTAGCAAAAATATGCAGAAAATTTTAATTTACGTAAGACAAGAGCAACCCCTCTCATTGACTTGCAAGATCTAGGAACACACAGTTATGACAGCAATTCTGACAATACGCCCAAGCACAGACCACCAAGAGCTGAAACAGCAGAAGAAATGTTAAAAAAATGCAAAAAATACCACATACATGAAATTATTAATACACAATGAATGCATAACCAACAGATCAACCTGAGGTGAAGCAGGGCGGCCAACTTCCTTCCAAACAAGACTAGCAGAAATATGCACAAAATCTTAATTTACGTAAGGAAACAGCACAAGAGCCCCCCTCTCATTGTCTTGCAAGATCTACGAAGACACAGTCATGCCAGCAATTCCGACAATACACCCAAGCACAGACCAAAAAGCTGAAACAGGGTGATCAACTAGCACTCCCTACAGGGTGCAAGAAAACCTAAGAGATATTCAAATTTTAGTGATAGAAAATTTGAAACAGCACAAGATACTCCCTCTCATTTCCACGACACGATATCTCTATATACCCTCATGCCAACCAACTGCTACAGCCTTGGCTAAAGCAGACACATCAGCTGTAGAACCTATATGCATCAGGACAGAAATAACTAAAATCAAAAAACACTTTCTTCCACTTTCCTATCAGAAAGCAAACCTAAGAGAGAGATCCACATCATCTCAATTTAGAGAATAAGAAACAGCACAAGAGACTCCCTGTCATTGCCATGAAAAAATTGCTCCGCAGAATATGCCCACCAACTCCAACAGCCACGATGTAACCACATATCATCTGCAGAACCTCACAATAGCTCAAACAGGGGAACCAAATGGCAAATTTTAAGTACAGAAAATTAGGAACAGCACAAGATACTCCCTCTCATTTACAGGAGACGACATCTCAAATTCTCAATACACCCTCATGCGCACCAACTGCAACCAACCGAGTTAAAGCACACACATCAGCCTCACAAAAGCTGAAACAGGGGACCAACTGGCAAATTTTCAGTACAGAAAATTAGGAAGAGCACAAGATACTCCCTCTCATTTCCAGGAGACATCTCAATACACCCTCATGCGCACCAACTGCAACCGACCGAGTTAAAGCACACACATCAGCAGTAGAATTCAACCCGTCAAGACAACAATAATAATAAGAACCAAAGAAACACCTTGATTCCACTTTCCTATAAGAGAGCAAATCACATCAACTTGATGTAGTAAAAGGACAAACCGCACAGGAGACTCCTCTCATTGCCGTGAAAATTTCTCAGTATGATCATTCCAACAGCCAGGATGAAGAACACCACCTGTGGAACCTAAATCCATCCAGGAAACAATGAATGACCAACATCAAAAGAGACATCAAAGAGAAACAGCACAACAGACTGCCACTCATTGTTAAGAGAAATTTCTCACACCATCAACCTCAACAATATGCCAACGCGCAAGGTCACCAAGAGCTGGAACAGGGTGATAAACTCGCAATTTCCTACAACAAAAGACCAAGCACCAAAAATCACCCAGAAACACATACAACGTAAACTAGAACAGCATTGTCTTCCCCTACAAGAGAGAAAAGAAGATCATAACACGCAAATACAGAATACCCTACAACATTCGAAAAAGCATAAGAGAAAGCCCCACAGAGATGGTTAAGAAGGAACTTCTACAATGAGAAGTATCCCTCTACACACTCGGTCTCCAAGTATCAACAGATCATTAATACGAAAAATCAGCCAACAGATCATCTACTACAGCCACAGTCCAAGAACCACAAACTATGATCATCAGATCACTATATAATGCAAAACCAATTTAATGAAGCGTTGTTGTCTATCCCAGACAAGAAATTCATCCCTGCCCTGAAAAATCAGACCAGACTGTCCATTCCGTCCAATGCAGATTGCAGAATACAAAACCAAAAAAAAAATTCCCCCACTCCTCCCCTCTGCAAATGACTTAGAGCATAAAGTAAACATATTTGGAAGTAGTAATGAAATAGACTCCGCACGCAAAGAGGTTTACAGAAAACCAGATGAACAACTAAGATCCATGGCCAAAGCCATAATAAAAGACCAGATTCTTAAATCCATCCTAAAGTTTCTTAAAAACCAAATTAACAGGTCTAATTAAGAAAGTGAACTCAGAATGATCAGCAGGGAAAATCTCCGCCGCCATCCCCAAAATATTGTAGTAAGCTATGAGAGGCAACTTAAAGACTAACTCAGCACATTTCAATATCCACAGCGTACATAATAAAAGAGCAGACATTTCTTCAACCAACTTCACCAGCATAAACTACTTCTCCAAGATAACCTAACTTTGCCTGCTGCAAAACCTTCTCAAAGAAAGATAAAAATAATAAGGAGTATTGATTACCAAAGTGCTTTGCATTTCAAAGCCCCTCCAACACTGTCACCCAGGCAACATACCAACTTTGACATTCAAAGTTCAAAGGGTAAAGAAAGAAAAGCTCACACTATAACCAGCACAATCCCATCTCTTGCATCACCATCTTCACCCATATATGAACTGTGAAACAAAGCATAATAAATAAGTGTGCTTCTAGAGCAAGTATATGCTCTGGAAAAACTTCTAGGAGAGGATAGAAATGTCACGTTTACGAGTAACAAGGGACTACTATGTTCAACAGTTTCCATTATATACCAGCTGACATTGAACACAGCTCCCACTGGAAGAACCTAATCTAAAGCAAGAACAACAAACCAAATCATCTGCTAAATAACTCAAAAGGCTTTTCAAGAACCGAAGAGCACACTCAAAAACAATTCCAAAAGGAGAAATCCAAGAATTAGAAAAGTACAGACAGAAGAAATTACTTTGATCACCAAGTGTAACCCGCTACATTGGCAACAATCGTGTATCACAACATTACTGCAACGAAAGAGTCACTATCCAACACCATCCATCCATGCAGGAATGGGAAACATAAGGAGTATCTTAAGAGCTTAGTGCAGCAAGAATTACAACTTTATTAACTCAATAAAACAATCTAACTTTAATTGCTTGCATACGTCTAAAGCTGGAAGCGCCCATCACACTATCTGTATATGGATAAACTTCAATCTGCAAAAAGGTGAGAATATGCAACGTCAGCAAAGCTGGTAACTCACATCTAGTACGTAAAGATCATTCTAAATTCATATAGAGTCTAAACGTACAAACATGCTTCAGTTTGATCAAGTAGATCCTATATACACTTTAGTGTACTCTATCTGCGTCTTAAATACCAAAGCTTTCACACTCTAGAGAGCACCATCAATCATACGCAAAGCGTAAGTAAATTATGAATCTTCACTTCAGATAACCTTTATTACTAAGGTCTTTAAGATTAAGAATTTGACAGGCTTGGACCATACCTAGATTTTTCTAGCCCATGGACCGACCACCAAACAACGAAACGCATAAAGGTGCAAGAAACAAGGGGACAAAGTCACAGAGAATCCAAAATTGAGCTAAATATCATTCAACAAATCTTCATTTCATATCAGTATCTCCTATACATAGTGCTTCTCCTCGAACTTATACACACACCACAGTTAACAAAATCATTCATACTAGTATATACCTCCTAGCCTCCTAGGTAACCAGTACATGAACCACACTAGTCTCTTAGAAAATCTAAGTACACCACAAAAAACTACGGAGAAGATAAAGACAATCAAATGATAAAAGCAATCATTGAAGACTGTCACACGTTAAAAGGCTCAAAACATTCTGCAGGAGTGACACAGAAGTAACACAGAAAAAAAATGTTCAGTTGAGGCAGGTTGTTTAACACTTGCAATCAGTTCTTCCCCATCGAATGAAACCATTATAAAGGTACTTTGGACCCGACGTTTTATGGACACTTCCAAGTATCCTTGATTGGAGGATGCAATATATCTTTGACACTCATGTAGCAGGCCCGTTGAACTGCGACCTATCACATAGCAGGCTTCAAGCGACGCACAAAAGCAACCCCACATTGAACTTGTCGCAATCAATAGATAGATCACTTAACCAGAAAATTAAAAGAAATGAAGGACCACAGCAATGAGAGATTTTTACAACTGCATATCACATTGATGTTGTGAGCACCTGAACATACAACGAGATTCCAAAAGAACAAGCACCCGTGATTAAAGACTGTGCCCCCACGCATAAGTTACTGCCTCCATACAAATCTAACCAACCCAATTGTCAACTGAGTTGCGAACACGGGAAAGTATCAACACACCACCTATGGCCCAGCAGAACTGTCAAGCGAAAAAATTAGCAGCCTCGCATTGAAGTTGTCACAACAGTGAAATCAAAGACCACCAATCAAACAATCATTCACCACTCCAGAAATTTCAGCAGCATACCACACAGCTGTTGTGAATTTCCCCTCGTTCAAGCATCGCCTCCAGGAAACCAAGGACCCGTGGAGACGACAGAGACACACAAATCATGGCAACGACATGATAGGCCAAGACTCACTACATGCAAACTGAAACCGCCAAACTATGGAATGAGGGAATAATTTCCACATGGTAAGAGGAAGAAAAAGTTGGTTGCATCAGAGGATAGAAATTTGTAAAGATTACAATTACAACATCCAAATAATGAACAGCATAATCAATAAGCTTAACCAGAAGATCATCTGCTGACGCAAAGCGATCAAATTCCAGTTTGCGACATAAAAAAGTGTAAACCTAAGAGATCCACAAACAGCATATTTTGAGAGGAAGAGAGACAGCAAACGACAATCCCTTTCATTGCCAAGGGAAGTTCCCGACACACACTCCTACCCACCAACTCCACCAATAAGCATTCACAGGATCATCAAGACCTGAAGTAGAGCGACCATCTACCACTTTCCTACAACCAGCAAACCCAAGAGAGAAACCGAATGGAACCACACACCATCATACTTTTAAGGAAAAAAGGATCAGAGCACAAGAGACTTCCTCTCATTGCCACACATGAAACATGAAAACGAAGTGATAGCCCCCGATATGGTAGATGCGCACTGAAACTGCCAATTGAAAAAACAGGCAATATTTCCCATGTTCAGTAAGGGAAGAAAATGTTGCAGCAGAGGCAATAAACTTGAGAAAAATTACTGCCAAGTAATGAACAGAGTCAATATGCTTAGCCAGAAGATAACAAGATCTGCAGAAGCAACGCAACCAACTTCAAATTTCCGACCAACTTCAAGTTCCCTACAAAAAATTGTGAACTTACCTACAAGACAAGCAAACTAACAGAAAACCCTAATTGAAATCCACAGCATCATAGTTTATGAAAAAGGAGAAAGAGACCCACTATAAATGCACACCAACACAGTTTACAAAAGAGGAGAAAGAGAACAAGAAGCTCCCTCTCATTGCCACACATGAATCACTGAGACATAGTGACAGGCCCTGACTCCTTACGTGCAGACTGGAACTGCCAAAATCTTAGAAAGAGGCAATAATTCCCAAACTCGGTAGCGAAGAAAAAGTTGTTGCAGCACATATAAACTTCAAACGAACTCCAACATCCAAGCCATGAACAGCGTAATCGATATGCTTAACCAGAAGGTAGTGCCCATCTATTCCACCAACAAGCATTTACAGAATCAACAAGAGCAGAAGTAGTGTGAGCAACTACCACTTTTCTACAAGGTAAGCAAACCAAAGAGAGAGACCTACCATAAATGCACACAAACGTAGTTTACGAAAGAGGAGAAAGAACAGAGAGACTCCCTCTCATTGCAACACATGAATCACGGAGACGGAAGTGATATCGCTACATACAGCCTGAAACTGCCAAATTACAGAAAGAGGCCATAATTCCAAGTTAAAGGAAGATAAAATTGCAGCAGCGGAAATAAACTTGGAAGCAATTGCAAAATTCAAGTAATTTTTAGATAAAGAAAAAGTATATTGATAAGATTTTAAATGTACAGCAGGAGAGAGGATAAGGTATCCTCTAAATAAAACATTTACAGATTGCCCCAGTTCCTCTGGATATCAGTTATAGAGTAATCCCTAAAAGCCCCCGCAGCCTTAGTCCATAAGGAGGCTAAATAAGTAATTCTCTCCCAGAGCATCGCAGGAGTTGCGGAAAGTCCCTTAAACACTCGTGCATTCCTCTCTAACCAAATGCACCACAAAATTGCAAAATAAGCATTGCGCCACAGCAGCCTCCTCTCCTTACCACCCCCAAAGCCCCAGAAATGCACTTGTAAAAAGGCCTCAACACTAGAAGGATAAACAAACATCTCCCCCTGGATTAGCCTACACCAAAGACTCTGTGCCACATCACACCAAAGGAAAAGATGAGCAGAAGTTTTCGCAGTTAGACCGACATAACGAACACATATCTGGTGACAGAAGCACCCCGGGTCTTCTCCTCTGCCTTAAGTCGTTTGTATTAACCCTATCCAGCACCAAAGTCCACACAAATGCCTTCACCTTCATAAGTACCTTTGCTTTCCAAATGTAGTCTGCTAGAGGAAAACAAGGGAGAGGTGTCCCCAAATCCCGACAGAAGGACTTGCAAGAGAACTCCCCCGAGGGCTCCCCAATCCACCACCTAGTGTCATCTGAGCTTGACAGCTGAATAGGCTCCACAAGAGTAAGAAGCGAAGTGAGTTCTTCCATCTCCCTATCATGAGGTGGCCGACGAAGATGTAAATTTCAGGAACCACTCTGTACCGAGAAAAAGTCAGCAACCATACCCCCATGTAGAGTGGTCAACTGAAACAATCGAGGAAATCTTGTACAAAACTGCTCACCCCCCCTCCAATTATCCTCCCAAAACCTAGTACGTGCACCATTCCCAAGTACCAGCTCAACATGAGGAAGGAAGCGCGGAAGGATTTGTGAAATAAACTTCCACGGGCTAGCATGTGTATAAGTCCCTGTAAACTGTGTGTCCCACCCGTTCTGTTGCGTACCATACCTACTTCGGATGACCCGATGCCAAAGACTATTAGGCTCCCGTGGAAAACGCCAAAGCCATTTGCCCGCAAGGGCGATGTTTTTTGCCACCAACCTGTCCACGCCCAAACCACCTTCCTCCTTAGGGCGACACACCTTGTCCCAGCTCACCAAGTGATCCTTTCGCTCCCCATCCACACCAGTCCAGAGGAAGTCTCTCATGAGTTTCTCAATCCTATTAGCTACGGCTACTGGAATCCGAAACAAGGAGAGATAATACAGCGGAATGCTAGAAAGACAAGATTGGATTAGGGTAATCCTGCCCCCGAACGAGAAATAGACTCGCTTCCAACCATCCAGGCGCGTGGACACCCGCTGCACAACTCAGCCTCCGACCGTGGGTTACCTCCTAATGGCACACCCAAGTAGGTAAGTGGCCACTCCTGTATCTGACAGCCTGCCAAACCTGCTATCGTCGTCAAAAAGTCATTACCCACATTTATCCCAGCCACACTACATTTCGCAAGATTGATTCTCATCCCCGAAATCACCTCAAAAATTTGCAAGATTGTCAAAACATTCTTAAACTTCTCAAGATCCGCATCCAAGAAAAGGATAGTGTCATCTGCAAACTGAAGGTGAGAGACATGCACCCCCTCCCGACCCACTTTCAGACCACCAACGACTTCCGTCTCAATACCTCTCTCCAACATCCTACTGAGCACATCTACCACCAGAGTAAACAGAAAAGGCGACAATGGATCGCCTTGCCTCAAACCCCTGAAGGAAGAAAACCACTCCCTGGGCGCTCCATTTACGAGCACAGAAAAATGAGCATTCGAAAAACAACCCCTAATCCACCGCCTTCAGAGTAACCCAAAACCTTTCCTCTCGAGCACGCTATCCAGGAAACGCCAACTCACCCCATCATAAGCCTTCTCAAAGTCTAGCTTAAAAACAATACCCTGTGATCCTCTACGCCTCGCATCATCCACCGTCTCATTAGCCACCAAAGAAGCATCCAAAATCTGTCTCCCCTCCACAAACGCACTCTGCGAGTTAAGAAATGGTAGTAGCCAGAGCTTCCCCTATCCGCACAGAGAGAACTTTCGTGATGATTTTATAAACACTAGTAATGAGGCTGATAGGACGAAAGTCCTTAACTTTTATAGATCGATCCTTCTTTGGGACTAATGTGATGAAATTAGAGTTGATACCCCTGCCAAGAACCCCCTGTACATGAAATTCAAGTAATGAACAGCGTAATCGATATGCTTAAACAGAATATGAACATCTCCTGAAGCAACGCGACCAACTTCCAGTTTCCTACATTAAAAGTGTAGGCTAAGAGATATTCACAACAGCGTAGTTTAAGAGGAAGAGACAGCAAAAGAGGCTCCCTTTTATTTCCAAGAGAAATTCCCAGCATACACTAGTGCCCACCAACTCCACCAATAAGCATTCACAAGACCAACAACAGCTGCAGTAGAGCGACCAACTACTATACTACAAGACAAGTACAAGAGAGAAAACTAACATAAATAGACACCATCATAGTTTACGAAAAAGGAGAAAGAGCACAAGAGACTCCCTCTCATAGCCACAGATAAATCATGCAAACCCCAACTCCCTACATGCAGAATGGAACTGCCAAATCATAGAAAAGAGGTAACAATTCCCAAATTCAGTAAGGGGACGCAGCTGTGGATGTACACTTGAAACAAATAACAAAATGCATGTACAAAACACCGTAAACGATTTGCATATCCCGAAGATCAACATCTGCAGAAGCTACGTGTGCAATTTAAAGTTTCCTACATAAAGGTGTAAACCTAAGAGATATTCACAACAGCAAAGTTCAAAAGGAAGAGAGGAAGCAAAGGAGGCTACGTTTCATTGCCAAGCGAATTCCCGGCACAGTCATGACCATAAACTGCACCGATAACCATTCACAATATCAACAAGAGCTGAAGTCAAGCGATCAACTACGACTTTCCTACAACGCAAGCAAGCCAAAGAGAGAGACCTAGTATAAATGCACACCAACATAACTTACGAAAGAGAAGGAAGAGAACAAAAGACTCCTTCTCATTCCCACCCATGAATCATGGAGACGAAGTGACAGGCCCCGACTCGGTACATGCAGACTGAAACTGCCAAATCCTCATAGAAAGAGACGATGATTTCAAAACCAAGTAAAGGGAAGAAAAAGTTGTTTGGCAGATAGAAACCTGAAACGAATTCCAATGTTCAAGTCATGAACAGCGTAATAGATATGTTTAACCAGAAGATCATCATCTGCGGAAGCAACGCGACCAATTTCAAGTTTCCAAAATAGTAAGAGATATTCACAACATCGTAGTCTAAAAAGGGAAAGAGACAGAAAAGGCAGCTCCCTATCATTGCCAAGAGAAATTGTGGCTGCCCACTCGTTCCCACCAGCTCCACCAACAAGCATTCACAGGTTCAACAAGAGCTGAAGTAGAGTGACCATCTACCACCCTACAAGACAAGTAAATCAAAGAGAAAAACCTAATATAAATGCACAACATCCTAGTTGACGAAAAAGGAGAAAGAGCACAAGAAAATGCCCCTCCTCGCCACACATGAACCATGGAAACGACGTGATAGACCCCAACTCACTTGCATGCAGTCATAGAAACGGGCTAATAATTCCTAGGTTCAGTAAGGGAAAAAAAAAGGTGCTTCTGCGGATATAAACTTGAAGCAAATTACAATATGCATCTAAGCACAGTAATTGATATGCTTATCCAGAAGACCAACATCTGCGGAAGCAATGTGACTAATTTCAAGTTTCCTGCATAAAAGCGTAAACCTAAGAGATGCTCACAACAGGCTAGTTCAAGCGGAAGAGAAACAGCAAAAAAGGCTCCCTTCAATTGCCAACAGAATCTCCGCACACACTCGTGCCTACCAACTCCACCGATAAGCATTCACAAGATCAACACGAGTTGAAGTCAAGCAACCAGCTATCACTTGCCTACAAAGCAAGCCAAACAAAGAGAGAGACCCACTATAATAAATGCACACCAACATTGTTTACGAAAGAGAAGAGAGGAGTAAGAGCATAAGAGACTCCCCCTCATTGCCACACATGAATCATAGAGACGATGTGACACGCCCTGACTCGCTGCACGCAGACAGAAACTGCCAAATCATAGAAGGCGGCAATAATTCCAAAATTCAGCATGGGAAGAAAAAGTTGTTGCAGCAGATATAAATCTTTAAACAAATTCCAATAATCAAGTCATGAACAATGTAATCGATATGCTTAACTAGAAGATCAACATCTGCGGAAAACGAGAACAATTTCAAATTTCATAAACGTAAGTGTAAGCCTAAGAGATATTCACAACAACGAAGTTTAAGAGGATGACACAACAGCAAACGAAGCTCCCTTTCATCGCCAAGAGAAAACCCCGGTACACACTCTGCCCACCAACTCCACCAATACGCATTCACAGGATCAACACGAGCTGAAGTAGTGTGACCGACTACCACATTTCTACGAGGCAAGCAAACCAATGAGAGAACTACTATAAATAATGCATACCAACATAGTATACGAAAGAGGAGAAAGAGCACAAGAGACTTCCTTTCTTTGCCACACATGAATCAAGGAAACAAAAATGCTAGACCCCCACTCGCTACACGCAGACTGAAAACTGCCAAACTATACAAAACGGTAATAAATCCTGAGTTGTGTAAGGGAAGAAGTTGCTGCATCGGAAATAAACTTGGAAAAAGTTTACTATATTCAAGTAATGAGCAACGAAATTAATAGGCTTAACCAGAAGATCAACATCTGCTGAAGAAACGCAACCATTTCCTCCCCGCGTGAAAGTCAAAACCTAAGAGACATTCACAACCACCCAGTTTTAGAGACAGCAAAGGAGGCTCACTGTCATTGCCAATAGAAATTCCCGGCACACACTTGTGCCCACCAAGTCCACCAATAAGCATTCAAAAGATAAATCAAAATCTGAACTAGAGCGACCAACTAACACTCTCCTATAAGACCAGCAACCCTAAAAGAAAAACCTAACGGGAAAGGAGAAAGAGCACAAGAGACTCCCTCTCTTAGAGCCACATGAATCAAGAAAATGACTGATAGGCCCCAACTCCCGACATGCAGGGTTTCTGCCAAATTAGAAAAAGCATGCAATAATTCAAACATTCAGTAATGGAAGAAAACATCACTGCGCGGACATAAAATTGAAGAAAGCTACACTATTCAAGTTAACAACGTAATCAATATACTTAACCAAAAGATCAACATCTGCTGAAGCAACACAAAGAAGTTTCCTGCATATAAACTTGTAAACCTAAGAGATATTCAAATCAGAATAGTTTAACAGGAACAGAGACAGCAAAGGATGCTCCCTTTCATTGCCTTCAGAAATTCTTGGCACACACTCATGCCCACCAACTCGAACTAGTACAAGAACAAGACCAGAAATCCAGCGACCAAGTACCACTTTCCTACAAGACAAAGCAAACCTAAGAGAGAAACCTAATAAAAATGCAAACAACCTAGTTCAGGAAAGAGGAGAAAGAGCACAAGAGATTCCCTCTAATTGCGACACATGAATCATGGAAAGTTGGAAACAAAATGATAGCCCACAACTCGCTACAAGCAGACTGAAAACTGTCAAATTACAGAGACAAAATAGAGACAATAATTCCCAAGTTCAGTAAGGGACAAAATAAACTTCAAAAAAAATACTGTATTAAAGTAATGAACAACGCTATTGAATCGATATGCTTAACCAGAAGATCAACATCTGCTGAAGAAACGCAACCAACTTCCAGTTTCCTGCATAAAAGTGAAAAACCTAAGAGAAATTTACAACAGCCCAGTTTAAGAGGAATAGAGACAGCAAAGGAGGCTCCCTTTCATTCATCATCAACATCAACATTACAGCAGTGCCTCCAAAGAGGCTCCCGCCTAGGTAGGGTAAGGGGGGGTCGGTTGTACGCAGCCTTACCCCTGTGAGAGTCTCGCAGAGAGGCTGTTTCCGTTTGACCCGAGATCCGAAGTGCGACAACCATCGGGAACTTCACATTGAATAAGAAGTGCCGACAGTTTTATGAGCCATTTTGCTTTAGTCCATTACATTCCCTTTCATTGCCAAGCGAAATTCTTGGTATACACTCGTGCACCCATCAAATCCACCAATAACCATTCACAAAATCAACGACCTGAATTCCTGCGACCTACTACCACTTTCCTATCAGACAAACAAACCTAAGAGAAAAACCTAATAGAGATATGTACACAACCATAGTTTACGAATGAGAAGAAAGAGCACAAGAAACTCCCTCAAATTGCCACACATGAATCATGGGAACAAGGTGATTGGACACAAAGTCACTACATGCAGACTGAAAAACTGCCAATTTATGGAAAGCGACAACAATTTCCAATTTCAGTAAGGGAAGAAAAAACTGCAGCAACGAAAGTTAACGGAAAAAAATTATACTATTCAAGTAATAAGAAACGTGAAGGATATGCTTAACCAGAAGATCAATAACTACTGGAGCAATGCGACCAACTTCCAGTTTCCTGCAAGAAAGCGTAAACCTAAGAAGTATTCACAACAGCGTAGTTTAAGAAGAGAAGAGACAGCAAAAGAAGCTCCTATCATTGCCAACACAAATTCCCGGCACACACTCGTGCCCACCAACACAACCAATAAGCATTCCCAAGATAATCAAGACCTCAAGTACAGCGACCAACTACCACTTTCCTACAAGAAAGAAAACCTAAGAGAGAAATCTGGTAGAAATGCGAAACATCATAGTTCACCAGAAAGGAGAAAGAGCTCACAAAGTCACAAGAGACTCCTTCTCGTTGCCACACATGGATCACGAAAACGAATTGATAGGCCGCAACATGCTACATGCAGACTCAAACTGCCACACAAAGGAAGCAGCAATAACTCCCAAGATCAGTTAGGGAAGAAAAAGCTGCAGCATCAGAAATAGACTTGAAGAAAACAGAAAATTTAAGTAATGACAGTGTAATTGATATGCTTAACCAGAAGAGCAACATCTGCTGAAGCAAGTGTAAGAGGAAGAGAGACAGCAAAGAAGTCTCCCTTTTATTGCCAAGAGGTTCCGGCACAAACTCGTGCCGCCAACTCCACCAATAAGCATTCACAAGATAGTCAAGACCTGAAGTAGAGCGACCAACTACCACTTTCCCTACAAGAGAAGCAAACCTAAAAGAGAAAACCCGATAGAATTGCACACCATCATAGCTTATGAGAATGGAGAAAGAGCACAAGACCAATGAATTTATCGCCAGCCACCAAAGCATAATATAATATTACCCACCACCTATGTTGAGAATTGGAACTTATCAACTACTCACAGCTAAGCCCACTCACTGACTTCGCGAGAGCTGCGTCAAATCACAAAGCCCACATTGGTACTACGCGCTGTCCAGCTCATGGATTGCTGTAAGCACAAACCATCATCTAATAACCGGGAATCTGGTGATTTATAAGAAAAAATCAACAGAACAAAAATTAGTCTATCCAACCAAGAAATGACTAACAGAATAGTACTAACCCCTAACATCGACGAACAGCATTAGCAAGAATAATACCTAGATCAAGGGAGCTAACACCGTCAATTCATCACTATCACTATAACCAACTGCAGAGAAATACTTCATTCCTGCAACCAATTTTTTTAACCAGAAACTGCAATCTAATACCATAACGGAAGAAGAAAATCATGGAACCAGGGACCGACACCTGATTTTTACATCTGGTCCATGGCGATTCACGACATTCAGATTAACTGCGTTAAGAATTAGGAAAGATCAAATGGCTGCTCCACATTGTTCAGAATAATTGGGACGAGAATCGCAACACATTAGCCAAACTAGAAATCAAGGATTTGATGTCTCTGCCTCCATAGGAATTAGTCCTAACCAAATTGCTCGCCAAATTAGGGATCAAGACTGTCCATCGAATTACCACCACACCTGATACGCAGATAATTGAAGCTAGATATCAACGACCATAAATTTTTTAGCCAAACCAAAATTCAACGATATTAGCCACACCAGAAATCAAATTATGTTATATTCCAATAACTATCTCAAATAAATGATGACAAATTAGCCAAACCAGAAATCAAATTAACGATCATAAGTTTCTCCTCTAGTATGAGTTAAACCCAACTGAATCGATGCCAAAACAGGGATCCAACAGTCAGATCATCAACACCTAAAATCACCACAATTCAAACACGGGTAAGCACACACTCAGGCCAGCACCTCCGACAATATGCCTAGGCACAAGATCACAACGAACTGAAACAGGGGGATCAAATAACATTTTTCTGAAGGAAAAGAAAATCTAAGAGAGATTCAAATTCTAGGTACAGAAAAATAGAAACAGCACGAGATACTCCCACTTATTTCCAAGAGACAGCATCTCAATACACCCTCATGAGCACCAACTCCAACAGCCAGGGTTGAAGCACACACATCAGCTGTAGAATTCAATCCATCAAGACAAAAATAACTAACATCAAAGATACACCTTGCTTCTGAAGAGCAGCAACCCACACTGGAAAGGACAAGATAAACATATCCAAATACTCATGGAGAAGATAGAACCATATGGGTCAAACAGACTATAAACTAACTAAGCCCACTCACTGACTTTACGAGAACAGCATCAAATGACAAAGCCCACTTTGGTACTGCCAGCTGTCCAGTTCAAATAGCTAAGCATAGCTGCAAAGCACAACCCAACCCAAATCAAATAACAACTAAGCATTGTTGTAAAGCACAACTCATCAACACAGAAAGAGTAATCACTAAGAATGCTTTACATAAACATGAAGGCAACAAGATGAGAACTACCAAAACCTGTGTAATGCAAATAAGCAAAGTCATTCCACCAGCATCAAAAATTTCCATCATTTGCAAGCCCAAAGGATCTCCTAAACCACACAAAACAAGCTTGATGGAACAAGCAATGCACAAAACACCACAACTCACAAATCCAATCTTCAAAAGAGAACCTGTTGTAGCCTCCTAGAGCAAAATCCTAAATATGGATACCACCCACTAAAACGGAAACAAATATGATCATGAACATATAAATACTAACCTACATAATTCAAAAGGCATAAAAGTAAACCTTCACCGAGTTGATTATAGGGAGCAATCCTCGACATAAAAGTACAAACATAATTTCCCTACACAACAATATGAGAAAAATCAAAGGATCATCCCTCAACTGGAATCTAGTAATTTAAACGGAAATAATCAACAATACCATTGATGATGCAACCAAGAAAGTAACAGAAAACCGTACAGCAATTGCAGTTCCCAAATTATACCTAGATCAAAGGAGCTAATATCATAGTATCAGTATAACCAACTGCACAATAGAATGCATCCCAGCAACCAATATTTTCCCAGAAACTACAAACGAATACCATTATGGAAGAAAAAAGCATGGAAGCAGGGACCAACACCTGAATAATCCTTCTGTTCCACGGCGATTCACGATATTTTGATTAACTGCGTAATGAATTACGATCAATCAATTTAACATCAAACTAAACCGAAACGAATCCCAAACAGTCCAAAATTGAAGAGTTCACATAATCAATAGCCACTCCACAATATTCAGAAAAATCGGGTCGAAAATCACAACGCAAATACTTCAGCCAAACCACAAATCAAGGATCATATGTCTCTGACTCCATCTGAATTAATCATAACCAATTTGCTCTCTGACTCCATCTGAATTAATCAAGACCGTCAAATCACCACCGCACCTAATACGCAGATAATTGAAGCTAGAAATCAACGATATTAGAGATAGATATTGGAATATATATGTATAACACGCACATAATATTATATTCCAAAATCTATCTCAAATAAACGATGACAAATTAGCCAAACCAGAAATCAAATCAACGATATCATAAGTTTCCCCCTCTCATATGAATTCAAACCTAACCGAATCGGTTGCTGAAACAGGATCCAAATCGCCATAGATCACCACCGACCTATTATCGCACAAATTCAAAACACGAGTAAGCAACCGAAATCACGAACCAAATAACTCGATCGCAAATTCTTGATTGACGATTAAAATTAACAACCTCGTGTAGCGAAATCGATCGACGAAACTTGTTCACAAAACAGAAATTGAAGAGCACCAATCAAACCAAATCATCAACTTAATCAATCAATCAAAGAGAGAGATGCGAAATCGAGAAACAAACGAAAGAATTACCAAAAGAAAACCCTAACCAGGATGAGAGAGAAAAGCAGAAAGAAACACAGAGCACGCAAGATAATGAGGAAAAGGGTAGGGGGTTTTGGGGGTTATTTATAGGAGAGAGAGGGGATAAAGGCAGTTGCGGAATTAACGCGTTTTTGGTAAGTCGGTGAGCTGGGTTTTGATTGACACCACGTATTTTCCTTTTTGTGGTTGTTGTCGTAATAAAAATAAAATTTTAAATTAAAAAATTTTGGACGTCAGAAGCTCAGAACCATTAAATATTGATATCTGACAATATCTAGAGCTATCTTTTGTAGATTCGGTAAGAGTTCGTAGAAGGTTAGTACTTGGTCGGTTACGACTTTACAGTCAAATACTAAGGCGTAGAAAACATGTCGAAAACTTCGGCGCGTCTTATTTACGCGGAGACGGTATATTCTTTATTTTAAAATTTAAATATTTTCCTTTTTTTTTTTCGATACAGAAGATGGTAAAATTTGATTCGATTCGAGCTCGACATACTAAAAACCTGACCCGAAAATATTTGATTTGCTAATAATAATCCAATTTACTGATGAACCGAACCTAAAACAACCCGACCTTAAATACAAAATTATAAAATAATATTTGTTCAAATACGAATCCGACTCGGTAAAAATTATTCCCGACATACCCGAACACAGAGTTACCTCACCTGACCTACCGTTACCAGGTCTTTGAGTAACGCATGATGGAATACGGTTTTAAGGATTAGGGATCAACAAGGATAATTAAGCAATGGTCCTTTATATGCACAAAAGTAAAAATAAATAGAGTTTGATTTTAGAACTCACCCTAATGATTAAGGAAATAAATCCATCATTCAAGGGTGAAAGAAAACACTCAAATCACCACTAAGATACTAGATAAAGAACAAGTCTTGTATAAGATTGTCCCACGTTAAGACGGGATGACTTTTATGAACAATAATAAGGAGGACTTCTTGTCCACAAGGCATCTTATTTGTTTCGCAAAAGTCACCACATCCCACCGTAAGACAATCTTATATAAGTCATTGTCAACTTACTCTATTTATTTTTTTTGGCAACAAGAACTTACTCTATTTTGAGTAATCAAAATTTTCACTTATGGTGTGGCCTCACCGGACTCCATTGCCAGGAATAATAGAGGGGCATTCAAAGGTGCAATTACCTAAACTTTAGGGGTGGTAGGCTCCTGAGTCCTGACATTAAAGAAGCTATTGTGTTTCGAGTTTTCGACGGCCTACTGGGTTCGAAGCACAGAATGACACAATCTGGCTTGAACTTGAGACTGTAAAACCTGTCAGCATCTTGGAGAAGCCCCAATTATGCTTTGCATGAAATGGACATGATCATTGTAGATGGTTTTAGGCTTCTTCAAGATGTGCAAGTTGTGGTAGTTCAACATGAGTGTTTAATATATGTGCCCATAGACTTGCAAAAATTATTGTCATTATGTAAATATTGTAAGACGTTCTACAGGAAGAGGGTGCTGGTTTGAGCATTGCTCACTATAATACTCGTATCACTTTGCTACTTGCTTACATAAGAAAAAAGAGAGGGAAAAAAAGCCACAATTGAATAACGGTCTATAGAGAGGCATACTGAAGCCTTCGTCTCCACCCTGATGAAGGCCTAACCAGAAGTTGCAACCGTTATTGCAGCACTTCTGCCATATTGCAGCAATGGTACCCAGTCACACCATCAATTTCTGAAGTTACACAGCGACCAAGTCCAGTAAATGATTTCCCTGAATGATTCGGCACCTACAGTGATAGTGAGATCATAGTATCTACAAAGAAGGCAGGACATTGAGCATTATGATGCCTCTTGCTTCATCTTTTGCCTAGGATTAGTCACCAAGCAAGATGAGTGACAAGGCACACCTGTAGGGCTGTCAAGCATTTTTCCTGCAGATAAAGAAAAAAACCAAACACGGGATTAAACCAAAGTCACCTAGTGGAAGAGAAAAGAAGAGGGGGGGAGGTTTGGGAGGAAATTCCTTCCCAGTTTAAGCAATGGAAGTTGAGAGAGGGGACGGGACGGGACGGGATGGGATGGGATGGGACAGGGCAGGACTTGTGTGATATAAGAATAGACAATGAAAATGAATAAGGTTCCAACAAGCTTAAGACTAAATCACACGGAGATACACCAATCTGAACAATCATCAAGTTTGAAGGAAAAGATGAAGCAGTAGTGGATTTCCTCACAACCTGTCAATCAGAGACCTGCAGCTAATAACGTGATACACCAAGGCGCATGGTCAAAGACAGACTCTGAATAGCAGCATCAAAGCTTGAAAACAAGCCTCAAAGTGGCAAAGATCTACCAAGGTATTTAAAAAACAATTGTTCTCCAAATGTCGTGTGAGGTATTTCTGCCAACTTTAATGTTAAGTGCTTGATTTTCATTGTTCTGTGCAATGGACGATTGCGCCTTCACTTTGTACTGCTTTGTCCCCCCCCCCCACCAGCTATGCCTCGGCTATTATATTTTAGCGCTTCTCTGTTACTGAGTGGGAGTTGTCCTGTTTCTAGTATGCTTTAGACCCTTGACAAGTGCAATACTCAGAGCGGTAGTGTCCTTGCATTTATAAAGTAACTAGCAGGAATTCAGCTCATTTACCATATCATACCTTACATAATCTCCAGCAAATTGAAGTACCTCAACAGAAGCAACGATGGTCTCTGTTTCAACCTTTGAAGTAACGAGCCCGTTGCAACCCTATGTTTCCCCTCCAAAAGCTCAAAAAGAGAAAGAAAACGACTTAGCAGAAGAAGAGCACATAATAAAGGCAAAAGACTAAAGTCCTACCTATTTCTTCAGTCTGCCCATGGGCAATGCCGCCGAAAGGGCATAAGCTTAAATATGAGAGTCCTATTCTCCTGTATTTCTAACAGTTTTCAGACCCACCCATACGCCTAAGCTCTTGCAGTTTATGTTAAGCTGCTTTTTTTTTAAGATAGTTTGGGTATCCAAGCTTGGCTTGACTAATCCCATGGGCCCTCAAGTTAATGACCATGAAACCTCCAATGGCCCTGAGAGGACTCGGACCTAGGATGTTAAGCTGCTTACACAAGGATATGCACCTTAGCTCCAGCTTCAGATATATGGAAAAAGCTTGACTCCATTTCCTTTGCAATGAGCTTAGCCATCACAGTTTGGAAAAAAGATCATGGGATTTTTAAGCAGGTTATTAGGGATTTGTGCTAGATGTATCCTTTCATCAATAAGGAAGTTTCTAAGATGTTCAGAGATGCTATGGGATCATGTTATTTTTTTAGCTTCTCTGTTGTCTAAGGCGGTTGGGGCCTTAAATTGTTCTATTTCTGAGGTCCAACGCAATTGGGCCAATTTGTAGTTACCTAAACAATCCCCCATAGAGGACGTCTTGTCCTTAAATACTGTACACTTCAATTGTATTAATATAGACATTACAATATCTAAAAAGAAGGATGTTCAGAGGTGGTCTCTAATGACAAAGAACAGTGAACCATGAGAGAATTTGGTCCTATTGAAAATGCAGCAGAAGTAACATTGATTTTGTTGCTTCTTATGTACTCCTCTTGTTTAGTACTCTGTATTGACTAAGATAAGGCCCCCTTTGTTAATATAAAGTTGCTACTGTGGTTGCCTTAGAAGACTTAAGGGAAGGAAAGAAAAGAAAGATCTTTGACGCAGTAAATTGACCATTTCAAGGAGACGAGAAACATAACATATGTTAATCAAAGAGGTTTCAAAGAGCTAAGAACATACCCCTCTGTCTCACAATGACTGTCCTCTTTGGCGTTGCACAAACTGTAGGGAGTATTTTAAAACTCTAACAAAAGTAAAAGTAGTCTCACAACAAGTCTTAAATAACAGTCAAGTTGAGACAGCCAAGCATAGAAAGGAGGACGGTCATTATAAGATGGAGGGAGTAATCAAAGGGAATGGCTTGAAATGGTGCAGTTGCCCTCTTGACTCTAGATTCTAGTTTGATCCCTAAGCTTCAAAGCATTTCCCATATAATACCTAGCCAAGAAAGGCATAGACGAAAGTATTTAAGATCCTAGGCAGAAATACTAATAAGGAATTTGACAGGGAGCAGGACATAGTACCAAACCCACAGGAAGGACACAAGTTTACCTTAGCATTATGAGTATTCCGTATCCACTAGAGGAAACATTAGTGCCCTACTAAATGCACAAAATGTTTCGTGTAGAAGTGTATCAGAACAGCTGATTCAATACATGATAAATTGCTAATGCTTCTCACTAAAGAACTAAAACTTCTCCTAGACTCCTAAGCACACATTTGTCTATAGGGCTCTTCACAAAAGAGGTCAATAACAGCAGACAAGGGAAGATTTAAGTTGGGGTGGGACGTGGTACAACCCCTCCAAACACTTGCTCGAGCAATTAATTATATATCTTGCTGCCAATAGAAAACAGGTAAATTGGTGCTAAAATAATGGTAAAGCTAGTCTTTTATAACCATGAGGGACTGAGTTCACGCCTTACCCCTCCCACCCACCCCCAGCCGCCCAATAAAAATGTTTCACAAGGCAAAGACCATCCGCAATATGAAATTAAAGAAGACCCAAGCAGCACAAATTTCAGGGGCCGCTACATCAGGAAGCAGCTGAACTTTGCAACATCGTGCATAATAAACGTTCATTCCACCACCACAAATAGTTACTACAAATGACTCATCGCCGCATTAGTTATGACTATACCAATACAGACCAGAAGTGCTAAGATATTTTATTACCCACCTCACAAACATATAACATTCATCATATTCCAATACCCATGCATCCTTTGCTTTCCAGTCTCATACCACCTCTGCATGCAACTGCACTTTAGAAGATGGAGCACATCCCTCCCATGTCACATTATTTTTCTATAGAAACCTACTTTTCGGTTTAGTACTTTCTATCTCAGAAGTCAGAACTGTTCCTGTTACAGCAACAAAATCTTTTGCAGCATGTCTAGTTGTCTATCTTGTCTGTTCATTGAAATTTGAATAAAATGGCTAACTAGATTGGTTGATACACCAATGAGTGTTTGCTACTTACACAATTCTTAAAAGAGTCTGTACAATAACACTGATCAGATTACAAAAGATTTCTGCCAAAAAGAAAAGCTCAAGTTTTCTACAAGCCCTAGTGGCCAAAACTGATATTGTTGATGTCTCTAATTTGCATCAACAGGAAAAAGAACTATCCCAGGAGCGTTCCTAGCTTCCTACTAGGAGACATTTTGTCTCCATCAGCAGGTAGTCAGGTACCAAACGTCCAGTATTCCTATATACCTATGATACTAAAAAGCATACAGGATATAGTCATATAGAACAGGAAATTAAATGATTCTTTAACAAGAAAACTGTGATTGCTGAAACAGAAAGAAAACCAACCTAGCAAGCAAAGGAAATTAATAGTCCCAAGCAAACGTAACTCTGTGAGGTTTGAGTATTTTATAAATAAACAAAGCAGAAACTAATGGAGCATACTATGAAGTCATAGAGGTAAACTTCCTAGTTCAACAGGTTTGGACGAGATTATGATCCACTAGCGACTCACACACTCGCAAGTCTTGATAAGGGTTTCTTCTGAACCACTATGACACTGTGACTTTAAAGCATATATAGATGCTGATCTACAATCCACATTACTCGAAAGATTATGTGTACTGCGCCATTAGCAACATTGTAATGAGCAAAGCCATATAAGTTCAGAAACCATTAGTCACATAAATACCTAATGCTAGCTAAAAAGTTCCCTTGATGACAATCATACAATTCATGTCATGGTCTCAGGGGGGAATACTTGAAACCACAAAATCCACTACAATTACATTCATCTCAAAGCATAGTCATAGAACGAAAAACAAGGTAAAATGCAACGGATGAGTCAAAGGACGATAAAATTTTTAGAAGCATTATAAATTTCATTGATGTGCACAATGTAAAGCAGTAATATTGCATATGCAAGAAACCACATTGGAAGGTCCAACTTACTTCAATTTTGTACAGGAGCAGCATCTATCTTCCGTTTGCCATGGTAGACATCCAAAAGATGAGGAATGCACTCTATATGGTTCATAATGTACTTCCTAATGAAATCCTCTTCAGATATATTCACTATTGACGATGGCGTCCTTTTTGCCATTAATTTCTTCTCTTGCAATACCAAAAACACATTACACCTAGGAATAACCCTCTTCTCCAATGAATACATAACCAACTTGGGACTAGCAATTATCATCTCCGGTTCAAACTTCATCGTTTTAACGAAAAACTCCATGCTGCTCTTAAGCTTCTCCTCCGAACAAGTCAAACAAAGGGGTTGACGTACAAATGTGGACACAACATCCTCATCAGACCATCCCAAACTCTTTAACACTTCAACTTTTCTCTTCAAATTCGATTCACTCATCGAAAGCAACACTCGAATCGCATGTACAAACATAGTATCACTCGGCTTAATGCCGAATCCCTTAACAGCTTCAACTGCATACATCACTCTATCAACACCACAAATTAAACACCTAGGTTGTGCAGTAAACAATTTCAAAATGCTACTCATAGGCATTCCTTCTTTTTCCAATAATTTAATATTAGGCATCAAACTTTTCTCAAGATCTATAGTTAATAACCAAGAAGCTCTCTTACATACAGTATGTAAAGCACCCTCATTGTTTTTTAAAAACTGGGTTTTCAAAAATTTAAGGGAAGGAATCAAGTGGGCATTCAAACTTCTGCGCAAAATGAGAGGATTTGCCAAGATTAATTCGGATAAATAAGTACCCTTAAACCCATTTTCGTGGAGGAATCTCAATTTGGGCTCAAGATTGGTAGCAATTCTACAATTTAGAATTTTGGGATATCTTTCAATGAGTTCAGCAATCTGGGTTTCAGAAAAATGTAAACTTTTCAAAAGGGCAAGGACAGATTTTCCATTTTTCTCAACTGATGATGACAATGTTGCTTCTGTTTCCTTCACTTTTGATTTTGTTGCTGGTATTTGTAAATTTGATGCTTTTGTTTGTAGAGAACGTCTTTGAAGCAAAGAAGCAAGCATTTTGAAGGGGAAATTGGCCATTTCGAGAAATCGAGAGAGAGAGAGGGGGAGAGATAGAGAAAAAATGGATGAGAATGTTAGTGCAGAATGTATAGAGAGCAAAAATGGAGTTAAGTTGAAGTTGTTTTACCTGAGTGAATCTGGGTTTTAGGGGCTGTTAGGGTTTTTCTCAAACCCAGCGTTTTGAGTGAGGTTTTCTTCCCTCCTTCATTCGTCATTTGGACAAGGCCACGTAATCACGTATGGCTGTCTTCTCCTCAATTGTTTTTGGAAAATCCTATTAATGCCCCTTTACTTTAGGTATTTCCAGTTAGTGCCCAATAGTTTTTTAAAATTCAGTTAGTGCCCTTGTATTATTCAACCACTAGCTTTGAATTGCACGCAAATGCGTGCATTATTTTAATTTTGAAATCTTTTTAAAAACGTTAAATTAGTATGTTATATTCATTGCTCAATTCACTCTCCTGTATTTGGTTATTTTCCTATCTTGAACCCTTATTTTTCCTCTCCATAGCAAAAACCCTAATATTCATTGCTCAATCTTCTTTCTTTTTTTATCACCATTGCTTATGGGAATATCGCATGAATTTGAAATACTATTGAGTCATTAACTTGCGTCAAATATATGAAAACCCGAAAATGTAATTTCGTAGGTAAAAAGTATTGTTCCTTGTCTAGTAAATGGAAAGAAAGAAAGAAAGAAAAAAAAAAAAAAAAAGTGAAGAACATTGTATTAAGAATTTTTAGATAAACTAATTAAAGTGCACAAATTGATAAGTCATCATCATAAACTTAGCTAACTTTATAAGGTGGTTAACCCTCCATAATGACTTATTTCTGGATAGAGTACTCTTAGTGCGATCTGGATATAGTACTTGAGGATAGGTAAGTAACGGGAAATAAGTAAATCTGATGTATCAATAATATACACTTCTATTTGTAGCTACATTGGAAAAACACATCTTTTATTTATTGGCTTTTATTAATACAATGAGCAAGATACTATATTATACATCCAAACCAAAAAATTTATTGGTGTGCAGCAATAAAGAAAAAAAATAATGCCTTGTTTTTGTGTGTCACTGGATCCATCATGACCTTCCATCACCAAACGACCGCTAGTTTCTATCTGGTATATAAACCATACGAAATTTGCTCCCACTATGTACTATGTACATGTTAAAAGCTCATCTTTTCAGTCTCTTGCAAAAGGTCCAGGCCTTGTGCCATGCCCTGTCTGCTGTCCAAAAAATTTTAACCAAAAATAATTGTGATTAGACAAAATCTTTCACTTCTGAGATGTAAACTCCTATCCAAACTGGTAATGCAACAAACAACAAAATCTTGAAATAAAGTAGTATGTGAAGATGTGAAAAGAAATAAGAAAACGGAAAGAAGCGTAGTGAGTGAAATGATTGCTGAAAGAAAAAATATGAGAAGTTTGTTCTGAAACTTTATACAGGTCATGCCAAAATGGGATTGTGCTATTCATGATCATTAGTTTATATTTTATAAAATTATAGATAAAATTTCAATTGCTATTCCAGTCAATAAAGAGTAAATGAATAGAGAGGAGAACAGTAGTAAACAATACAAAGCTAAGGATCCAAGAGTCTCTTCCTAGCTCTAATAGCTAACGAATGAGCACTCTTGGCAAACATCCTAGAACAAAACTATCCATATTTCACTCTCTACTGCAAAATGATGATGAAGAGGGGCAAAGTTCAGTTTGACACAAATAAGTTGGGAAACAATAGCTAAGCTCTTAATATAAGAAGCAAAAAAGTGCCTTTTAAGAAAAGAAAATTAGGTTTATCAATGGATCGGCTAATCCGCTTAAGCAAGTGAAGCTCTTAATTTGTCCTACCACCAAAAATTCTGAAAGAGAGATTGAGTAACACCTAATCCAACTCAAGTATCTCTATCCATCTCATAGTACATTAAAACGCATGATATCATTCAGGAATGTCGTACTAATGACATACCGACACTGAAAATGGACATAAGCAGAATACCAATATCTGAGAGAATATTGAACTCATAAAGAGTAAAAATAATTGCAAACAAAAACTTCAGAATGGGAAGTTGTGATTAAAAAATACATTTGAGGGAGAGCACCGAGAGACTTATAATCTTTGGTTATACGGCAAGTTGAACCATATGTACACAATTGATGACAGTCACCTGATTTTCCTGCTCTGCTAACATTTATTAATAAGAAAGTGAATAACAAGAAAGATCAAACAAACACATGAATGGGATTTGTAAAAACAGTTCACAAGGTTGCCATAGAAATTTAATTGCAAAAAATCAGATGTGGTGCATACATCAGAAATATGAGGAAAAGCAATAAGGAGAGAGGGAATATGAATTGTTAATGAGATAGTTAGGAAGTGGTTGACAAAAAGGTTAACTATATCATCATACTTTGACATGTAATAAACAATTCAGATTTCAAGAAGTTAAGAAGTGTAGAAAGAAAAGAGAACGACTATGCCCACTCCCTTTAGGATTACTTTTGCTACCTTCTAAAAAGTGAGTGAGAAGAAAACTAAGTCCCGAAAAAAACGTCAGGTAAATCAAGGAGAAAAAATACAACACAATACGATGATATAGGTTATGCCATACCATAACAAATTTGACGTATAAAACTCAAGCAGGGTCAAAATTGGTCAGATCAATCTTGACAAAAAGACAATCACCATTTCAAAACATAAAATAATTAAGGAAAAAAAAAAACTTAACATTCAGTTACATTACAATATTTTCTAAATGCTTTTGTCATCCCAAACTTTACAGAGAGAAAGTGCCCATGCTATCTCTAGTAAGATTGCATGGAGAATTGGAGATAATGTGTAAGCAAAGTCAATTAGTTTCATGCCCATGACTGAAAATAACCAAAGAATTTTATAATCAGATCCATTAGTAGTAGAGTAAAAACAACACACTATGCTATGACCATCACCAATTGCATTGAATTCCTGAACTTGAAAAAACACATAAATTGAAGATAGTGGACTCAGAATTACAATTTACAACACTATTCAAGACCTTAGCAAAGTCAAAAAAGAGGAAATAGGGAATGAGAGTGCAGGGAAAAATGGTGTAGGGAAAAGGATTGCAACAACCAAACTACCAAAATATAATCCCTCAAGAAATTAAAAGAAGGTGACAGAATGCTGCCTACACCTCCCCTTTTACATACCTCATTATCTTTCCCTCTTATTTGTTGCCCTGTCAATGCAACTTGAGCTCTTCACCCACCTTCCATCCCCATCAGCAACATCTCCTCTTTCGCACGTCCTATCTCATGCTCCATAGTAAGTAGCAACCTAATAAACCTAGCAAACCCCAAAAATTGGTAACATCCCCATAAACCTTAATTGGATAAATAATTGAACACAATAGATCAAAAATCCTCAATGCAAAACAGTATTCGAATAAACCTAAATTAATGTTATATAGAGGCATAAACCCAGCATAACCAATGGAAGATATCTAAAGACGAGGCATAGTATTTACCATTTTAGCAGAAACAATTGGAGATGGGTGCCCTAGTTAATGAGTTGGTGTTCTTATGTCCCTGCAGAAATGGAAAATAAAAGAACATCATAGAGTTTTTTCCATTGCCAGCAATTGACCGATAATATGACATTAAATGACAGAGAACAGAAATCTACCATTGCAAAACAATATCCCAACAAAAACCCAAGTTAGCTAAAACATAGCAAGAACAAAAATTCAAAGCAGAATATCAATCAATACCTTGAAAGGGGTAGGAAATAAAGAAATTTCGACTACTCTAGGCGCACCCAAAAGAAAATTGCAACAGATTTTGATTTTAAGTGAGAGAAAGAGGCAATTAAATCCCATAACCGCTTGTATCTGAGGAGGAGAAGGGGGAGAAACGGAGATCGCGGTTCACCTGATTGAAGAATGAAGGAAGCAGGATTTGATACAGAATTAGGAAGACGCCATAACCGTTCTCACAGAGAAAAGTAGAGGAGAGAGAATGAAGACTGAAATGGGAGAGAGTGGGTGAGGGGGGGAGGAACTGAAGCGTATGAGTTATCAACTATTGAAGTTAGGTTTTATTCTTTTTCTTTTTTATTTTATTTTATTTTTCCTTCCCTTTTTAGTGTTATTTTCTCTTTTTCTTTCTCTCTCTTTCTTTCTTCTTGCTCTGTACTCACTGCTCCTTCGGTCCTTCCCCTACCCCACACCATCTCTAGTTCTTTACCCTCTCTATTCACCCCCTGTACCTTTCATCACCATTGTCATCTTTGCTTCTAGATGGTAAATTATTCCCCAAATACCTCTACTAACAAATTCAAATTGCTTTTGCTTAATTTAAACCTTACCCCAGAAAAATATCCAACCAATCCTTTTTTTTTTCTGGAAAATTCCAACCAATGCATACTTTACATGGCAAAAACCCAATCATCAACCTTCAATCATGATAAATTGCATTCAACCATGACTGAAGACACAAGAAACCCAGAAAGCATGATCAATAAAACCGAAAAAATCAATATCCAAATCTACCAATGAAAACAACAATTATAACCAAACCCCAATCAACCAGTTGAATTCCCAACAAATTACAAGTCAAGTGAAAGCCACCCTTCATGCCACGAGGTAAAAAATTGATGAATAAGATCAAACCCAAATACTAAATTGGAGTGAAGTATTCAAGATTTGATATAGATTAGCCATCCGGCAGAGACTGCCTTTTTTTTTTTGTTATTGTTGATTGCAAAGTTTTGGCTCTTTAACAATTAAATTGGATAGAGAAATAGCATATGTATGATGTATCTATTTTCTACTTCAATTTGCGCGTTTGGTAGATCTTTTTGCGAATCTGACCATGGTTTATCAGGAGGGGTACTTGGCATGGTTAGATCAATTCTTGTAGCTGAGGCGGATGGATGAGGAAGAAAAGAAAGTAAGGAGAAAGAATGAGAAAAAGGGAAAAACAAAAGTGATGGTTCAACAGGAAAAGAAAAGCAAACATAGAAAACACATCATCAATTAACAGCTTATATGAGAGAAGATTGAAAATTGGTCACGGATCAACATTGTAACAACAACACAAGGGTACCAATTAGATTTACAAAAAGTATTAGGTACCAACTGGACATGTTTAAAGTACAGGGACACCAATACGATTTTCCCTTTTTTTTCTTCTTGGGTTCATTTCAATTCGGGTTAGTCCAATTCAATTCATTTCATGTGTCAAGCTTGTTATTTAACTAATTTTTGACTTTACTATATTATTCATGATAATGTATACTTGTTGTAAAGATTTTAATGAGTAATTTCAAATGAAAGTTTTCAGAGTGTAAAGGGTTATATATCGAGCTGAAAAATTGATTTAGTTCAATTTAAATTAGTTCAGTTTAATCTAATTAGAGTACTACACAATTATATTCATGTGAAGAAGCAATTCTCAATACCTCATTTTGCCGAGTGTATTACGATTAGGGGTGAGGCAGAAATTTTGGGTACCCAGTACCGGAACTGGAATTTGTTTGGAACCGGTGATTCCGGAACCGGAACCGATCTAACCCATTCCAATTCCCAAATATAGGAACCGGTACCAACTCATACCAATTCCAATTCCTAACTTTTGGAAACCGGAACCGATTGGGTATAGGGATGTAAATGGATTCATGATCCGCGGATACCCGCTTCATCCGAACCGAATATATGGATTAAAACCCGATTAAATGGATGATGGAGCGGATGATGGATGAGATTTTTCATCCGCTAACCCGATCCGCGAATCCATCCGTCCCCGTTTAGATATAAAAGTGTAAAATAATTATATAAAAAAGATATCAAACTTATGTTATATTTACATCTTAGTTTAATTTTACTTATTTTCTAATTTGTACTGTTATTATTTAAACTAAATTGTGTTATTTTTATTGTTACAAGATAAAACAATCGTATATGAGTTGAAATTTTATTTGACTACTGACAGTTTTATTATAGTTGAGTCTATATATTGTTTTTAGTCCATAAATCGTTAAGCACCCGATCCATCCACAAATCCGCGGATGACAGCCGGATTGGATATGGATTGGATGGTTCACGGATGACAGATAGAGCGGACTGATTAGATGGATTTCGCGGATGGAGCGGATGATGCTCCACCAGATCCGAATCCCATCCATTTACATCCCTAGTTGAGTACCCAGTGTAAAAAAAATTATAATACTTTTTTTTTTTATTAGAAATAAAGAATGGTGATTTTCTAGTAAGTTTAATTAGGGTGGTTTAAAAAATTGTATTTATAATTTTAATATTTTTAATGATTGTATTTGTAATATTAATAATTGAAAGATTGTATACGTTATTTAAATTTGATTTACAATGTTATATTTTAATTGTAATATATGATTTTATGTTTGCGGTATTTTTGAAAATAAATATTTGTTAGTGTAATATTATAATTTATGTTTTTTATTATTAAAATATACATTTATTTGATTTAAAAAATAATAAAATTTGGATTTAACATGGATTTGGGTACCCAGGAACAGGTGGATACCCGATGAATCTAATTACAAATCCGAAGATTTAGGAACCGGTGCAACCAATTCTAATTCCTACGAATTAGGAACCGGTGGATCCAATTCCAATTCCGGATAGTGCAACCCGATTATGCTCACCCCTAATTACGATATACATAAACTAAATTGATAAGAATTATGTTGATTTGAATTGTAACTGTGATGTTACTATTCAAATCAACATAGTTCATCTTAATTCAATTCATTTAAGGTATTTCAATTCTTCCAAAGACTCGTGTATCGTCGTGAATGTATATTGAAATATAAAAAAGATAAAAATTAAGTGATAGGTTCATACATGAAGCAAATTGGATTAAACTAAACTTAATAAAGTCAATTCACATAATCTCAAGATTTTTTATTCAGGAAAAAAAAACTTTTAAGATTTTTTATATTTAAGCATATTGGCCTAACCGCCTAAGACTCCGTTTGATTCAACTGAATTTCACGTAACTGAACTTAACTTAACTTAACTGAACTGAACTTATTGGCTCTGAACTGAACTGAATTGAACTTAATGCTCTTGAACTGAACTGAACTGAACTTCTTCTTCTTCTTCTTCTTCTTCTTCTTCTTCTTCTTCTTCTTCTTCTTCTTCTTCTTCTTCTTATTATTATTATTATTATTATTATTATTATTATTATTATTATTATTATTATTATTATTATTATTAGTAGGAAAATTTGCTGTGAATAATCCCAAGTTTCAGCCATGTGCCGTTAATAATCTCACATTGCAATATACTAACCAATAATCCTAACTTGCAACTTGTGTGCCAATATTAAACCCGAAGCAAACGGTGTTAAGTTACCGTTACTTTTGTGCTAAATTGACATTTATGCCCTTCCACCATTCTCACAATAACACAAACCCAACCCAATTTTCTCTTTCCTCATTCTCCCAGACCCTAGCCAAGTCCCCAGCCACCTCCACCTCATTCTCTCTCCTTCACCATCACATTCTCTCTCATTCACCACCACCACCACAACAAGTCTATTCTCCATTTTCTCTCTTTCTCTCTCTTCATTCTCCCTAGCCACCAATTCAACCCACCATTTACGTTCTAAAAGCCAATTTCATCTCAATAATAACATGAATGAAAAACAGATTTACAGCTAAAAGGCCATTTCACAAACCAACACCAATGATATACTCCAATTCGCCAATTGCATCTTAGTTCAATTGAAATGAAAACGAAAAGAACATCAACTTCAACATTCAGAATTAAAGAGAAATAGACCAACTTCCCTTTTCCAACTTCGAAAAGTCACAGTGAGAGCAACCCAAAAACCCTCTTTTTTTATTTGTTGAGTTGAGTTTTTCTGTTGTCAATCAATTTTTTTTAGCGTTAATCGAGTGGTAAAATGCTGAACAAGAACGAAATAGCACTGAAAATATTGCTTTCAAGAGTTTGAGATTATTCAGTTTATGAATTTGAGATGAAAATTGAGATTGAAATTCTGGAATTTGTTTTAACCAAGGACTGAGATGTGGTGATCGGATTTTGTGGTGGTTCAGATTGGTGGGGAGAGTAGGCGAGAAGGTGGGATGATGGTTTGTGGTGGGTGGTCGGGTTTCTGGGCTAAAGGGAGGTGCGGTTTCATGTGAGTTGGTGAGAGAGCAGGATGGGGGTGGTGAGAGACGGTGGTGGTCGGTGGTGTGATCAGTGATGGTGTTCTAAGAAATTTCCATGGCTGGAATTTGCAGAGGGAGGGAGAGAATTGCTTAGATGAGTTTTTTTTTTTTTTTTTTTTCTTTTTAATAGTTAAGGTAAGGGTTATTTGGTAATTGCAAGAAAAAATTTATTCAAAAAACGCCCAACGATGACGGAGTTATAACACCGTCACATTGGGTGCATTGATAGCACACAAGTCGCAAGTTGGGATTATTGGTTAGTATATTGCAAGGTGGAATTATTTACGCCACACAGGTGAAACTTGGGATTATTCAGAGCAAATTTTCATTATTATTATTATTATTATTATTATTATTATTATTATTATCACTACTTTTACTTTATTTTATCATTATATTTATTTTTATTATATATTTAATTCACTATTTCAAATGTAAAGTCATATATCTACAAGATAAATGCTACTTTTTCACACTTTTTTGTGGTAATTTTATTTTATCATCGCTGTTATCTCTCAAAAATGGTAGGGAAAAAAATTTGGATTGAGTACCTCTATCAATGAACCAAAGAATAGCAAAGTGAACTGAAAGTAATTCTACTACTTTACTAGGGTGAACCAATCAAGAAGGGTAACTAGGTTCATTTCTTTCATTTTTCCTTTTCTAATATTAATTATTTATTGATCCTTTCCCTTATCAAGTAATAAACCAATTGCCCCAATTTTGTTTCTTACTATTTTATTGTTGTGTTTAATTTAAAACACAATATCTAATTTTAAAGGTATTACCACACATTATTAAATGATGATAATAATAATAATAATAATAATAATAATAATAATAATTATGATAATAATAAAAATATTAATAATAATATAATAATAGTAATAATAATAATAGTAATAATAATAATAATAATAGTAATAATAATAGTAGTAATAATAATAACAACAACAACAACAACAACAACAACAACAACAACAACAACAACAACAACAATAATAATAATAATAACTGAACTAAACTTAACCGAAATTATTAGTCCTGAACTGAACTGAACTTATTGGACCTGAATTGAACTGAACTGAACTTAATTTAAGTGAAATTAAGTTGAATCAAACAGAGCCTAAGTAATTCAAAGTAAGACTTGTTAAAACTAACACATTGATTGGGTGATGCTTAATACGGATAGGCCTCAAGAGGCCATCAAAGTCGAGCCGGTGGTGGCAGCATACTACTCGAAGTCTACATTTACTAAATAGAGGGTCTTCTACATTTTTATATATAAAGAAGCAACTTGCAAAAACAAATCCAATCCTACATTTAGTAAATAGAGAGGATTCCTACACTACTTTGAGACCATCACGACCACATGCTAGTATGCTACACGTTTTTTTTTTAAAAAAAAACTATGGTATATGTACAGTAACAAGAGATGAAATTTTGGCACTGACTGTGGCTAGAGATGCAGAAATTAAAGAGCTTATTGTTCACCAACTCAAAAATTGTGGTTCAGATGATATTTAAAGATGATGTTCAAAATGGACCAGCAATTTGCAATATTTATGGGTGAGAAGATGCAGGAAACTCATAGAAGATGCAAACTGAGAGATAAAGTTAGATCACTATTTTCGTGAAGCAAACTGTGCAGCAGATTGATTAGCTAATGCGAGATGGTATCAAGAGAAAATAATTAACTTTCTTATTGTAATTTCGTCAACACTTCGTTCGATTTTTATGATTGTAATAGGGATGACTTGGTCACGTGACATTCTGGTTTCTTAGTCCCCTCTCTCGCACCAAAAAAACGAAAACTAAACCTATCAAGTTTTAGTACATTTTACTCTTTGGTTATCAAAAAACCCATCAAGTTTCAGCCTTTCAGGGGTTAATAAGGTCATTTTCTTGGTGACTATAAAAGAGTGCCCATCATCTTCCTTCTATGGGTTTTGGCCAATTCGAGGACAGGGAAGGAAACAAGAGACAATGGACAGAAGAAATCAGTCTGGAAGAGCTCCACAACAAGCTAATACTAGCAGATATCACACCAATCCAACAAGAGTATCAAGAGATTTTGGACCTACACAAAGGTCTAGCCGTGATGTGCAAAGAGAAAGCAGCGTTGGGTTGCAAAGAGGTCCATCAGAGGATGAGAAAAGAGAGAGAGATTATTCTAGTGCTCAATCAATCATTGGGACTTGCCTGTATATGTGCCCAGGTAATTCTTATTTCCTCTTCACCAAAGTGTGAGTTTTGATGCTGATTTTGACTGAAAGTGCAATTTGGGTTTTCACTGAATTGGTTAAATGTTAGCAAATTGGAGAATTTTTTATATCTGTTTTGGATTGGTGATCCAATCCCTTTTGGGTTTAGTGATGATGATTGGTAGGTTTTGTAATCTGCGCGTTTTATGGTTTTTGAGCTCATGTCTGATTATATAAAAGTCTTATTATTATAGAATTCAAAATTAAAAAATGTCTTACTAGTATATGTATATGTAGAGAAGGAGAGAAGCCAACGTGAGCAGCTTCGTAATCTAGCTGTGTTTGAGAGGTTGGAAGGGAATCCGAGGAAGACGTCGCCCAAGCCTCGCTGTGAAGAAGGTAACAAACATGCTTATACTTTGTGCTCTGGTTGTAGTTCAAAATTCTTTAATATGTGGAGATGTGATAGAATTAGAATCATCCACATTCAAATGCTTAATTCAGTTGGTTTCTTGATCACTTGCTTGAAAGTTATTCACTTGCTTGAATGTTTGATAAATGAACTCAGGCTTACCATATGTAAACTTCTTATTTAGTTTGGGGTTGAAAGTTTATTGTTTCAGTAAAATGTTTGTATCTATTGCTAGTTTTGCAGAACAATATCAACAAAAGATGTTCAGGCATCAGATTTGCGCCCTTTATCGGTTTTGGAGCACACGTTAAATTACCTCTTGAAGTTATTGGATTCGTCAGATCAACCATTTGAAGTTATTCATGATTTCATCTTTGATAGGACAAGATCCATAAGGCAAGATCTCAGCATTGCAGAATATTTGAATGATCGTGTGATCTGGATGTATGAGAAAATGGTAAAGTTTTTACTGTCAATTAATATACTTTTATGTTTGAATAGCAGAAGTGGAGGTGTATAATTAATCATTTTCTAGTAAGCAGACTAAAAGAGATTAAGAACAAGAATATATGTTTATTGTTCATTTGTTCTATGCAAATAGGCATGCAGTACTTGGTATGATCGAATTGCCTCCATGTTTGGAAAGAGGCAGCAGTTTGCCTTCTGCAAAACTGGGTTAGTTGAAGTTCAATATCCTCTAAGTCTAACTAAGTGAAAAGGGGCTTTGAAGAGAATCATCTTATTTAAGAGAAATTAGGAGAAGAGGAAGATCACCTTTCTCAGATACACTAGTTGAATATACCTTTTGTGTATCATAGCAGAATTGGGATCTTCAATTACCTAGCACGCAAGTTGCAAATGTGCAACAATGCTAAATATTGCTCTAAATCACCAATGAAAGATATCATATGACTCACCAATCACCATCAGGAACACTTTGATGCGGATTATAGTACCGTGAAGCAATCTCCACAAATAAGCAGTCTTCTCCCAATCTCCCCTCTTTATCATGAGAATCAATTCACCCAGGGGCGGATCTCCCCTAGGGCAGGAGGGGTTTGCGCCCCCGGGCCATTTTCTAAGTTATTAAATATATATAAGCAGTTATGCATAAAAAGTACAGAAAGTACTTTGGCATAGTGGTAAGCTAGTTTTGTAGCAACCAAGAGGTCAAGCCTTGAACCCCCCTCTTTTTTGCTCTGAGATCCGCTACTGAATACACCTACCATCATATGAGCAAACACCCCAATTATGACTTTGAGATGTGTTGAGTTACTATATCCCTAACATACTCCTTAGTTTGTATCTCAACAGCCAGTCCGGAAGTTAGTTATCGTACGTTGATATATAGTGCAAGAGCATTGCCAGCAGGGATCGATCCAGTAGGCAAGAACCCCCCCCCCCCCCCCCCCCCCCGGGCCCTCCTCCATTCCAGAAAATCACAAAACCATGTAAACTATCCAAGGGCTTAGATTTTTTACTAACCTTTCATGAGGCAGCACTTATCTTTTATCTGTTTATATTTTTTTTTTATTTTTTACTGATCATAGTTCCTAAAATAGTTGTACAATCCTCAGAATCCTTTAACATATGCCGCTGTCAGATGGTACATGGACCTGTCAATGTAAAAATTTCAGATAGAAAATTTTTATGGTCTGGACTACCTGTCAAGAACAGCAGTGGAGACTTGCAGTGTCTGAGTTGGCAGCTTTCTGTGATTGTATGTGACATGTTATGCTGATTATGCAGGTTAGGTTTCACGTCATTTCCCACCACAAGCTCAGAAGATGTAAAGGTGATAGTACCACTATTTCGTCAATCCACCATCTAAACATGGAGCAGCTCACAAAGTGTCTAGCATCTCTATATAACCTGTATGACATCAACCGAAGTTCAGATTCTATTCATGAAAATGAAGCTGAATTCCGTTCCCTATATGTCCTGCTTCACCTTGATTCTCAGGCTAATTCAACGGTTGATCTCTCTTATGTGTTGTTTAATGGTCACATTTTTACATGCTGACTTGGAATCACTTTGCCTTAATACAGCTGCTTTTGTATGTAGGGTGAGTCCCTGTCTTTATGGTTTTCTCGTCTACCTTCTTCTATTATTAGGTCGAAAGAGATGTGCTTTGCCCGAAGAGTGTTAAGGTATTCCAAAATTTTGGACTATCAATTACAGCTGAACTACTAAAATTAGCGTTGGGGCTAGATTTCTGCCATTGTTATAGTTTGTGTTGTGTGATGAATCCCTTTTCTTGACTTAGGTTTTTCCGGATAGGCAATTATTGGCATTTCTTTAGCTCTGTAGCATCAGAAGCGACTTCCTTGCAATTATCCGTCATTGAACCTTACATCAAGGAGGTTGGATTTTATCCCTTACAAATGTTGATTTTCATGTATCTGTGTTCTGTGATTTTTTTTTGCGATTTATATTCTAATGTCAATTCTTCTATCTTTGTACTTTCTGAACATATGTATTGCGTTTGTCATTCCTTATGGTCACTTCCCTTTTTATGAAAGCCCCATTTATGTCTCTAGTCCCTCTCCTTTTAATACTGTTTCCATCAACTCCCGTTCATCAAGCTTCTTGTGATAGTTCCCTCAGTTCAAGGATCCAAACCTGCATTTCTGGAGCTGTTTTAGTGTTATTCGGAACCAAAAACAGAACATCACAAAGCAACACACAAGTCTAACATGAATAAATTCGAACTTGGGAACAATTACGATCAAATTCTCAATACTCCACTGTTACCATCACACCTCTACACAACTGTGTTTCTCTCTGTCGATGCGCAAAATCTGTTTGGTCTCTTTAAGAGTTATGGTTAGAAAGTGTGCATGTCAGCTAGCTTAGTTGGTGAAGTCTCCGAAGGTTGATATCGGGGACTTCGGGTTCAAAACCCGGCTACATTGGCCTTTTTACCTTAAATATAAAAAGAAGAACAAAAAAAGAGTGGTGGTCAGAAAATCCGTCTTCTGCAGCTTTTACATTTGTCTTGCTCTCTAGAGCCCATTCCAATCGGTTATCACACTCACATCCCAAAGGACGTGTTTACAATTTCCTACGACCTTCTTTTGGTTGTTCATTCACATTGCTAGTTGATAAATGTGTCTGAACTGCTGGAACTTAGCTGCCTTTTCTTTTCTGTGGAAACTGCTCTGCCCTAATTAGTTGGGTTTCGCTGCTGTTTGAAGGTTCGCGCACAAGCTGTGGCATCTATAAATTCTAGTGGCTACAAGCTTCATCCTTATCCACTAGCACACCTTTCGGAGATCTTGAGAATAAAGGTATTATCAGATAGATGTATTTTGTCTACCTGGTAAAGGAAGAAATGTAATGACTATAAATTTCAATTTCAATCAGGAGTCGGATCTGGAATCCCTCTGCAAAGCTTGTGGTTTGTCGATCTCCCTAGATGATAAGGGGAATAAGGCCTTACCCACCAAGCAAGCTGATTTTTGCCATCCCAAAGGAGGATTTCAGTACCAAGATTTTTCATTGTTGGAGCTGCTAGAAAAATAAGCTACTTTCTGATGCCATCTTTTTTTTCTGTCAAGTGAAGCTTGGTCTTTCAAATACCTTGAGATGATGATTGACATTGGTAGTTTGGTACACATTCAGAAGCAATTCTCCATTTAAGCAGCAGGAAAAAAGAGTGGACCTATTAAAAAGCTTGTTCTTTCAAGTAGAATGGAGATCTTGTTGTCAAATACGGGTAAAGGTGAAGCCATAGTAGCGCATTTTCATTTGCTTTCCAAGTGGCACCTGAACATTCACTACTAACTTCCTCAGAATGCCCCTTGAGGGAAAGGGAGAGCCAGACCAAGAAAATTACTCTGATAGTTGATAGATCATCTGTTGATAAACTCTTGGAGTCTTGCTCATCTTGCACTCTGTGGAGGACTAGTGGTTCATACTTGATAGTTGTAAGTGCTATTTGAATAATGCTGCTACTTATCATTGTGGTGTTTGTTGTGAATTGATAGACTGTGGACGTCTGTAAAATCAGAAAAGTCAGGAGTCTGTGCTCTTTCTCTGTGGTCTGTTTCCGTGACTACAGGGCCAGTGAGTCACTCAAAGCCTTGCACGCATATTTTGTTCACTCACCATTGCTTGCACAAACTATTCAGAGTACTTTCTTGTGTTGCACAGAAAGTGGAAAGATTGGTCTTTTCGGGTACTATGTATGTCTTTAACTTTCTTTGTTGTTTTACTTGCTAGTTGGTTCATTGGGTCCTCATGAGTAATGTGATTCCACTTGTACATCTATTTGGAGAACTCTATGCAAGAAGTCAGGCATATGACCTTGACCTTTTTAGCCATTTGAAACCGTTGTCTGCTGAAACTGGGAGCTGAGGGAGAAGGGTTTAACAGTACATCTTGAAATGGTGGCTTTAAACATTCTCTGCCCATCTCAAATAACCCAAGATAGTGAGTTGGGGAAGAATGTCAAGAAAATACCTATGTCACTGGGACTGATGATTATTATTTTGAAGGACATCCAGCGCGTAGATATTTGTGCTGATAGAACCTACAGAAGTTTACATTTCTGGACACGAAGTTTAAAGAATGGCTTTTCGCAGTGTTGTCAGCTTACCATGATAATGTTCAAGTTCTATGCTGGGTTTTTCGTTACAGGGATTCTGGGGTTCAGCATGAAAAAGAAGTAATAGAGCTGTTAACTGATTGTCTCACACTTTCACAAGACATTCAGGCATGGAAGGATTATGCTCTCTGTTCCAATGCTGTATGTTTTATTTCCCTTCTTTTCGTATTAGGGTGCTGGCATGGAAGAGTGAGATCCAAGGACCTGAATCTGCCTGATTGTTACCCTGTCATTATGCAGCTGTATATTATGATGTACAAACAGCTGAATGTTGTAAGTTTTGTAACATTCTTTATTTTGGGGTCCTATTGTAACCATCCTCTTCAGCAGATCTGTTTATACATTGTGGTCGGAAAGTAATTGATTTGCAAGTATAGTGGTACGTATTGAATTCCTTTTTTCTCTTCTAAGAATTTTTTTTTGATGTCATTTAAGTGAACACCTCTAGACAACTTGGTCTTATAACAAACTTGTTGGTCAATTTAGCTGTATAAAACACATTGTAGTTCCCTCATGAACTGTAGAGTCTTTCTCTATGGCATTTTGATGTGCCTGACTGAAATAATCGAACATTACATGAGACATGTCAATGTTCCAAGTCATGAGCGCATGATGCGCAGCGCATGTAACGAGCTTTATACCCGTAGAAATGATATTGAATTACCAAAATCACTTGTTCACCCTAGTAAATCAAAACCATTATACAAAATAATTATCGAAAAGAACACTTCTTTTACTGTCAAGGTCAAAAAGTTAAAAGAAATGTGTTAAGATTAAAGTTTCAGTGAGCATTTTCCTTTACAACATGATCGCTATGCCTTGAATTAAAACATAAAGAAGAATGAGGTAAAGTTACGCTCAAAGATCCCAAGTACAAAGTCTTGAGCAAGGACTCAATCAGCTACAGAAAAAGATCCAGAAGCAACACAATCAGAAGTCAGAACTACCAACACTCCTACACCCCAAACCCATATCATCCCTGTTTAGTGTCTTCAGCTTTCGACTTATCCCATGCAAGCAAGATCCAACGACATGAATCTCCCTCTACTGCCACCTCTGTTGGCAATATTCATGGAATTCTTTGTCACACAAACTCTTCAACAAAGTTCTACCGCGGTCAGTGGCGGAACTAGGGGGATGACGAGCAGGAGTCGCGGTCCCCCCCACCCCCAAGTTTTGAAAATTTATATAATTTATTGTGTAAGTTTTGAACATAAACCAACTGGCGTGATGATGCGCTTCGACCCCCCCCCCCCAAGCAGTATGTTTACCTTGCGGCAGGAGCAAGATGGCCCATTTTCCCAGGCACAGGGGCAATATAGAACCTGAAGCAAGTCATGAGATTCAATATAAGCAATTTCAAAATCTGCGCTTTGCTTTTGTTACTGTATACTCATGCACCATTTTTTATTTCCCTCCGAACCCAACTACGTTTCTAAACTGACACTATTGCTTTCAAAGAATGGAAAAATGGATAATTGGGCACGGATATTTGTTCTGAGGGAACCACTTGACCCATCAAATTAAAGAATTTGATTTTGGAAGCGTTTATGAGTTTGTGTTTCGTTATTTTAGGGTTGTCCGGTAGCGGACGGACAAGAGTCCTTCACCGGCATAGCGAAAGTTTTTCTGTTTAGGTCTCAAGAACCAAATAGCTCTGTAAACAAGATAAAATATAATAGGCATAATAGGCACCCGGGAACCTTACTCAGTAAAGAAGGAAACTCCCTAAAAAACACGGCTCGTCTCGCCGTGACCTTCTCTCTCGCCGTGGTCTTCGACTGGGGTGAAGTCGTTCCTGACCTCGTTCGGGCAGTGATTGGAGAGGACTCCATTCAGCTCTCGAAGGGGTGGAGTCCTAGAGCGAACTACTCATTGCTTGTTTTCATTTGGGCATGCAACTCACCTAGTCTCATCTTTGGGGCAAAGACACTTAACGTGTTAAAGAAGGAGTCATCCTTCACGCTCGGTTTTCGAGTCAGTAGCGGAGGAAGAGCCTGAGAATATTTAAGGATTCCTCCTTGTTTTCCGAATAGCCGGCTTTGGTTCGACCTTCCAGCACCGGGCAGGTGTCAGACTCTATACATCGTGTTTCACTTCTGCGACCTAATCTCCAGTTAGTCTCCTTTCTTGCGGGACACGAAGAAAGATGTAGGGAACTGCTTTTCTCAAGCTTGCCTGGTTTCAGACAGGCATAAAATAAAGCAAGTACTCCGATAACCTTTAAGCACGAGATTGGACAGTTGTAATTGCGCTTTCACGCAAAATCCTGCTTTTTCTTTTTCTTGGTCTCTTCTTCGTGAAACATGAGCATCAGGATGTTGTGGTCCAAAATTCGAAGTGACCGATTCACTCTGCGTAGATTAACTGAACGCAGAAAGCCTTCCACTGGCAGGCGATCGTGTTTTTCACAGGATTTCTCGTTACTCATGTCAGCATTCTCACAAGCCTCTTTTTCCTGGTCCTATCGAAGAAGTCTTCCTATTGCTTCTTATTATTAATGTGTGGGAGACCCCACATTTATAGACTACAATACCTTGTTCTTCAAGTTCTACTAGTATCCTAATAATACTACTTTCGTAATTACATAAGATCTCTATAATATCTTAACCATATAATATATTAATCAGTTCTACTAGTATCCTAAATAATGCTAGCTAGTTTCCTATTACATAAGATCTTTATAATATCTTAACCATATAATATTTTTCTTTTTGATCTTAATACCGCAAGAAGGCAGTACTAATTTTCATTTAACTTCATCAAATCAAAGGAAAGAGCAGAGGAAACATTCAGCGGGACATTCGCCTCCCAACATCTAGTACCTAATTCCCACGGAAGCACATGCGCTAACTCGTGGGCGACACAATTACCTTTCCTACCTACATGACTCCAACAAACAGAAGAAAAACTACTACTAAGATGTAAAATATCTCCAATGATCATATAAAATTCACTAACACCAACTGGCTTAGACTTTAGAGCATCGATAACACGCAAACAGTCACTCTCAACCTTAATATGAGAGAAACCATACAGATCAGCAAATTGAAGGCCATAGAACACCACTTTCGCTTCAGCAACTGGGATATCCCACTCCTCTTCAAAGCCCAACGAGGCCCACAGCTGGACTTCACCGCAGCCCCTGCCTACAACCCCAATACCTGTACCAGTATCTCCCAACCTTCCCGCATCAACATTGATTTTCAGCTCTAATTTTATTCACATAAGAGAGAATCATCTTTGGGGATTGCCATTCATCAGCAAACAAGCGTTTGTTACGCACACCCCAAATAGCCCAAGCAACAACACAACAACGAGCCATCTCATCCTTTCCACATAAATCACCTACAACCCATAGCCAGTCTTTAAATGAAATCCCCATTCGTGGAACCAGCTCTCCAGCTTCACACAAACTCCAAACAGCTGCAGCCACAGGACATGTGAACCCATCATGCTCAATATTTTCAGAAAGGGAAGGACATGACGGACAAGAACTTGGGATTGCAGAAACACGAGAGTGGAAGCCAACACGCGTAGGGAGAGCACGTGAACAAGCCCTCCAAATAAAGAACTTAATCCGAGGCAAAACATTCAACTCCCAAATCCTCTTCCACCCTGCAGAATCATCCATAGAAGGACCAGCCACATCAACATCATAGCTTGCTCTAAAAGCCACATTATAAGCACTCTTGACGGAGTATAAACCATTTTTCTCAAGGCCCCAAATAACTCTATCACTCGGGCGCCGAACACTTAAAGGGATAGATAATACCCTCTCAGGTTCGAAGGGAACAAAAGTGTCACGAACACGATCTTTCCTCCATTCCACAAGCTGTGAATCAATTAAACTAGCAACGCGCATATCACGATCCATAGCTCCTTGTGGTGAGATCACACGCCTCGCTCCACCACCAGGTAACCAATTATCCTGCCAAACACACGCACAATGTCCATCTCCCACACGCCATTTAATACCTTTCTCCAAAATCCACTTAGACTCCCATAAACCTCGCCATGTATAACTCGGATTAGCACCAATTTCAGAAGACATAAATTCACCTTGTGGATAGTATCGGGCACGGAAGAGCTGTTCCACCAAACTCCCTTGATCATGGAGAAGACGCCAAGCTTGCTTCCCTAAGAGAGCCCAATTGAACAATTTAGTTTCCCTAAACCCCAAACCACCACGCCACCGAGACCTACACAGTTTGTGCCAAGATAACCAATGGATTTTTCGCTCACTTTGTTTTTGTCCCCAAAAAAATTGAGAGACCAATGAACGAACCTCATTACAAAAGGATGCTGGAATTTTGAAAACACTCATTGCATAGGTAGGAATTGATTGGGCCACTGCCTTTATCATAACATCCCTCCCCGCTTTTGATAACAACATACCTTTCCAACCTTGTAATCTCTTCCAAAGTCTATATTTAATTGAGGAATAAATAGCTTTCTTAGAACGTCCCACTACTGTAGGGAGCCCCAAATATTTATCAAAATGATCAACCTCCACAACATTAAGGCAACCTGTGACAGCTTGACATTGAGAAAGAGCAGAGTTTTTACTAAACCAAGCACTTATTTTATCCCGGTTCACAACCTGCCCCGACGCAGCTTCATACGTCCCCATAATATCTCCAATAACCTCAGCTTGGTCACAGGAAGCTTCAAAGAACAAAACGCTATCATCGGCAAAAAATAGATGGGTGACCTCTAGAGCATTTGGGCAAATACGAACACCACGAAAAGCATTCCGCTCAGCAGCTCTTCGAATCAAACCCGAGAAAGCCTCCGCACATAAGATGAATAAATAAGGAAAAATAGGATCACCTTGACGTAGGCCTCGATGTGGTAAAAACATTTCAGTGGACTGACCATTCACAAGAATTGAAAATGAGACAGAACGAACACAGTGCATAACACGATCAACCCAGCTTCCATGTAGCCCCAATTTCAGTAAAAGACTTTCTAAAAAATCCCACTCAACCCGATCATAAGCTTTTGACATATCCAGCTTAATAGCTCAATAACTCTCTCTAGAACTCAAATTTTTCATGAAGTGGAATAATTCAAAGCTCACCAAAATATTATCCGTAATAAGACGGCCCGGGGTGAAGGCGCTCTGAGTCACAGATATAATTTGAGACAGAAAAGACTTTAACCTATTAGCAAGTACCTTTGAGATCAACTTATATAAAACATTGCACAAGCTAATAGGCCGATAGTCTGTAATCTCCTTTGGGTCCTTCTTCTTTGGAATGAGAACAATACTAGTATGATTTAAACCCTCAGGCAAAGACGCTCCATTCAGCACATTAAGGGCCAAATCACACACTGTAACACCCCGAATTTTCGTCCAATTTAAAACCATTTAAAATCACGAGTTGCAGCGGAAAAACTCTGGAAATCCGAAGCGTTACCGCCGTATTTAATGTTCAAATCAAATACAAGGCTAGAAAGAAAAACAAGTGCTAGAAACCTAAATCCAACATACTAGATAATTAAACCAACCGCATGAATTGTCAAACCAACCGCAGTCGATTCAATAGGATCTTAGTCCCGTGCACAGTGGCAAAAGAGGGATCAACCGTCCCGGAGTATAGATGACTCCCGAAGTACTTCTAGATGTTCCTAATTATGCATACCCTCTCTCAACCCTTAGGTTTACAAGAAGAACTGTTTCGGAGAACCACTCGCCCAATCATCATATATGGATACAAGATTTCCAAACATTGAGGCCATAACCAATGGAACCACTCAACGCTACAAGTGACAAATTCCCATTCGCATCCTTTGGTGGATCTCTCACACAAAGAAATTTTAACTCTCAATTCAAATTAATATGGTGATCACATAACAAGTAATACACATAATCTTGGCACTCAAGTAACCCAATATGGTTACAATTTCCGATGGCATTTTACATGAAAGGGGCATCTAGGCCTTAATTCAAAACCACCTAATCAATAGTCAAAGTTCATATTAACTTATTGAAGTAACATGCTTCTAACATGATTCCACATGCTTACTAACATGATACCAAATAGCAATTTCGAGCTATATCCAATTGAACAATTATTAACATAATTTTCGTTCAATAATCAATAATAAAACATGCATCTCCTCACATGAATATTAATCAAGTAGACATTGCTACACAAGTGAATTTTCAACATTATACATGCATTCACTATCATATAATTCTATACGAATCATCACAAGGAAATAAACATCGATTATCCCTTCTCAAATATTCACAAGTCCAAATATGAATTCACACTCCTAATTCAATACTAGACAATGAATACAAATCCCAACCAATATGAATTATGACAAAGAGATTACATAATTCATAGAGACATGAATTACCTTTCAAATAAGCAATCACGACAATCAAATAACGTAAGCTCCTTACGTTTAAGCCGGTCAACGGTCCTAACAAATCCACAATGTAACAATAGTCAATACCTTGACTTCTAAACCACTTTATTAAACTTTAAAGATGATTTAGTACCCTTAATTTAATTAATTAAGTTGCTGGAATTTTCAGTTACTCATGCATGCTCAAAGTTTCCAAAAACGAATTTGCATAAACAAAAAAGGAAACTTTCCAAAACCCTAAAACAAGTCAACTAGACAAAGCAAGTCAACACCCAAACTAACACCACCATCACCACCACCAGTAGACCCGCTGGTGGCTGGCCGCCGGCGGCAGCCACGGCAGGCGGCCGCGACAGTCGCACAGCGGTTGCGCACGGCACAGCCGTGCACAACACGGTTCTCTTTCCTTTTTTTTTTTTTATTTTTATTTTTACATCCAATTCACAAAACCCTAATCTAATTAAATCTACCATTATTTCCAGATTTAATTAAATTACAAAGATCCAACCTTTTTCATTCAAACTTGATTCAATTCAATAAAAACCACAACCAAAACCCTAATCATGATTCTATCATGCAAAATTAAATAGAATCTAACAAACCCTAGATAAAACTAAATTATGGTTTATCATACAAAAACTAGGGTTCATGAAAACATACTTGAATTGAATCAAAAAGCCTTTAATAATCAAAGGAAATCAATTTGGCATACTTACTTGAAAATTCAAGGGATTAAAACTGAGCAAGATGGATTGTGAAAGTGATGAACTTTCTCCTTTCTTTTGCTCTAGGAATTTCGGCCGTGTGTAGGGAAGAGAGAGAGACGTGAGTTTTTTTTTTTTTTGGTTTGGTAAAGACTCAGTTATGTGAGGAAGTTGAGTATATTTAGGAACCCCCAAATCTACTCCTTCTTTACTAAACTGCTTCTTTCCTAAAAACTCTCCTTAATTCCCTCCACTTACCAAATATTTAGGAAACCAATTTTTGAAAATAAAATCAGCAAAATTGATCCCTATTTTCGGCTAGGGTGGCCGAAAATAAGGCCCATTGGTGCCTTATAATTTTGGCCACTTCCGAAAATTATAGAGCCCAATCCCTTTTATTTATTTTGGCCCAAATATAATTTAATTAGGTCCAAAACTAAAACTCAATATTAATTAGGCACTCAAAACATTTATGAGCCCAATTAAATATTTTTAAATACGAAATTGCATTGTCTCTTTAAGTAATTATTATTCTAAAATGAATAAAAATTACGGGGTGTTACACACACACTATTACCCACAACATGCCAGTACGATTGAAAAAAGAGAGGATATATACCTTCCGGGCCAGGTGCTTTAATCTGATGCTTTGTCCCAAAGCCTCTTTAACTTCCTCCTTAGTATAGCTAGCAGCAAGAAGAATATTCATATCAAGTGTCACACGGTTCTCAATCCCAGCCAATGCCTCGTCAAAGTGAGAAGGACCAGATGTCTCAAAAAGACCAGCAAAATAGTTACGAGCAATACGACTTACCTTCGTATCTCCACTTTTCTCGACACCATCAGTATCCACCAAGGCTTTGATAGTATTTTTCTTTCGTCGTGCCGAAGCCTGACGATGAAAAAACTTAGTGTTTCTATCCCCTGCTTCCAGCCACAGAACACGAGATCTTTGACGCCAATAAACCTCCTCATCTCGCACAAGGGACTCAATATCACGCAACAAAACTCGACGTTCCGCAAGCTGAGCAGCCGTGAGACCACCCCCATTTAGCCTTCGGAGACGTTTACATTTTTTACGCAGCTCTTTAAAGGTTTTCCCGAACATAGCCTCCCCCCACGACAATAATTCTTCACCACAAAATTTAATTTTTTCACACACTGAGATACCCCTTTACGGCCATGCCTCACGAATCACCTCCTCACAGCCTTCATGAGAGGTCCAAATTTGCTCGAATTTAAAAGGTTTAACAACCCTCTCCCTCCGACCAGCAGCTTCGACCACCAACAGTTTGATAGGCGCATGATCAAAGCCATCACGATCCAAATGTAACAATTTGGATCTAGGAAAGATATCCAACCACGAGTCCAAAGCAAAAGCCCTATCGAGGCGACTCTGAACATTTGCCTCCCCTTCACGACCATTATCATAAGTGAAAGGATACCCTTGGGACCTCACTTCCCTAAGTCCACATCGATCTACAACACTTCGAAAGTTCCTCATCTGCCACTCGGCCCGATCATTTCTCCTATTAACCTCAGTATTAAACAACACTTCATTAAAATCTCCAATACATACCCAAGGATCATTATTAGCCCCCGCTAAGATATCTAATAAATCCCAGGAGAGATGACGATTAGTAACTTCAGGCCATCCATAAAAGTCAGTGAGTCCCCAACCAACATCACCCACCTCTTGAATAACTCGAACATCAATGTGATGAAGTGACATAGAAAGAAGCTGAACATCAACTTCACCACGGCGCCATAATAGAGCTAACCCACCAGAGCGCCCAGCACTATCCACAACTACACCATCATAGCCTCCCAAAGTCTCACGAACAGATTGAAATTCACGACCACTCAACTTCGTTTCCGAAAGGAAAAGAATGGACGAGGCCTCTCTCCGGACCAAGTCACGGAGTAAAACAACTGCGCGAGGGTTGCCCAACCCCGGGCAATTGTAACTTAAGCAACTCATTTATCCCGACGGAGTCGGTTCTCTCCGACCTCCGCCGATACCTCAAGTTCCACAGTAGAGCCCATATGAGCCTTCTTTGAGCGACAAAGAGCTCCACTGTGTTCCATCACCACATCATCAGTCAACACCTCTCGTGCTCTCTTGCTTTCCTACTCCACAACAGATAGAATACCATGGGCATTAATGTTCCCCTCACCCCTAGAGCGAGCTAATTTCTTCCAAGTCCTACCACTCCTTACAAGGCCCTTACCTCTAACCTCCTCCTTACCAACATCAAACTGGATTTCACCAATAGATAGAACTCCCAAATTAGGAATAGGAGACCCATCATCATTAACATAAACAACAGCAGTTTGGTCGGGCCCTGCAACATCAATTACATTATTTGGAACCGACAAATTCACCACAGGGATAGTATCAGTAGTATCAACCCATTTAGCCTTCTGACTACCCTGCTGTTCATCTGCATTTATAACTCCTCTTCTAGTTGAAACATCAGGCTTTGAGGAAGTTTCTCCTTGTAACCGCCCATTATTATCAGAAAAAATAATAGAACGACGACAAGGTTCAGGATTATCTTCACCCAATTTTGCAAAAAAAACTTCTTTTCTCTCGCACAATCAACTTGTGAGGATCTCCAAGCCAGCTTACCAGGCGAAGCACGTAACCAGGGGCCATATTGGAGACCAACTTCCTTAATATCTTTCTCCCCCATAGTTGGACATTCCTTCTCAAGATGCCCAAGAATACCACACGCATAACAGAACGTAGGGAGATGCCTATGCTTCACTTGGAACCATTCAGAGGCAGATCCTTCAAAAGCCAATTTTATACCCCTCTTAAGAGGTTTACAGATATCCACTTCCACTCGCAAGGACAAGTATTTATCCCACCCAAAATCAGTTAAAGGATCATAAGCAAGAAAACGCCCTAACTTATGCCCAATACTTTGGGCCGTCACCAAATCCCTATGCCCAAAAGGCACATTGGGAATTTAACCCAAAAACTAGCACGAGAGAATATCAGATCATCAGGTTTATCATCAGCACGGATAATCTGAAGTGCTAGTAAATAACCATCAAAACTCCATGGTTCATGATCAAGGACAAACTTACGATCACCTTCACTAAAGAACTGGAAAACAAAAGTGCTTGCATCCAAATCCTTGATCACAAGGCCCTGCTTAGGCCTAAAAATCTTCTCCATTGTCAACTTAAAAGCCTTCTTGTTGAACGGTTTCTGCCTCAAAAGACGACCAGCCAAACTAAAATTCATTCGCTTCTCATCAGCAAGCACCCTACTACTCTTGATCACCACCACATCATCCTCCTCTTCTGTAAGCCGAAGCTTCGACTAATCCTTTGTTAGGGTTTCTGCCATGAAAAAACTTCCACAGAACCCTACCAAAGCAATAAAACACCAACAGCATCAATGGAACACCACATAAAGGGACAAACCAGAGAATAACAAGTAAAAGATGAGATTAAACTTGACACAAATCGAGGGAAAACAGTGAACAGATCTCCTCTAGAGAGTTAGCAAAAGTCTGACAGAGGCAGTTATTTCAGTCTCTCACTAGACGAGGAGAGTTTTTTCTTTTTTTTAACCATATAATATATTAATCATATAATTTAATATATATATCATACTATTTCCTAAATAGATGGAAAAATATATTATTAAGACTTTGGAATTAGTTTAGTTATTCCTTAATTAAGGATTCTATATTTTTCATAGTCTAGATATAAATCGTTTCCATATTCAATTCAGTCTGCTATTCATCAATAAATTTAAGAATAAGAGTTCACAATCATAAATTTAACATATATTCTTATAATATTTTCCTAATATCTTAGCTTCAACCCAAATACTTACCATACCACAAGAAATGGAGTAAGATAGTATGCTGTGTTCAATAACCACATGATAGGATCCCTGAAACTCTATATCTTTTTAACTGCTCCAATATTCAATCAAATGCAAAAGGAACTAGTATCAGCAAAGAAGTCCTTAAATTTGTGAAAGATTCGCAAGGAAACGATTTAAAGTGCACGCCTCAAGCAATGACTAACTTGTGGATGCTTACCAAGTGTTAAAGATTTAACTTTACATTTTTTGTTAGTAAACAATTTAACACGTGACAAGCATCCACAAGTGTAATGCGTAAATGCGGGAAATAGGGTATTCGAGACGATCCAAATCCTTTCGTTTTTAGAATAGCTGTTAGTTTCATTTTCCCAATTACGGTGAGTCTCTTATGGCTAGGTGTATTGACTAAGTAGCAAAACTAGTGTTGTTTGCACATGATTCAAAATAACGAGCACTTACGTAGGATTAATTTGTAATTCACTCATGAAACTCAATTTGATACCACATTACACCTAAAAAATAAAAGAAAATAATTTTAATATTTCAATTATTTATTTTAGATTTAGTGCTTCTTCACAATTTTTTTAGTAGGTAAATCAAGATTTTTTTTCAATCAAAACAATTTGTAAATCCTATCATCATTCCTGGAATAACTACTCACCTTTTTGAAAGGGTGATAGTAATTAAAACACATAAACTCCATGTTACCTAATTATCTTACTGCATTTTACCGGTTTTCATACCAATCTCTGAGTACCCTCCCCCATTGCAATACGCTCCCTATTTGTTAGATAGATTATCTTTCTACCTTCTGTTGTATAAGGGAAGCTATTATAACATCAAGTTAGTCTCAATAACACCTTTTTCTAAGAATACAATATTATATTTAGACATATTGATTATGGTGTTTGAATTGTATCTAACTTATTTTTGTTACCTATTAGAGAGATGTTGGTGTTTTGGTGCCAAAGACACCACATATGCCGCACCTGGTGCAACACCACCTCCTTTAGCTGCACAGGAGTTGGTAGACCATTGTCCCAAGGGTGGAAATACTTGCGTGTGTCTTGAATACATCAAAAGGCACGGAATAATTGTAAAGATCAATTATCGCCCCTACATTGGTATTAGGAACAGAGATCCACCCATACCTGTAATTTATAAAAAAAAATAATTCATTTTACTAGATATACTTTTTGTTGGACCTATGACAATCACGAGCATGTTGGGACGATGCGGAAGAGTTAGGAATGAATGTTAGGTTACGTTAGGTTACGTCAATCTACGTTGTGTTATGTTACGATGCAGTTTCTAACGGATTGTTTCCTTATTGATGTAATATATTAGATTGCTAAAGGTTGTAATTAGATATTCCTAATTAATTTCAGCAAAAGTATTTTATAGATCATTGGCATTTCATTGAAGATGATGAAGATTCAGTGATGGAGGCATTACGTCGACATCCAATATTCGTTACTCTCTACCATTGGTAACTGGTGTTCAGGACAGATAATTACGATATTTTATTCCCTTACTCGTATTGAATTTATTTTGCTATTTTTATAACACTATTATTATTTTGTTAAAAACAAAACATTTTACTGGTTGTTAAACTTTTATTGGAAATTTTAAAGAATGGTTTTCTCGATTTGAGTAAAGCTGAAAAATATCATGATAAAAAAAATATCGTCATTTAAGTGGCTACACAGTTCTTCTTATGGGTAAAGAGAACTTTGTGCCTAAGATTTGGCCTGGGATAAAAAATCAGTAGGGAGATGAATGGGCAAATGATGGTTACGTGCCTATTATTACTAATTCTAGTTTGTCGGAATTAGACAAAGAGTTGTCAGCTCATGAACAAGAAGGGATAAGAGTCACTGCTTTATTGAAGCAACATCCAATAATTATTATTCACTTACTATTTTTTACTTGTTCATTACTTGCTTTTTATTTTCTTATGTTTTTTTAACCTTTTGGATAACTTTGTTTAGGAAGAACTTGTCTCTATTGCTAATAATTTGAGGAAGGATTAAAACTCGGCCTTTCTGAATTATCAGACTATGTAAAAAAGACCGACTACAAGAATTTCAAGTTGTTCTTCTTTTTCTACGATTCTAGGTATGCTTTTCTGCATTTAAAATTTGGTTTATTAGATTAGAGTTTTTGGCATGTGTTGCCGGAAGATGTTGAAGGGAACAAAGGAAAATGAGTTGTCAAGAAACAAAGAAAAGAGAACAATGCTCTCCCCTATGCTAAAGATAAAGATAAACCTCTGGATTTTGGTTCAATGATGAATTGGCTAGGAGACTGTGATGATATGGGTCCAAAGCCGGGGAATCTTTTGCTGCAGTTATAATACATCGCTATTTCTTTACTTTAGGTTCTTTGCCTTGGAGCTAACTCAGCCTCAAAAGATGAGATTTCGTTAAACAATTGATCCAATAGCAATATAGTACTAATAAAAGTTACTTTATTACTTTGTATATTGAATAGAAAGTGTTGGATTATGGTCATTTAAAAAATAGTTCGTAATTCACCTATTTGAGTTGGACCGTGTACATGTGATGTGAGGAGTGTTTCACCATTGTTTGATGCCACTGACCCAAGCTATGGCACGATGGAGGCGCTAAGGTTTGCAATTACACTCTGGTGATTGTGGAAATTGAGAAACTTCAAAGCATTTGGTAGAGAGGAGGATATCCCTCTTAATCTTGCGGGCTTTCTTCATGTCAGATTCGAAGAAATGAAGTGTGACCTGCACAAACAAGAAGACATATGTCGTGAACCAACTGGTAGGAGAACTTAGACTCTTGTCAGATGGGTGGTACCTCAAGAAGGATGGATGATCTTGAACACAGATGGAGCATATCTTGGCAATCCTGGTTTAGCTGGAGGTGGGGTTTTTTACGTGATTATCAGGGACATATGATCCGAGCTATCGCGGAGAATTATGGCCACTGCACGGTTACTCGGGAAGAAATCCTTGCCCTCCTAAGAGGATTAACCATGGCACGTGATCTTGGCGTGCGAAAACTAGAAGCGAAGCTTGACTCACTGGTAGTAGTTCAGATGATGACAAAGGATGATATTGGTTTTGGCCCGACAATATTCATGGTGAGGAAATGCAGATAGTAATTCGTGAACAAGATTGGGAAGTCAAGATAAAGCATTGCTACCATGAAGCGAATAGAAGTGCAGATTGGTTAGCTAATCATGGGTGCGATCAATAACTACTCACCTTTTAGAAATGGTGATAGTAATTAAAACACATAAACTCCATGTTATGTAGTTATCTTATTGCATTTTACCTGTTCTCATATCAATCTCTGAGCACCCTCCCCCATTGCAATACGCTCCCTATTTGTTAGATAGATAATCTTTCTACCTTCTGTTGTATAAGGGAAACTATTATAACACCAAGTTAGTTTCAATAACACCTTTTTCTAAGAATACAATATTATATTTAGACATATTGACTATGGTGTTTGAATTGTATCTAACTTATTGTTGTTACCTATTAGAGAGATGTTGGTGTTTTGGTGCCAAAGACACTACATATGCCGCACTTGGTGCAGCACCACCGAAAACATGCTTTATAGAAAACGCGAGAAAACATCAAGAAAGAAACAAATATTTTTTGGTTTTAACTCTGCGCCATAGAAGAAATAAGAAAGGACCGTATAAAAATACTTTAAATTTAAAAAGGATCAGTCGACCTGGTCTCCGAATCTATTCTAACTATCAACGAATTCCTAGAATTTTAGGCGGAATGGGGATTGTAAGTCTTTCTACCTCTCGAGGTATAATGACAGATCGAGAGGCTCAACTAGAAAGAATTGACAGAGAAATTTTATGTTATATATGGTAATCTTTCTGATATCTGATTGGATCCAACATTTCCTATTTGTGAAAAAAGAAGAAGAGAAAAGATGGGTTGTCTAATATCACTCCTCTATTAGTTGATACTTTGGGGTTTTGCCTGGAATGAAAGAACAAAAATGGATTCATGAAGGTTTGATTACTGAATCACTTCCTAATGGTATGTTCCGAGTTCATTTAGATAATAAAGATTTGATTTTAGGTTATGTTTCAGGAAAGATACGACGTAGTTTTATAAGAATCTTACCGGGAGATAGGATTAAGATTGAAGTAAGCCGTTATGATTCAACCAGAGGTCGTATAATTTATAGACTCCGCAACAAGGATTCAAATGACTAGTTGTTTTTCAAATGCAACACTCCTTCCCATGAGAATACAATTCGAGGTTCAAAATTTCAAGAAACTTATTTTCTTCCAAGAAATAGATTCGTAATTAAAGTTAAGGAATGACCAATATTGATTATGGTGTTTGAATTGTATCTAACTTATTGTTGTTACCTATTAGAGAGATGGTGTTTTGGTGCCAAAGACACTACATATGCCGTACTTGGTGCAACACCACCTCCTTTAGCTGCACAAGAGTTGGTAGACTATTGTCCTGAGGGTGGAAATACTTGCGTGGGTCTTGAATACATCAAAAGACACGGAATAATTGTAAAGAGCAATTATCGCCCTTACACTGGTATTAGGAACAGAAATCCACCCATACTTGTACCGGTATGAAACTATTTCTTATTTGATTAATTTACAATTTCTTTTCATTTTACTAAATATATTTTGTGAATTGCTAAATACCGCCCCAAATTACTACCTACCGCCCCTATAAATTACCCCTTTGCCCTTCACTCATCCTCACTCATCACTCATCCTCACTCAAACTCATCCTCACTCAAAGCAAAACCACCACCACCACCACCACCACTCACGGCAAAACCACCACCATTCGAAATGTCAGGGGCTAGCGGCAGCGGCAGCGACGGGGACGGAGGCGGCGAGCATAGCGGCGCGGGGGTATAGATTCGAATTTTTTTTGCTTTATTTACTCTAATTTGCTTTGATTTTTACGAAATGTGTTGATATAGGAGTGTTTTTATTCGCGGTTTATAGACAATTGAATTGAATTTGTGTTGTTTGAAGTTGTGTTGATTGATTTGTGAATTTTCGAGTTCGTCGGAGGAGTCGGGCGTCTGAAAAAGGCGACTCACCCATGGGTGAGTCGCCTGTAATAGACGACTCACCCAAGGGTGAGTCGCCTGTACCAGACGACTCGCCCATGGGTGAGTCGCCTGTAGCAGACGACTCACCCTTGGGTGAGTCGAGATCGACAGACGACTCACCCAAGGGTGAGTCGCCAGTCGCAGATGACTCACCCAAGGGTGAGTCGAGATCCGCAGACGACCGACACAAAAAAAAAAATATTATTATTATTATTATTATTATTATTATTATTATTATTATTATTATTATTATTATTATTATTATTATTATTATTATTATTATTATTATTATTTATTGTTATTATTATTATTAATATTATTATTATTATTATTATTATTATTATTATTATTATTATTATTATTATTATTATTATTACTGATTATTGTTTAATTAATTAAAAATGTGAAATGATAGAGGGGAGGAGCCGGTAAATCGGTGCCGAGGTTATTTGCTGGTTCAGGACCGCGTCACACGAGGACGCGCGGGATTGATGCCTCTGTACGGAGACAGAGAGAGGCAGTTCGGATGAGGGAGATGACTGCTGAGGAAGACGATTACGAAACTAGCGAGTTCTACTCCGGGGATCAGTCCATGGACGATGATCAGATTGGCGTCGAATCATCCTCAGATTGGCGCGTGGTGAAGGGCAGAGGCGGTAGGTTTGTTAGTACTGGGTCGTCCAGTACTAGCAAACGATCTAGAGCGGAGGACGACACTACGTGGCTTGTTACAGAGGCTGTGCCCGGTGGGCCGGCGGATGATAGCGTCATACCGAGCTTCCTGGGCCACGTAGCGTCTCGTATGTGGAAGGGAGAGATGAGGGGTCTCTTGAAGTGTCAGAACCGATTCAGCGTCTGTCAGCGGCTGAGTGAGTGGCGAGCGAAGATGTCGGCCGAGGTGAGGGCCCAGATCGAGGGGACTGGGTTATCACACCTGACAGACATTATGTTCAGACATATTGACTTCCCCCTGATATCTGCATTCGTGGAAAGGTGGCAGCCGGATACGAACTCGTTCCACATGCCGTTCGGAGAGATGACGATCATGTTGCACGATGTATGGCATATTCTTCGGATTCCTGTAGAGGGACAGCTCGTTTCCATTGAGGGACGGGATGGGCAGCTGCAGGCGACGGCCATGGAGGTTCTCGGGGTCACCCGAGATGAACTGCTGTTTAGCTACTGGCAGGGCGGTGGGGTCCTCACGGAGTCGATTTTTGAGCTTTGCCGAGTGGAGGACCGAGTGGAGGACATCCAGGCGATAGCTTGGATGTGGTTACTTATTGGATCCACCTTGTTTGTCGACAAGAGTGGTAACCATATTAGACCCTCCTGCGTGATGGAGGTGAGGGACGGTGTCGGAACGGCGCATGAGTTCTCTTGGGGATCTGCTGCCCTCGCCTTCCTATATCGTCAGCTCGGTATAGCTAGTCGGGGGGATTCTCAGGGCATCTGCGGATGCCTAATTCTCCTCCAGGCATGGATATACGAGTACTTTCCCTGCTTCCGACCTCATCGGGAGCGGATGGTTGTCGGGGACAACGAGACTCCCCGTGCGTGCGTATGGAGTGCCCAGGCTGAGGGCAAGGACGTGGGTCGACTGTGCTCCTTACGTAGACGCTTGGATCAGCTGCGAGCGTCAGAGGTACGTCATGCAGTTATCGGTGTTCATGATTTATTTCGTCGTTTGCTATGTTTTTTTTACTTCACCGTAACTTGAACATTTCTACGTAGGTGGTGTGGCTACCGTACGGTTCTGACCCGGTTGCATCTGTACCGAGGACTGTATTCATGGGGTGGCTACGGTATCGGGATATTATCGAACCGTACATGCTTGGTCGTTGTTTACGACAAATCGGGTACGTACAGAATATCCCTTTCCCGATCACTAGGCCAGAGAAAGCGATCAGGTCATGGAGCAGTCGTTCGTACAAGGTTGTCTACCCCGTACGAGTATCATCTGATGCCTGGCGTATGTTCCCGGGATGGGCCATTCTTGGTCTCCATGGGTTTCAGGCATCCACGTCAGATCCCACAGCATGTACTGATGACTACCTCGCATCGTACTCAGCTTCTGTGGAAGCTTCCATGATAAATTTCCACCTCCCGTTCTTGAACCTCTGCGCGGCGACCTTATCTTTTCCACAAAGTCTGTACACTTTGTCTTCAACGACTTTGTTAATGTGCCATGTACAGAGCAAATGGGCACTCTCGGGAAATATCTCTGTAATAGGTCTCATCAAGCCTAGCTCACGATCGGTCAAAATTGTTGTTGGGTGTACATCATTTCCAATAAGTATCCTCAACTTATCTAAGACCCACGCATAGCTTGCCTCAGTCTCATCCTTTATAATGGCATAAGCTATGAGGAAGTTCTTATTGCTTGGAGTCATCCCCACTATCTCAAGAAACGGCATCTTATACTTGTTTGTTTTGTACGTGGAATCTAAGCCAATCAACCAAGGAAAAGACCGAAGTAACTGAATTGATGTAGCGTGTGCCATGAACACGTGAGTTACCTCATTAGTAGCTCGGTCGGCTCTTGTCCAATGTACGTACTTATTCTCCACAGCTAAATGATGAAACTGACCAATGACATCTCTCTCTTCAAAATCAAGTTTCCTTATACGATCTCTGTGGTTGTACACATGCCGTCTAGTTGCATTGTCCTCGGGAAATTTTTCCTTAATAGCGGCCAAGATAGCACATGGCTTTGTTTGTGCCGAAGTCATGTCACGAACGAGTTTCTTTGACCCAGGACTAAGACCACTCATCTGACGATATCCCTCAGGAAACACAGCAAAGTCATGGTTGTGCGTACCCCTAATCCCAGGCAATGTGACAATCATCCAACTACCGGACCCATACACTTGCTGAGCTCTTAACTGGAACGTACATTTACAAGCCTTTGTTTTCGATTTCTTCCGAGCAGCAGTATCTAAGTCTCTTAATTCCCCTCTGTAGCGTTCACCTCGATTGCATCTTAACAATTTTACGCTTCCATTCTTCTTGTGTGACGAAATTATCAACTCAAACCCGATAGTAAGGGCAATTTGTTTTGCCCAATTAATTGCATCTGTATCACTACCAAATAACTCATCAGTGACGAAATGCGTACTGTAATCAACACCATCACCACCGAACCGCTCCAAAGGAACCTAACGAAAACAATTAAATTCAAACGTCTATCAAAACCGACTGAACCAAAGGATAGGCGTCTGAAATTTACGCGTGGACCATGGAAGAGGCGGAAATCACGGACGCCTCGGCCATGGTTCAGGCGTAAATCTCAGACGCCTGAACCATGGTCCAGGCGTCCGTGATTGACGCCTGAACCATGGTCCAGGCGTCCGTAATTTACGGCCTGTCCATGGTCCAGGCGGAAATTTCAGACGCCTGGACCATGGATTGGTCGTAAAACACGGACGCCCGTGCAAAAAAAATGCGCAAAAAAAAAAATTTACCTCCGCCACCGTCGACGGCACTTCCTGGTCGCCGGCAGACATCCGCGGCCGTTGCTTGAGTGAATGTTGATGAAGGTGGTATGAGAGTGGGTGGTAGAGAGGGAGAATTGGTGTGAGAGTTAGAGAGGGAGAGGATGAGTGAAAATTTGAAAAAGGGCAAAATTGGAATTTCTAGGGGCGGTAGGTAGTAATTTAGGGGCGGTAAATAGTAACACCCTATATTTTTTGTTGGACCTATGACAATCATGAGCATGTTGGGACGATGCAGAAGGGTTAGGAATGAATGTTAGGTTACGTTAGGTTACGTCAATATACATTGTGTTAGGTTACGGTGCAGTTTCTAACGGATTGTTTCCTTATTGATGTAATATATTAGATTGCTAAAGGTTGTAATTAGATATTACTAATTAATTTCAGCAAAAGAATTTTATAGATTATTGGCATTTCATTGAAGATGATGAAGATTCAATGATGGAGGCATTACGTCGACATTCAATAGTCGTTACTCTACCAATGGTAACTGAGGTTCAGGATAGATAATTACGATATTGTATTCCCTCACCCATATTGAATTTATTTTGTTATTTGTATAACACTATTATTATTTTGTTAAAAACGAACCACTTTACTGTTTGTTAAACTTTTATTGGGAATTTTAAAGAATGGTTTGCTCGATTTGAGTAAAGCTGAAAAATATCATGATAAAAAAAATATCGTCATTTAGCTGGCTACACAGTTCTTCTTATGGATAAAGGGAACTTTGTGTCTAAGACTTGGCCTGAGATCAAAAATCAGTAGGGAGATGAATGGGCAAATGGTGGTTACGTGCCTATTATTACTAATTCTAGTTTGTCGGAGTTACACAAAGAGTTATCAGCTCATGAATAAGAAGTGATTAGATGGTACTATACACCCGTCACTGCTTTTGTGAAGCAATATCCGATAATTATTATTCAATTACTATTTTTTACTTGTTCATTACTTGTTTTTTATTTTGTTATGTTTTTTAACCTTTTGGATAACTTTGTTCAGGAAGAACTTGTCTTTTTTGCTAATAATTTGAGGAACAATTAAAACTCGACCCTTCTGAATTATCAGACTATGTAGAAAAGACCGACTACAAGAATTTCAAGTTGTTCTTCTTTTTCTACGATTCTGGGTATGCTTTTCTGCATTTAAAATTTGTTTTATTAGATTAGAGTTTTTGGCATGTTTGCCGGAAGATGTTGAAGGGAAAAAAGGAAAAGGAGTTGTCAAGAAACAAAGAAAAGTGAACGATGTTCTCCCCTATGCTAAAGATAAAGATAAACCTCTGGAGTTTGGTCCGATGATGAATTGGCTAGGAGACTGTCATGATATGGGTCCAAAGTCGGGGAATCTTCTGCTGCAGTTATAATGCATCGCTATTTCTTTACTTTTAGTTGCTTTGCCTTGGAGCTAACTCAACCTCAAAAGATGAGATTTCGTTAAACAATTGATCCAATAGCTGTATAGTACTGATAAAAGTTACTTTATTACTTTGTATATTGAATAGAAAGTGTTGGATTATGGTCTATTTAAAGAATAGTTCGTAATTCACCTATTTGAGTTGGATCATGTACATGTGATGTGAGGAGTGTTTCACCATTGTTTGATGCCACTGACCCAAGCTATGGCACGATGGAGGCGTTAAGGTTTGCAATTACACTCTGGTGATTGTGGAAATTGAGAAACTTCAAAGCATTTGGTAGAGAGGAGGATATCCCTCTTAATCCTGCAGGCTTTCTTCATTTCAGATTCGAAGAAATGAAGTGTGTTATGCACAAACAAGAAGACATATGCCGTGAACCAACTGATAGGAGAACTTAGACTCTTGTCAGATGGGTGGCACCTTAAGAAGGATGGATAATCCTGAACACAGATGGAGCGTATCTTGGCAATCGTGGTTTAGCTAGAGATGGGGTTTTTTACGTGATTATCAGGGACATATGATCCGAGCTTTCGCAGAGAACTATGGCCACTGCACGGTTCCTCGGGATGAAATCCTTGTCCTCGTAAGAGGATTAACCATGGCACGTGATCTTGGCGTGCGAAAACTAGAAGTGAAGCTTGACTCACTGGTAGTAGTTCAGAGTTCATCATTCAAGACATAGCGATCATGTTGTAAAGGGAAATGCACATTGAAACTCTAATCTTAAAACACATTTCATGAAACTTTTTGACATTCAAATTAAATGAGTTTCTTTTAGGTTTTCACTAATTATTTTTACGTTATGTGTTTGATTACTAGAGTGAGGAAGCGACATACCACCATAAACCACCGACACCAGCCCATCCCTTCCAAACCGTCCGCTCGGGTCAACGTACTTACGTACCCAGATATTACCACCTTTATTGGCCTTCATTTTACGTTTTTATTTCTCCCCTTCTGGTCTCCTCATTACACTTGTGTTTATTTGTTTCTTTTCAGGGAGTTCCTTTGCTCTCTTGCTCATATAATATACGATTTTCTTTTTATAGTTTACACTAACCTCAACTCATCAGTTTTTCTAATATTGTAGATTTGAGATGATGAAAGTAATCAAAAGCATTTAATAAGACCTTTTATAAGTAAACCTTTTGATCTTTCCGTAAGTTACATTCTTTTTGCGTCTTTTTTTTTCTTTCTTTCTATTACATACGCTTTTTTTTAAAAAAAAATTTATATACATATAAGTGTTTCAGTTTTCCTTCTCCCTACTTTTGTTATCTCTCCTTAATTTATGTTACTCATTGATTCATTCAATTTACACTAAATTTGATTAAGAAACTTATTAACTTGAAAACTATCTTTATGTTTTAAAATTATTGTATTGCTCAATCATCACCAAGTTGATGCTTCTAATAACTAAGCTTTCGTTTATTTTTCATCCAACTTATTCAAGGTTTTAGTTAATAAAATATATAATACTCCATATATATGAATGTGCACATATTGATTTTACATATGAATATGATCGATTTCTTTTTCTTTTTCATTTAGTCGAACATGAGTTTTTTCTTCTTTTTTTTTTGAGTGAAAAAAATGTATACTGTTGATAACCTTGCTATGTGTCCTAAATTATAATATTAAAGTTCACGCTCAATTTATTATAGCTCAAATTATTTTCATGATTGATCTGGTAAAATATTTCATGAACATTTACTCTATATTGTTTTTTTGAGGGGAGGCCTAATATTGATAGGAGTGATGTTGTTATTGGAGTTTTAAATGTATTAGGCCCAGTTCTTGTCGACAGAATGGTGCGGGACGGTGAGGAACGGAATGGAATGGAAATTGCAGCGCGGTGTGGAACGGAACGGAAATTGTAGCGCATTGTGCAACGGAACGGAATGCAGCATAGAAACAACGAAAAGAACAGGGCCCTTAGACCGTGTTAAAGAACCCACAGTTCATCTTCCCTTCCTGCTCAATTCGGAGGAGATGTTCATTGCTCTCACAATTATCCAGCCACCATCCCGGTGATACCAACATACCACTACCACCATTCGGGAACACCTCGGTCAACTCATCAGCACAGTTACCATCAGGGAAAGAGTGACAGACCACAGACACAGAGGGGAGAGAGAAAGAGATATGACCATTTCCTTTCAAAATAAAGTGAAAAGATCCATTTTCATATAAGTCTTGGTCAGTAATACAGATATGTTCATTCAATGGACAAACTTTATCAAGTCTCTTGTATAAGTCTTGGTCAGTAATACAGAACTGTGGGAAGGACAAAATTATGATGGCCACATATAATACATATCTCTCATGAGTTTGAAATCATTGTACTCTTTCTTCTGAATGAATGAATGCTTTCTTACGGTACTCGTACATGCATGTATGTTTAGTTCTGCTACAGAGTACGGTCAACCAAATTCTTTTCAATTTTGCTTTTAGCCTTTGGGAACCAACAAAAACATAATAAATAAATTACGCACCAGTCACCGTTGTAGTATAATCCTTTAAGCTTTCATTAATTTTGTCAGTTCTCATTATTTTGGGAACTAGAGGATCACCATACGAAACCTCCCTCTCCTCCTTATAAGTTGTAACTTGTAATTCTGCCCAATCAAGAAATTTGTTTGTCCTCATCTGTATGTCCACATCGATATTTATTATTCATAAATTCCAATTAATTATTATTTTTTTTATCGAAAATATTAGTATAGCTCCTTGACCCTGAAAATGACCTCCCTCATCTGCCTACTTTCTAAACTGGAAAAGCTTACATGTACTCTAACTCAGCAATGGCGGATCAAGGAAAAAAATGTCATCGGAGCACCATATAAATAATAATTAAAAAAATAATTTAAATTTAATTTTTTTAAAAAAATTAAAATAAAATTTAAATTGTAAAATGTTTTTAAAAATTCCACCTGCAATAACAAATCTAACTTAACAATTTGAACAATTCAAATTTTAAACCAAATTACCAAAGTTTATATGAACCCTCTAATATAACCAAATAAAAAAGGGAGCAAATAAATTCCATACTGGAGCTATGTCAACATCCAAGGTGGGTGAGTTAACAAAGACAACAATGGTCTGGGTTCTGCTGCCATGTTGATTAATCAAACATTAGCAAGCAAAGGTGACAATGCAGCTGGTAGTGTATTCTTACAACCTTTTATTTATTTATTTATTTTGGTAGAAATTGTACATAAAATTAGATTATTAAAGCAAGTTAGAAGAGTTATTAAATCCCAAAAAGTTATTACAAAACACAGCATCTAAGTTTAAAGACTCTAATAATACGTACACCAATAAGTATTATTGAGGATCCTTGGATTCCTCGTCCACTTTTGTCTTCGAGTGCTAGTACTCTTGTGCTGATTAGTAGTTCACCAAGGTTCACCAAGGTTCTTAACTGAAATGATCAATACTCCTGAATAAATCAAATAAAGAACACAAATAATTAAACTTTAGCTGATTGTCGTTGTTCAGAACATGCATGGTTTAATTAATTACGTGAAATAATAAAGACTCTAAATATTTCGAATTCTAAGACCGGCCAAACATTATTCTAAACATTTATTTTCAAGGGGACTTATATATATATATATATATATATATATATATATATATATATATATATATATATATATATATATATATATATATATATATGCTAGCTAGAAGTTAAAGTCCTACACACGTACAGCTCGCTATAATAACATGCAGGACGGAGTTTCAGCTACAAATCGTATGCAACTACGTACTATTTATTGGAGGTGGGTGGGTCTGGTCGTGGGGCGGGTGCAAATTAAAGGTGAGCGTGATCGATGTGATGGGTCGCTAGTTTCTACGTACACCTTGATCAATAATGTTAGTGATGCTTGAAAGGCCTTGTCATAGAGCTGTACAGCTACATAGGGTGCATGCTATTACGTACGTACGCTGCTGTACTCCTACATACCCTGCTATTTTCATTTGATCAACGCACGTTTTATTTTTTTCTAAACATGATGATAATTAATGGGAGTTAGCTAGGTGAATTAAACAGCATTGGCCATCTATATATATATATATATATATATATATATATATATATATATATATATATATATATATACTCAGTGGCGTATCCAGGATTCAGAAAATGGGGTGACAAAATCAAGTAAAAATCATCGATACATATTAGATCAAAAAAAGTTCAATATCAAACCGTCATACAATTCCACATTACAACTAATGCGGGTAGACGAAAAAAAAAACAAAATAACCAAATAAAAAGTTCAATAATAGATTAAATCACCATTATTTTGAGCCTTTTTGGGTGCAATACAACAAAGCAAAAGTATAAAAGCGGAAGAAAACAATCACGAAACAACTAAATAAAAAACCTGATTTTAACAAAGTAACGGACATTGGAGGAAGAATCGGCCTAAATGATGAGAATTAGAAGCATATTTTGGAAATGATTGAGCAATAATCAATTCACAATATTACTCAAATCAATCAAATAAATTATGTTTCAAACCCTAATTTCAATTTATTTGATTCAAATAACCCCAATTACTCAAATTCATTCAATTTCTAAGTTCTAACTCAAAACCCACAAGTTATAATCTATACTAGCTATGGAGAGAGGGATTGAGAGAAAGAACTAAGGAGGTGTACATCAACAAACAAAAGAATTGATTCGCAATTTTGCAGAATTGCAATAGCCTTGGCGTCGCCGTCACCATCAAGCTTCGCCGTCAACTCGTCAAGCCAAAACTCCGGCGCCGGTAGGCGGTAGCCCAGTAGTCCGGTACTCCGGTACTATCGACTCACTCGACTGTCGATGGGCCAGGCGAGACTGCGAGAGTTGAGAACTTGAGATGGTGAGGGGATGAGAGAGAAAGAGTTATGTCATATGTAATGGGTTTGCTTTAGTCTACTGATTTGTTTGAGGACCTAAGTCAGTAAGTCTCACTTACAAAATATTATTTTTTTTTAAAAAAAGTCACAGATTTTTATTTTCGAAAAAGGGGTGACGACCGTCCCCTCCCGTCCCCCCTTGCATCCGCCTATGTATATACTCACTCCTGATAAAAGCCAAAGCATCACTCTCCAAAACTAGCCTTTGATCACATACATCCCATGCTATGCATTGAGCTAATTGAACTCCAATAAGTCTCCCTCTTTCCATTTCTGCCATATTGATCGGCCATCGAGCTCTGATTTTTTTTGAAAGTTCAAAATGTGAAACAAAGATAGATTTGGTTTCAACGTCCCAGAACAGCCAATCATAAATCTTCAAGACCCCGAGGTTAGTTTAGTACTCATCCCAGGCCACCGCAACAAATTTATGTTTATTCTCGCTCATTAATTTTTGCATTTTTGTTGTCTACGTATATGCAGGAAGATATAGCTAGTCATAGTTATGGAGGCATTTTCAAGTACAACGTATCAAGAGCATCACAGGAGGAGGTTCCGCCTATCTTCAACGTTGGAGGTAAATTAGGCGCAGTTGGATGCTGCAACACCAATGAAGCACTCCAGTACTATAATAACCAAAATCAAGAGAACTACGACGACAGTGTCTATATGTTCAACCCACTAGTAGGATATCCACATGAAGAAGGGGTATTCCTAGTGGGGGACAAATTAGGCGTCTCATTACGCGTCTGGTGTGAACATAAAGTTGAACAGTGTTGGGATTGGAATCCCATCACCAATACATATAAGGCAAGCGAAACACTAATAATGGTGGGAATGTCCATTGCAGCAAAGCTAGCCGCCTTACATAGAGAAAATATGTCCATGGGCAACCTCTTGGAAAGTGTTAAAGTTGGCCCCCAAACAAATTGTGTCACATTTTCCAAGCCATCCGAGAATAGTAAGTAAAATAATTACAAAATAATAAATCCAATATGTATATTGTAACTAAGTGTATTTTCTTATATGCAGGCTGCATTGAATCAGATTTTCAGGATTTTCTATCATTTATTAAGTTGACAATTTCAACACTTAACCAACAGCCGCGTGATTTCATATGTTTTGCAAAGTTGTTTCCCAAACATTTTCCAGATGATAGTTTTAACCTGAAGTAAGTTAAAATTTATATAATTATAATCTATATATAATTAGTTTTGAATTTTGATGTAACTTAAATAAATTTATTCTAGTATAGTGCTCCTAGCTAATTCTTTTCGTTGTGTCTTGCTTTTTCTTCTTATTTTTTGGCAGACTTCTATCTTATGTGATTTGTAACGAGCTAAAACATAGCCATGCCACTCACTTTTACCTTTTTTCCTAAAAATGCCACTCAACTTCTTTTTTTCTCATATGTGCCATTGTGGTTTATAAAAAGTCCTAAAGTTACCACTTTGTGCATATGATTACCAGCTACAGCAGGTCAATCTTTGCCATTCAACAAAAAAAGAAGAAGTAATTTTTCAATAATCTTTTATTTTATTTTTCACCACCTTAATATTGCTACTATTAAACCAAAACCTAAATCATTGATGAACCGTAAACGTACCCAAGTTGTGTATTTCATGAATTTTACTAATATCCTGAAGAAAGGAACCCAAAGGTTGCGGTTCAAGCTCAGATACCTCTATCCGTATGCGTTTTATGCAACTAGGCATCTTTCGATTCTCGAATATGGATTAAAAGATCCATTTGATGAGCTGCACAACATTATGACTGGAAATTTGGTAGCAATATTAGGAGGTGAAAAATAAAATAAAAGATTATTGAGCAATTACTTGCTGTAGCCGGTAATCAAATGCACTAAGTGGTAGCTTTAAGATTTTTTATAAATCACAATGGCACATTTGAGAAAAAAAGAAGTTGAATGGCATTTTTAGGAAAAAAGGCAAAAGTGAGTGGCATTACTATGTTTTAGCTCGATTTGTAACACTTCAATATTTTGGGGATTCAATGAGAGATACAGCTTTGTAAATAGCTGTTACTAACTTGAGAAGTAAGTATCCTACTTTTACAAGCAAATTTAACGACCGTGTGACGCTTAAAGGTCATGATACAAATGTGACGGATTGGGCGCAAATGTTGCCTCTCAACCAAGGGAACCATCCACTAGTGAAAGTTTTCAAGCACAAGGGCAATGATATTAACCTTTATAATAAGGCTAATAATGTTGTTGTGTCATATATTCGTAATGTATATGAACACTATATGCCCCAAGTAAGTATTACCTCATCTCCCCTCAAAAAACAAAAAAGTATTACCTCATCTCAAAAAGAAAAAAGAAAAAAGAAGAAGCATGGCATAAGCATGCTTAACCTATGTGTGTGTGTGTGTATATATATATATATATATATATATATATATATATATATATATATATATATATATATATATATATATATATATACTGCTCCTTTATATAGTATGTACGGAGCGAAGTATATTTATTTATTGGTTGGCGTTGCTGCCAACCATTGTAATTTAGGATGTAGATAAATGTATGCAAACTTCTAACTTATTTACACTTAATTTAAATTTATATTTGGGTTTAGGTATAACGAAAGTTAGGTTCAGATATAAGAAAACTGAATGATATAGTATTTTTTAGTTGAACACCAAGAATAAGTTCAAAGACGTGATTATGAATGCCCGAAAATAAAGAGGTAGATAATTGTGGACAAACTTCCAATTCATACAGAATTAAAAGTTATATTTGAGAATAAATTAGTAGCATTACTTATGTATTTAGATATAATGAAAGTCAGGTATTGAGGTAAAACAAAACCATTATGATGCAGTACTTGTAAGTTGGACGTCGAGAAAAAATTGAAAGACGTAATTTTGAATTTACAAAAGACAAGGAAATAGAAGAATTGTGCAAACTTTCAACTTATATATTCATACATAATTAAAAGTTGCACTCCCTCCGTTTCAAATTGAGCTTCTTGTTTCTTTTTACGCGGTCTACGAGACAACACTTTGACCATCAATAACTATAATTCTATTAATATTAAAATTATAAAAAGTTGATATTGTGATAGTACAATTAAAAATGAATCTAAGAAGACTATTTTGATATTGTATTTATTCGTATTTCTTTGACAAATCAAAAGTCAAATTTTGTAAAGTTTGACTCAAAAAGTCTAACAGAAAGCTCAATTTGGAACGAAGGGAGTATTTTATAATAACTTAGTAGTATTACATTTGGATTAGGTAAAAAGAAAGTTAGGTTTAGGTATAACGGAACAGAATGAAGCAACAGTTGAAATAAGTTGGATGTTAGAAAAGGTTGAAGGACGTGATTATGAATGTCCAAAAATGGACAAGGTGATAGATAAAATGCAAACTTTCAACTTATTCATATATAATTAAAAGCTAAATTTCAGAATAACTTAGTCGCACTACATTTAGAGTTAGTTATAACGGAAGTTATGTTTAGGTATAACGGAACAGAGTGATTCAATACTTGTAAGTTGGATGTCAAGAATAAGTTAAAAACATAATTATGAATGATTGAATTCCCAAAAAGACAAGGAGGTATGCAAATGTATGCAAGCTTCTAACTCATGCATGCGTCATTAAATATTTGGGAATAAATGAGTAGCACAATGTTTGATTTAGGTATTACGAAAGTTAATTAGGTTTAGGTATAACGAAAGAATGATATCATAATACATGTAAGTTGAATATCAAGAATAAGTCGAAAGGCGTGATTACGAAGGCACAAAAATGGACAAGGTGATAGATAAATGTGTTCTAACTTTCAACTTATTTATACATAATAAATATTCATATTTTTCATTTTCTTTTTTTCTGAAGAAATTATATTTTTATTTTTCCAATTTTCTAAAGTATTAAATTCGTAACTTAAAAAATGATTTTCAAAATTGTAACAATTGATTTTCATAAATTATTAATCTATTTTTTCTAATGAAAATTAGATAAAGGTTTTTGGGCAAATTAACTATACTTGTCTATTAACGGCTAAGAATTTAAATTAATAAATTGATGACAGAGAATTACATATTTGGTTAACCCTAAATTACAATGGTTGGCAGCAATGCTCTGCACGTGAGGGTAAAACGGTCCAAAAAAAATTTCATTTGCCCGGAACAGTACTGCTTGGGGGTAAAACCACGGCTTTTTCATTTAGTTTGGGGGTTCTTGACAAACTTTTTTTTTTCTGGGTGTTCTTATCAAAAAGTGTAAAGATCTTGGGGGTTTTGGCCAATTTTCATTATATATATATATATATATATATATATATATATATATATATATATATATATATATATATATATATATATATAATAGGTTAAGCATGCTTATGCCATGCTTCTTCTTTTTTCTTTTCTTTTTTTTTGAGATGAGGTAATACTTTTTTGTTTTTTGAGGGGAGATGAGGTAATACTTACTTGGGGCATATAGTGTTCATATACATTACGAATATATGACACAACAACATTATTAGCCTTATTATAAAGGTTAATATCATTGCCCTTGTGCTTGAAAACATTCACTAGTGGATGGTTCCCTTGGTTGAGAGGCAACATTTGCGCTCAATCCGTCATATCTGTATCATGACCTTTAAGCGTCACACGTTCATTAAATTTGCTTGTAAAAGTAGGATACTTACTTCTCAAGTTGTAACAGCTATTTACAAAGCTGAATCTCTCATTGAATCCCCAAAATATTAGAGTGTTACAAATCACATAAGATAGAAGTCTGCCAAAAAAGAAGAAGAAAAAGCAAGACACAACGAAAAGAATTAGCTAGGAGCACTATACTAGAATAAATTTATTTAAGTTACATCAAAATTCAAAACTAATTATATATAGATTATAATTATATAAAGTTTAACTTACTTCAGGTTAAAACTATCATTTGGAAAAATGTTTGGGAAACAACTTTGCAAAACATATGAAATCACGCGGCTGTTGGTTAAGTTTTGAAACTGTCAACTTAATAAATGATAGAAAATCCTGAAGATCTGGTTCAATGCAGCCTGCATATAAGAAAATACACTTAGTTACAATATACATATTGGATTTATTATTTTGTAATTATTTTACTTACTATTCTCGGATGGCTTGGAAAATGTGACACAATTTGTTTGGGGGCCAACTTTAACACTTTCCAAGAGGTTGCCCATGGACATATTTTCTCTATGTAAGGCGGCTAGCTTTGCTGCAATGGACATTCCCACCATTATTAGTGTTTCGCTTGCCTTATATGTATTGGTGATGGGATTCCAATCCCAACACTGTTCAACTTTCTGTTCACACCAGACGCGTAATGAGACGCCTAATTTGTCCCCCACTAGGAATACCCCTTCTTCATGTGGATATCCTACTAGTGGGTTGAACATATAGACACTGTCGTCGTAGTCCTCTTGATCTTGGTTATTATAGTACTGGAGTGCTTCATTGGTGTTGCTGCATCCAACTGCGCCTAAGTTATCTCCAACGTTGAAGATAGGCGGAACCTCCTGTGATGCTCTTGATACGTTGTACTTGAAAATGCCTCCATAACTATGACTAGCTATATCTTCCTGCATGTACGTAGACAACAAAAATGCAAAAATTAACGAGCGAGAATAAACATAAATTTGTTGCGGTGGCCTGGGATGAGTACTAAACTAACCTCGGGGTCTTGAAGATTTACGATTGGTTGTTCTGGGACGTTGAAACCAAATCTATCTTTGTTCCACATTTTGAACTTTCAAAAAAAATCAGAGCTCGATGGCCGATCAATATGGCAGAAATGGAAAGAGGGAGACTTATTGGAGTTCAATTAGCTCAATGCATAGCATGGGATGTATGTGATCAAAGGCTAGTTTTGGAGAGTGATGCTTTGGCTTTTATCAGGAGTGAGTATATATATATATATAGATGGCCAATGCTGTTTAATTCACCTAGCTAACTCACATTAATTATCATCATGTTTAGAAAAAAATAAAACGTGCGTTGATCAAATGAAAATAGCAGGTATGTAGGAGTACAGCAGCGTACGTACGTAATAGCATGCACCCTATGTAGCTGTACAGCTCTATGACAAGGCCTTTCAAGCATCACTAACATTATTGATCAAGGTGTACGTAGAAACTAGCGACCCATCACATCGATCACGCTCACCTTTAATTTGCACCCGCCCCACGACCAGACCCACCCACCTCCAATAAATAGTACGTAGTTGCATACGATTTGTAGCTGAAACTCCGTCCTGCATGTTATTATAGCGAGCTGTACGTGTGTAGGACTTTAACTTCTAGCTAGCATATATATATATATATATATATATATATATATATATATATATATATATATATATATATATATATATATATATATATATATATATATAAGTCCCCTTGAAAATAAATGTTTAGAATAATGTTTGGCCGGTCTTAGAATTCGAAATATTTAGAGTCTTTATTATTTCACGTAATTAATTAAACCATGCATGTTCTGAACAACGACAATCAGCTAAAGTTTAATTATTTGTGTTCTTTATTTGATTTATTCAGGAGTATTGATCATTTCAGTTAAGAACCTTGGTGAACCTTGGTGAACTACTAATCAGCACAAGAGTACTAGCACTCGAAGACAAAAGTGGACGAGGAATCCAAGGATCCTCAATAATACTTATTGGTGTACGTATTATTAGAGTCTTTAAACTTAGATGCTGTGTTTTGTAATAACTTTTTGGGATTTAATAACTCTTCTAACTTGCTTTAATAATCTAATTTTATGTACAATTTCTACCAAAATAAATAAATAAATAAAAGGTTGTAAGAATACACTACCAGCTGCATTGTCACCTTTGCTTGCTAATGTTTGATTAATCAACATGGCAGCAGAACCCAGACCATTGTTGTCTTTGTTAACTCACCCACCTTGGATGTTGACATAGCTCCAGTATGGAATTTATTTGCTCCCTTTTTTATTTGGTTATATTAGAGGGTTCATATAAACTTTGGTAATTTGGTTTAAAATTTGAATTGTTCAAATTGTTAAGTTAGATTTGTTATTGCAGGTGGAATTTTTAAAAACATTTTACAATTTAAATTTTATTTTAATTTTTTTAAAAAAATTAAATTTAAATTATTTTTTTAATTATTATTTATATGGTGCTCCGATGACATTTTTTTCCTTGATCCGCCATTGCTGAGTTAGAGTACATGTAAGCTTTTCCAGTTTAGAAAGTAGGCAGATGAGGGAGGTCATTTTCAGGGTCAAGGAGCTATACTAATATTTTCGATAAAAAAAATAATAATTAATTGGAATTTATGAATAATAAATATCGATGTGGACATACAGATGAGGACAAACAAATTTCTTGATTGGGCAGAATTACAAGTTACAACTTATAAGGAGGAGAGGGAGGTTTCGTATGGTGATCCTCTAGTTCCCAAAATAATGAGAACTGACAAAATTAATGAAAGCTTAAAGGATTATACTACAACGGTGACTGGTGCGTAATTTATTTATTATGTTTTTGTTGGTTCCCAAAGGCTAAAAGCAAAATTGAAAAGAATTTGGTTGACCGTACTCTGTAGCAGAACTAAACATACATGCATGTACGAGTACCGTAAGAAAGCATTCATTCATTCAGAAGAAAGAGTACAATGATTTCAAACTCATGAGAGATATGTATTATATGTGGCCATCATAATTTTGTCCTTCCCACAGTTCTGTATTACTGACCAAGACTTATACAAGAGACTTGATAAAGTTTGTCCATTGAATGAACATATCTGTATTACTGACCAAGACTTATATGAAAATGGATCTTTTCACTTTATTTTGAAAGGAAATGGTCATATCTCTTTCTCTCTCCCCTCTGTGTCTGTGGTCTGTCACTCTTTCCCTGGGCGATTCTAAGCCTTTCTCATATAGCCTGCAAAAACTGACCAGACCCGATTACCGATCCGACCTGCTACAGACTCGACCGAAACCTTATTCGAAAAGGTTTAAATCCGAAATGACGAAAAGACCGGATCCAAATCCGTCATGAACCCGAAAGTTGTGAGACAACATTGATCAAACCCAAAGGGTAAAACCCGATTTTTTTTTTCAATTAGTGCTCTGAGGTTTGGAATATTTATTTTTAAGTTATATGTGGTTTGACTAATCTCATTTGGATAACACTGGATGACAAAAGTTAACATGAAATTGACCTGCAATGACCAAATGGAGCGTATGACAATAATACCCCCTACTTAAACACCCACGTTTCAGTGTGGCGTGTTTAAATGAAGTGAAACGGGGAAATAAATTTACAAAGGAAAATAGACGTGTCAATTGTTCTAGAGGGGTCAAATAATTAATTTGTGCATATGAGTTAATATAGGTTGGTTAGAAACATTTACTCATAAATGGTGTCATTCTTCCTCCACAAAATAACAGACAATAATTAACTTTTTTATTTTTTTGGTGAGAAGGTGGGCAATACCCCAAATTTATTCATTCAAAACAATAAAGCATGGCTTAGGGAAGCCTACAAGGTCCTCAAAGAGGATACAACTGAGCCCTTGAGGAGGAGAACTAAAAAAGAAAACATTAGTATCTAGATTAAAACTATAATTTGCTAACCAATCAGCAGCACTATTAGCTTCTCGATAGACATGTCGGACTCGTACTTCCCAATGTGGATCCGTAAGCATTGCTCAGCATTGAAGAATGATGAAGTAATTGGGGTTCCATGGCTTAGGGTCACCCCTTAACGCAAGGAGAACGATTTCTGAATCAACTTCCAAACACAGGTGCATAATACCTTTATCCTTGGCCATAACCAAACCCTTTAGCGCTGCAAGAAGCTCTGAACATACAGACGAGCACGAGCCACATGTCATGGAAAAAGCTTGAAGAAATCCTCCCGTCATGGAAAGACAATAATTAACTTTCGTCATTCAGTATTGCCCAAGAAAAATTAAGTTGAAAACTTTGTATCATCTAAGTGAGATTAGTCAAACCACATATAATCTCAAAAATAATACCCAAAACCTCAAAGCACCCAAAAAAAAAAATTCCAAATAATTTTGCACAATGGCAGTGTGCGCTTGTGATAAATTGTGGAACTACGGGCAATTGGTTGACCTTTCATGCCAAAAAACTATGTACACCAAATATCCATACATTTAACTCGGTGTAACGCTCCCAATGGTAAGGCATTCTGCAATTTGTAAGGCTCCTTTGCAATGGAGCAATTAGAGCCACACAATAAAGTTGTAAATGGCACTTGTGAATTGTGATAGTAGAAGTACTGGGAACTTGAGAGTTGAAACAGGTAGAAGTACTGGGAACTTGAGAGTTGAAACAGGTACAACTCTTCAGGATGAAATGCACAAAACCAATAGTTACAAACACGAATTAGCATTAAGGACTTAAGGTCATTGATATTTTATTTGAGAAATTGAGGAATTCAGTAGGGAAAAAAAATCCAAACCTTTACACTCAAATACAAATTGTTCTCATCAAATCAACAAAAGCCTCAGCACAGATCATCATACAGATAATAAAAAATAAAAAATAAAAAAAAACTTTAACATCTCACAAAATTTAATTCCAACAAGAAATCATAAATTTGAAGAAGGTCGAGCTGTTTTTTACACTCATTTACCCTTGTTTTTGTCCATTGGTCAATAAAATTTCTGTACCATTTATTTTTTTGATTTTTTTTTGCTCTGCCACCAGGCTATCAGCTCCACCACAATCATGACCGTGATTTCAATTCTGCATTTACAACATCCACTAATTTCTAAATAAAGTTGATCACCACCACCACAGTCTAAAAATCTCAACAAAAATAAATAAAGGAAAAAGATAACATCATATTCTACTGAAAACTTGGAACTATACAGGGAAATTGAAGCTGAAATCTACCAAATTCAAGGCGTTTCATTCTCTTTTTTTTTTTGGCAGGATTTTGACAAGGAAAATTTCACTGATGGTAGTTTGAGCAGGAGCAAGTTGGATATCTACCTAGAGGATAGAGGATACTAATCATACTATAGTCGACAGAAATACTGAGTTGAACATTTTTGGATTGGTGGAAAGAAAATGAAAAACATTTCGGATTGGTGGAAAGAAAATGAAAAATATTATGGAGAGCTTTCCCATCTAGCCAAAGATATCCTAAATGTACCTATCACAATTGTTGCTTCGGAGTCAACCTTTAGCATTCGAGGTAGGATGTCGAATAAATATAGAAGCTCGTACTTACCCCAGAATGTGAAGACGTTAATAACCTCTCGAAGTTTTCACAACCTTCATATTATTGTATCTTTTATGACTTGTTTTTGTTGTGTAGCAATTGAGAAAGATGAATTTGTTGGTTCTACAGTAAATTGCAATACTGTTATTTCTGGTTTATTGTTTGTGATTATAAGGTTGACTATTTTGGTTGAATTGGGGTAACGACCCTAACAAGTGGTATCAGAGCACAGATTGTACCATAGACATGAAAACTGTTGGTAGTACGGGTTGGTAGTTCTATGGTGAAATTAAATTCCAATTATTCAATTTTGAGACCGATAATGGAGGATCTTCTATATTGTAGAGATCTATATGACCCAATTTAATTAGGAGGATACTAGTAAGGAAGAAACTGTTCCATCTAAACCAGAAAAGATGACTGATAAAAATTGGAAAAAGTTGAAGAGAAAAACTTTAGGTAATATTAGACAGTGGGTCAATATTAGTATCTTTAACCATGTGTCTCAAGAGACTGACCCGTATGTGTTGCGGAAAAAACTATAAGGTCTTTATGAGAGGAAGACTGCCTATCATAAGGCATCTTTGATTAAGAGGTTGGTTAACTTGAAATTGAGATTGAGAAATTCGGTGTCTGAACACTTGAGCGATTTTCAGGATATTGTCAATAAGTTAACTGTTATGAAGATTGTGCTTGATGATGAGTTGCTGACACTATTTTTTTTAGCTCTGTTCCAGACAGTTGGAAAACATTGGTGGTGTCCCTTAGTAATTCAGCTCCTGGTGGTGTGTTGTCTTTGGATGGGATCAAAGATAGCTTGTTTAATGAAGAAATTAGAAGAAAAGAGTAGGTATTGATAACTCGCATGCTATTGTTGTGCAAAATAGGGGTAGAAGTGTAAACAGAGGTAACAGGGGTCGAAGTAAGTCTAGAGCTAGGTCTGAGTATAGGGAGACACGGACATGTTAGTACTGTGATAAGTCTGGACATATAAATATAAACAAGAACTTTCAATGGTGGAAAGAGGACCAAGAGTTGAAGAACAATGAGAAGCAACTGGATGATAAGATTATAAGAACACCTCAGCTGTGGTCACGGAATCAGATGATGATGAAGATGTCACTTTTGTGCTACTAGTGAGTGCATACATGTTGGTAATTCCGATGTTGAGGGGTTGTTGATACAGAGGAATCGTGTCACAGTGTTTCAAAGAGGGAATTCTTTTTCAACTACAAAGCGGGTGACTTGGGTAGTATGAAAATGGGAAACAATAGTACAACTAGTATAGTTGGTATTGGTGACGTTGAGGTTGTGACTAGTGTGGGGTACAAGTTGACTTTGAAGAATGTTCGTCATGTACCAGAGTTGCACCATAATTTGTTATCTACGAAGGTCCTTGATCGAGAAGGCTATGAACACAAAATTGGTGGTGGTAAGTGGAAGATGACGAGGAGCATTGACGGATGCTTATGGAATTATGTTGTTCCTTGTACAAGACACACTTGAATATTGTAGTGGTGGTATGCATGACTACAAGTTGAGACACGAGTCCAAGAAACGTGTCAGATTTCTAGATAATGCTGTAGTGGTTCGACGGCAGAGAGAGCGGTCCATTCTTCCCGAGGTATATAGAGAGAGTAGAGCTTCAGTGAGTGGTGAGGTCAAGTGTGTTGCTAACACGGGGAAGCTAGAGAGTCTCCAAGTAGTGCAGAGTTGCACGAATGGTAACTGTGCTGATGAGTTGACCGAGGTGTTCCCGAATGGTGGTAGTGGTATGTTGGTATCACCGGGATGGTGGCAAGATAATTGTGAGAGCAATGAACATCTCCTCCGAATTGAGCTGGAAGGGAAGATGAACTGTGGGTTCTTTAACACGGTCTAAGGGCCCTGTTCTTTTCGTCGTTTCTATGCTGCATTCCGCTCCGTTGCACAATGCGCTGCAATTTCCGTTCCGTACCACATCGTGCTGCAATTTCCGTTCCGTTTCGTACCACACAAGTTATATTTATTATTCCATTCCGTCCCGTGCTGCAATTTCCGTTCCGTTCCACACCGCGCTGCAATTTCCATTCCATTTCGTTCCTCACCGTCCCGCACCATTCCGTTGACAAGAACAGGGCCTAATACATTTAAAACTCCAATAACAACATCACTCCTATCAATATTAGGCCTCCCCTCAAAAAAACAATATAGAGTAAATGTTCCTGAAATATTTTACCAGATCAATCATGAAAATAATTTGAGCTATAATAAATTGAGCGTGAACTTTAGTATTATAATTTAGGATACATAGCAAGGTTATCAACACTATACATTTTTTTCACTCAAAAAAAAAAGAAAAGAAAAAACTCATGTTCGACTAAATGAAAAAGAAAAAGAAATCGATCATATTCATATGTAAAATCAATATGTGCACATTCATGTATATGGAGTATTATATATTTTATTAACTAAAACCTTGAATAAGTTGGATGAAAAATAAACGAAAGCTTAGTTATTAGAAGCATCAACTTGGTGATGATTGAGCAATATAATAATTTTAAAACCTGCAAAAGATGGTTTTCAAGTTAATAAGTTTCTTAATCAAATTTAGTGTAAATTGAATGAATCAACGAGTAACATAAATTAAGGAGAGATAACAAAAGTAGGGAGAAGGAAAACTAAAACACTTATATGTATATAAATTTTTTTTTAAAAAAAAGCGTATGTAATAGAAAGAAAGAAAAAAAAGACGCAAAAAGAATGTAACTTACGGAAAGATCAAAAGGTTTACTTATAAAAGGTCTTATTAAATGCTTTTGATTACTTTCATCATCTCAAATCTACAATATTAGAAAAACTGATGAGTTGAGGTTAGTGTAAACTATAAAAAGAAAATCGTATATTATATGAGCAAGAGAGCAAAGGAACTCCCTGAGAAGAAACAAATAAACACAAAAGTGTAATGAGGAGACCAGAAGGGGAGAAATAAAAACGTAAAATGAAGGCCAATAAAGGTGGTAATATCTGGGTACGTAAGTACGTTGATCCGAGCGGACGGTTTGGAAGGGATGGGCTGGTGTCGGTGGTTTATGGTGGTATGTCGCTTCCTCACTCTAGTAATCAAACACATAACGTAAAAATAATTAGTGAAAACCTAAAAGAAACTCATTTAATTTGAATGTCAAAAAGTTTCAAGAAATGTGTTTTAAGATTAGAGTTTCAATGTGCATTTCCCTTTACAACATGATCGCTATGTCTTGAATGATGAACTCTTAACGACTTACACCATAACCAATATTTATATCACATCATCACCTTAACCTATACGAGGGATGAAATCAGCTAATCTCTATGTAGCTTGCGTGATGCCACAATCAGGGCTCCGAAAATCATTCTACAACATTAAGGAATCAGAAGCTTTATACAAACGCAATACAATCTTCATAACCAGTGACTAGACAAAAATCAGACCCGTCCTCTGTTTGTCGTCCATGGTGAAAGAATAGACATGCGTCTAAGCCCAAAGAAGAGTCACAACAAGAAACAAGATGACAGCCAATCCAACACAAAATGCAACAACTGTGAAGAAAGCCTGCAGAAAATCAAACAAAGTTCAGCGCTTTGAAATGACATTGGAGTTTTCTTGATCAAGCCACCTCACTTACCTTTCCTCGTGATTCGAACTTGTATCTGGCAGTAAACCATGACAAACCTCTATCTACAAATGGTGCAAGCGCAAGGGCACTGCAAAATGCAGAATCAGCAAACACCACACAAAAGGTAAATTTTGAAGAAAAAATTGAGGTAGGGAGAAACAAGGACTATTTCATAACTTTGCAGAGTCTATATAAGACGCAAAACCCACATTTAAAGCGAAGAAGCCAAAATTCATGTATACCAACTAATTAATCATCCATTTTAAAGCACAAAAAACATGAGGTAACAACTCCATTTAAAGTACATTCAAAGATCCAAAGTACACTGCAATACAGACGCTTTTGAGCAACTCAATCAGCTACAGAAAAAACCCAAAAGCAACACGATCAGAAGTCGGAACTCCAACACTCCTACACCCCCAACGCATATCATTTCTGTTTAGTGTATTGAACTTCCGACTTATCCTATGCAAGATCCAACCAAAAAGTATAAATCTCCCTCTACAAGAGGTGGGCAATATTCCTGGAATTCTTTGTTACACGAACTCTTCAACAAGGTTCTACTGCAGTAATATGGGGATGGAAAATGCAATGCTATAGGTTGTAGCTTACATAACGGGAGTCAAAAAAGGGAGTGATAAGAGTTTTTTGCTTGCCTAAAATTAATCTCAATACTTCACTAGCTTGATTTGTCAGAAAGAGGAAGGCGTCTTGTACATATATTGATCAGGGACTCAAAAGTACTTTTAAATCAGCTAAAACAGACAGAGTGTATAATGAATAGTTGACGAAATTCCCAAAACAAAACATGCAAACACATATTAAAAATGCAAATGCAGACACCTTGCCGGGAGGGGGGGGGGCAGAAGAGAGGCAGTAGCAGAAACGGTCATTGAGAAGTTGCCAATTGAACGTCAGAAAGGGACCAGTGCTAGTTGCTAAGGGGGAACAACCTTTTTTCATCAACATAAAGCCAATAAGAGTTCATAAAAACCTAACAGTTAGTAGACTAGTAGTTGCCAGTTGAGCAAGTAGAGCTCAGATTTCAGCTTACCCTGCTGCTCTCATAAGTTTGGTAATTTGGCTTCCTGCCCACACCATGGCCATTACTTTCAGAAATCTGCAAACAACCAACAAGACAGAGGAACTCAAAAGAATATATTAAAAATTAAAAATATATATTAATTTACTAGCTTGGAAGTATATTTACCTTCCAGCAGCAGCAAGATAACCCATTTTCCCAGGCACAGGGGCAATATAGAACCTGAAGCAAGTCATGAGATTGAATATGAGCAATTTCACAATCTGCGCTTTGCTTTTGTTACTGTATACTCATGCACCATCTTTTCTTTCCCTTTGAACCCAATTCTACTTTTCTAAACTGACAGTAATGCTTTCAAAGAATTGGAAAAACAGCTAATGGGGCACGGATATCTGTTCTGAGGACTCACCATACAACAAGAAATGCAGAAAGATAGTACGCTGTGTTCAATAGACCATATGATAGGATCCCTGAAACTCCATATCTTTTTAACTGCTCCAGTATTCTGTCAAATGCAAAAGGAACTAGTATCAGCAAAGAAGTCCCTTTGTGAGAAAATTGCAAGGAAACAAATTAAAGTGCACGCCACAAGCAATGACTAACTGATGCAATCCCAATCGTACATTGGTAAGCAAAAAAATAAAATAAAATAACAAGTTCACGCTTCATGGTTGTCAGCAGGCATGATTTTCTTCCTGTGCAGTTTGCACCAGAATAGCCATTTTGATTAGCTCTGTCATAGGATCTTTAGTTCTAGACTGTCTAACACATGTTCAGATTTCAATTAGATCTTTGAACTTGACTTTCACTTCCATTTCATACCTGTATAAAGACAATTGGTATAAGATCTAAAATTACACCTTATTTCTCATCTCTCCCTCCTGAAATCCTGATTCTCCCGAATTCTCATTCTGGTATTCTCCCCTTTCTTATTACCTACCTGTACTTCTTAAGTATTCCTCGCAGAAATTCAGGGGACATCAAGTTTATTAGGACACACTCAATTTTGACATGGGCACCTCAACTGGAGTCCATGACCCAGAGCTTTGATCCTTCTATAGGGGGGAACTGCTATAGTTAGAGGAGATAATAATGTGATGTGAAGATGGTGCCTCCTACATATAAGTTCTCTCATAATTCGTACACTAAGAAAACTTTATTAGCAGAAACCAAATGTGATACATTCAAAAATCAAAATGCTGGAGTGCAAAACGTGTTAGAGATAAAAGTTCACATCATCATGAGGAATAGATTGTGCCAAGGATGACCAACTCTAGAGTCCAGTCTGAACATAGAAAACTTGTTTTTAGATAATATAAGGAACACTCAAGCGCTCTTGCACATGCAGTACGAACTCAAGGCTAGTGTTGTAATGGCTGCTTCAGTAGCACAACACTGCTACTGCTTTCCAAGATAGAAAGTAGATCAGATGCAAAAAGTTTGGGCAGACACATATTCTACATTCAATGCAACATTGCAACGTTGCAACGTCTAAATCTAAATTACTAGCAAAGTGTCAGGTACATTTTTTCTCCAGTTAATTATTGCCTCTTCTACACTGCCATGTCCAATAATTAAATTCTACTTTAGTACGCATAAAATATCATGACAGAAATATGCCAGTAGAACCGCACAGGATGTCAGCCATTAGCTTACTTGTAGAAAAGTTTAACCTTACTATTTACAGATAACACACTCTAAGGCAAGTGACTACAGTACTTAGTGGTTGTCAATCTTCCTTGCTGTCTGTCTTTCCCTTCTGTTGAACCTGATATATTTGAATTTGATATAAGGAAAACTAACCTTTGGATGCAAAGAAAATGAAAAAAATAGACTAGTCAAAACATTTTTACCTTCAGGTTCTGCCAAACAATTCTGAGAATCAGATGTGCCATGAACCTAAACTTGAAAGAATGTGAAGGGATAAGCAAAATAACATAAAAAGAAAGTAAGCATTCAAGACGAAATAAATACAGCCAACCATCACAATATTCTTTCATCCATGCCACTGAAAGACAGAAAGCAAGTAGCAACAATTTAGTTTTGTACACAGTTTTCCTAGTCCACTAACCTGGGTATTAGTTGGTATCCAAGCTTTGCTTGACTAATCCCATGGGCCCTAAAGTTAACGACCAGTAAAACCTCCAGTGGCCCTGAGAGGACTCGAACTTGGGACCTCTGGAATAGATCTCAGAGGTCTTACCAACTGAGCTACCCCCTCAAGGTTAAACCTGGGTATTAGTTAATGGCCGTTCTGTTACGTTACGGCCGTTATGTAAAGGTTTTTGAGGTTGCCGATACGTGAAATCCCGTTATATAAAGGGGTTTCAAAACGACCGATATATGGTCAATAAATGACCGGTATGGCCGATACATGACCAGTACGGCCAATAAATGATTGGTACCGGCGATAAATGGCCGATACCAAATTTGCACATGGCCGCGACCTGATACGCGACACCCGTATCAGTCCGCTTCAGTGACATCGCGACCGAAACCGTGATCGCGACCAAAACCATGTTCGTCCCCTGCTCCTAACCGTAGAGACAACGGGACAGATAAAAAGATTAAATATACAAGGAAACCTACAACTTTGTAGTAAATCAATTCTTTTAAAGGTTTCGGAAGATGAACAACCAATTATAGCCAACACTAGATCATGGACACATTATGAAACGTAGCTGGCAATTAAAGAAAAGCAATGAGCCATTAAAGTTCTTTGATAGGGACAATCACAGAAAGCAATCAGAGAAATGGCCATGGGTCATACATTAAGCTTGATGGTATTTCCAATCAAATAAAGGGTATTATAAGCCATCCATCCCTTCATAAATCACCCTTTTGTTTTACTTTATGTTCTTCTGTAGTCAACGACTTTAAATGCCGAGTGGAACAAAATAATTGCAGCTTTACAGCATAGCTGACAAAAATGAAAATTTCCTTCTGCTTATTGGCTTAATATTGTCTAGAGCTCATAATGAAGGACAGTTTAAAAAGATTCAAATAGTATACTCCTCTGCTGAAGAAAGGTTGCAGAGAAATACTTTGCCAGCATTAAATAACCAAAAAACACCTATTGTTAACTGAAAAAAGGTATTTGAAAGCATGGAAGATGCATTCAACAGAGCAATGTGAAAAATGATTGATGACAGACCAAAATTAAGAAACCATATACAAGCAAGTCAGATGTTGGTTTTAAACATTCATGTCAGTCTCAGCCATGCTCACCATACTATGAGCCATCCAAGGCATTTTTGTTCCCTTGGGCTCATCCTATACTTGACTTTACTTAATGCATCATGTTGTAAGTGTTGCTACTTAATACTCCTAGTTTTTGAGCTACAATAATAGCTATTTGGTGTCAAGTATGAACATAATCAGTGGGTACATAACATTGAAGCTGAGGTAATACAATGTTAACATAGTATCGGAATGTGCTTTTGCCCTTGATTTTGTATCATGTAGTCCTCCCCTTCTCCTTCCCCGTAGAAACAAAGCGTAGGGGATGCCATGAGTCACGCGTCCATTGCCTACTTTCGACTACCCATTACTCTTCTGGAGTTGGGTAATGGAAATATAATGCCACACTTCAAATAAAATCAATAAAATAAAAGCTAGCCACTTGGGCTTTCTCTCAACTGGGACTCCATTTTGTTGTCAAATTCTAATTACCATTGTCAAGTCACAAGTGTCAACAATTTACACCAACCCAATTTGATTTTGTCATTTTTAATTACTCCTAGCTAGGAGGAAAGCATGCCGATAAAGAACTACTATTCTCATACACATGAAACCAATTGACATACATTTTGGAGGAAATCAGCAACCCCCCCCCCAGATTCACTATCCATTACTCGAGTTCGAAGTTTTAGTCCATCATACACAAAAACTCACCCATGAAACCAACAGATAAAACACAGTTATCAACCAGCTTAGTTGGTAAAGCTGCTAAACAATTTATAACAAGACAACATTTAAACCATAATTAACCTTGTAATCCAGCAAAAGGAAGAAAAAAACAGTGAATAATATTCAAAGAAAAGATAATGGGCAATGATAATGAAGATAGGGGATAGCAAAGCAGCACTAACCATTTCATCACTGGCATCAACGGAATGAAGTGTGAAATGCTGATTATATTTGTTATTGATAATCATATTATTTGTCCAAGAATAATTCTGCTTGAGGTTGGGCCAGTAAAAGGGTACTGAAACCCTATGAATGCTAGTTCCAATTCCAATGAAGCCATTACAATTCTGCGAATTTCCAAATTCAATGAGTTTCAGAACACAAAATCAGTTTTACTCAGAGAGAGAGAGAGAGAGAGAGAGAGAAACCTGGTGAATTGAAGGGCGCGAAGGATTGGTGGCAATTCTGAGTGAGATAAACATTTGATTTAGTTCAACAACGACAAACTGCTTACAGTACGTTTTTTATGTGATGAAATTTTTACCAACAAAGAGCAATGAAGAACGAAGAATTTATGCATCCAATTAAGACGCTGTGCATTTTTGCGATTAACAATGGCGACAGCCGTTAGGTTGGGTTCAACAGGCCGTGTGTGCGGTACATGTACAGACCAGAGAGCCCAATTAGCACTTTTTCTGGCCCTAAGTCGTCACCGGCTCCCGGTCGAACTATAGCCCACTCAATTTTAAAAAGACCATTTTTATTGTCATAATGAAATTAAGTAATATGAATTCAGATCTGTCAAACGGGTCGACTTAGCAGGATAGATTAAGTCACTTCGAATTAGATTCGGTCAGTTATCAGCTAATTTTTGGGTCACATCTATTTTTTAGTTCATTTTCTCGGTTTGTAATCGGACTCACATGTTAAGACTCTGAAAAAATAGGTAAAATAGGATTTTTAAATCGAAATAATTTTTGTCAACTCTAGGTAATCCTACTTATTGAGTAAAATGAAACTATGATTAAAAAATGATAGTGATACATAAAAATCTTGTAGTGAGCGATTTTGATTTAATATTCAAAATATTTGTCCCTATTGTATTTTTTTTTTAACTGTCCCTATTGTATTGGTTCATTGATTTGAGAATTTTTTTATTCTAATATACATATATTATATTATAATTATAATTATGTTATAGTTGAAATAAAAAAAATAATTAAAAATAAAAACAACAACTAAAACATTGAGATTTCTTGAATTTACATGGATTCGTAAACCTTATGTTTTGATAGATCGAAGTTTCAATTTGAAAGACTAACATGGCTCAGTGCTTACACAGGATGACATGAACATGTACCTTCACTCCCAAATTCGAATAATGTAGTTGTAATTATAGAATTGCATCCTTCCATATATTTTTAAGATTTAGTAGGATAATCTAGATCGTCTCTTTCAATCTGAATACATTTCATTTTCTTGTAATAAAAAGAAACAAAGTAACCATCTTACTGAGTACTTGGTAGCAAAAAGACAACCAAAGAAGAAGTGAAGGGGATGTATATGAGGATCTGGTCGCAAGGAAGTGGCCAAAGAAGGATGGGAGGGGATGTATGCCCACTATCAACCATATAATATGCTAATTGAGTCAACTTTTTCTTACATATACGCCCACGCTATTTGATTGAAATCTTGCAATTCTCCTCTAAAAAATAAGGAAAATTGAATATTAATAATCCCAAACTTGCTCGGTCGTGCAATAATAGTCCCCAATTTTATATTGTCTGCAAAATAGTCTCAAAAAATGTTGGCGTTAATGTCCAAGGATTAAATCGTTAACTCTGTTACTCATGTGCGTGTCATCCTTCCTTCAAATTGGAGGGAATTTGGTAATCACTTCAACTCCCCTGCCCTCAACTTGAAGGCTACACACCTCTCTCGAATTGAAACAATCAGAGAAGTTGGCGATTACATTCTAGAGTGAAGATACAATAGAGGATGCGTAATGTTTTTGTGGGTATATGAGCATGAACATGCACTACCAACAACATACATGGTTTATTGGAGCTTGAACTCACCATGTAGTGGTTTGAAATAGATAGGATTGAGGGGAAAAGTGTTCAATTTTGGGAGATTGAACAAATTCGAAATGTTGAGATACAAAACCCTAACTAGATGTTCTTCCCCCAATGATGCCCACATTAGATGAAAATTGTACATTCATTTAACTCATGGGCTAATGGGCATTAACACCAGCAGTCTATGAGATTATTTTCGGACAACATGAAATTTGGGAGTATTATTATATAACCGAGCATATTTGGGATTATTAGTGTCAAATTTTCCAAAAAATAAAGGGTGTGTTCTTTTTCACTTATTTTCATTGATTCTCACTAATTGAGCAAGGTCCCGCCACTGATTTTCACTGATTGAGTAATGTCATACCACTGATTTTCAATGATTCAATAAGATCCTGTCACTGATTCTATGAGTAGCAATGTGGGCCCTGCCAGGCTGCCACTGTTTTCCACTGATTGAGTAAGATCCTTCCACTGATCCTCACTGATTCCGTAAGGTCTTACCACTGATTTCTACTGATCGAGTAAGGTACAATAAATGAAAAAAAAATACGGTCAATGAAACCTTTCAATTTATCTCAATGGATCGAAGTTTATTTTGGACATTCAACCATAAAATTAAAAAAAAGAAAAGAAAAAAAAGAAAAAGAAATGTACTTTGGGAGCACGAAATATGAAGTAAATACTACAAAGAGTAGTACATTACACAGCAAGGGGTAACAGAATAAAATAGTACACAACACAGAGAGATCATTCAAGTTGGCCGGCACTTAAGATAACTAACTAGCAGTACTAGTACCAATTACAGTACTAAACATAGTGCAGGCCACATGGAGCCAGAAAAGAAGATACATTTCTGGAGTATATGAAAAAGTGACAAAGCTAAACCAGTGAGGAAAGAGCAGGAAATTACACCCCTAAAGCATATGTTCCTCATAAAAGGTTGTCCACATTCCTCGTTCCACAGATAAGACAGTGACACACTGAGTTGTGATGAGCCCAGCATACGGGAGATTGAGCATCACATCTCTTCAAGCAACAGTCCAATTCAAATACCACCACTAGGGCTGTTGATGTTTCGGTCCGGACCGGATTTTTGGACCGGACCGACTGAGACCGGTTCTACTTTTAGACCGGTCAGACCGGGTTCGGTCCGGTCCGGTCCAAAAGCCGGTCCGGTCTGGACCGGATGCCAAATTTATGCTAAACACTAAAAATCGTTCATGTGCTTTTTTTGAAAAAACCGGTCCGGTCCGGTCTTAGACCGGACACGGGTAGTCCGGTCTGGTCCGGTCCGGATTTGGACCGGTGAACAGCGCTAACCACCACAACCTCTTCCAAGGGACCATGATTGGTTTACATATGGTGTAATATACACCAATGTGTTTATGTCTCTATCTCTCTCCTCCTCCATGGGCCCCTTTGGATTTCATGGGGTGGTTGGGGTGTGGGGTAGAGGAGAGATATAGACTCAAAACACATTGGTGTATATTACACCACGTGTAAGTCTAGCATTTTCCTCTTCCAAGAGGTACCATTGTCACGACTCACGAATCATGACATATCTCCCCGTGATTGTAACACTCTCCCCAACAATGTTGTAGGCTCGGGGAGTCTGGGGGAATTTCCATATAGGTGTGTTCTTTTCTACTTATTTTAGAGTCGATTTGGTTCAGTGGAGTTCAGTGATCTAACTTTTCTCACATATTACAATTCATTTCGGTTGAGTTTAGAGTGGAAAAGAACACACTAATACTTTCATAATATGAACTTCCCAACATATTTTTTTGTTAATTAGCAATTCCATTAGCTCAAAACCTATGGGAAAAAAGGAGAACCTACAGAAAAGGGAACTAATGATCTACCACCTTGTGCACTCAAGAAGATTACTTAATAAGCCCCCAAAAGGATGATGATCGAAACGGAGTTGCAATAAAGAAAGATGACACTAATCCAGCAACAGGAGTCCTGAGCACAGAAGCGCGGGTATGCTTCTCTGATCAGCATCCAGTTTTTACTATTCATGCGCCACCAGATCATGTTTTTGACTCGTTCTACAGTAGCTTGAGTTTCTAAGTTTGGTTCCTAAACATTCTTCTGATAGACCATCATTAAGCAAATATGCAAAGGTCGCTTGATACCTTTCATTCTCACTGTATCTCACGGCCTTACGGCAAATGTTCTGAGCCACATAATATGAAAGCAAAACCACATTAAGGCCTATCATGTGTAAATGCCTCTACCTAGTGGTGTGACACACATTACTGATTTACTGCACAGTACTATCATGATGGGTCCTCGCTCCTGTCCTTCATAGAACACCCATTGCACCTCCTGGTTCCACCGATCCGCCCAACAGTCCACCACCACCAGTCCACCACCATCCAAAACAAATCACTTGGGGACCACGAAATAGGACGACTATGCACGAAAGTAAGGGTTTAACAAAGTGGACACAGATCAATACAAGTTGACACTTTGGAGATAACTAACTAGTGGTACCAAGTACCAAACTGGCCAGGTATATATGAAAAGTGACAAAGCAACCCAATAGCTCGGAAGTGATAACAAGGAACAGGATATTACTCTGAAAGCATATGTTCCTTCGAAATGGTTGCCCACATTTCTCGTTGCACATCATATAACAGTGACAAATTGACAGTTGCGATAAGCACAATATACAGGAGATTGAACACCACATTCTTCAAGCAACGGTCTGTGTAAAGTCCAATCGAAAGAATAAATATCAACCAAAAAAAGTCCATTAAAATATCACAACCTTTTCCAAGACATCAATTCAATGTCACAACTCATAAACCATGACATAGCTCCCTGCCTCCCCACGATTTTGATATTCTTTTCTCTCCACATATTAGTATATTACCCTTGCAGTGCCGTAGGCTCGCTGACTTGGGCAATAACATATTCCATGAATTATGCATTATGAGATTTTGGTACACGACACTCCCACCATAAGAAATGGGAAACTTATTAGTGACCACAGGGCAGCTGAATATTCAATCGACTAGGAAGGAAAGGGGAACTAATGCTCTACCACGTTGTGCACTCAAATGGTTACAACAATTGCAGATAGTTAATAAACCCCCAAAAAAGATGATCAACTGAAGTTGAAAATTAGAAAGAACAACCTAATCCAACAAGAGAGCTACATGATCAACCGAAGTTGAAAAAAGAAGGAACAGCCTAATCCAGCAACAGAACTACAGAAGTCCCAACACCTAAACACAAAAGAGAATATGCTTCACAGATCAGCGTCGAATTTTTAATATTAATGTGCAACCAGATCACGTCCTTTACTCATTTATAGTAGCTTCATTAATTCGGTTCCTAAACATTCTTACCATCATTAAACAAATATGCAAAGGACGTTTAATACCTTTCATTATCACGGCCTTATGGCAAATGTTTTGAGCCACATGATACGAAAGCAGAATCCCTTTAAGCCCTATCATGTGTAAATGGCTCTACCTAGTGATTACAGACATTACTGCACAACACTATCATGATGGGTCCTCAGCAAAACTCTACCCCAGTTTTATGATCGGTTCGAATCTGGTCTCAGTTACAGCCAACCACAACACAAGCCATATCAAAACTCCTAATTAAATTTAGCCCTACCCCAATTTGAATGTAGCACGTTTATTTCAAGTCTAATCATAACAAATCAACTGGCCATAATGGCCAACCCCAATGATACATTACTGATAACAGAAAATTTTTACAATCTTGACAGCAAAAATGAAATCACTCAACAAAACTTCATGAACATGATTCTCCAACTTGCAGAACAACCAAACAAGTAACAATTTTAACATTAAGCAACATCTTAAAACTAACAACAATTACATAAATCATAACTATATCCAAAATCAAAACAAAATTGGATACTCAATAAGTATCTCCAACAAAAGGAACCAAATCAAATCGCTCAAAAACACATCGAAATCAACACGATTACATGGATCAAATCATCAAAACTATAACAAAAAGCAAAACAATATTGGATAATCTATCAATCATTCAACCTCCTCCAACAAAACCAAACAAATCCCTCAATATCATCATAATTCATAAGCCAAATCAAAACAGTGGCAGCAGCTAACATCAAAATTAGCATCAATCATATATTAATAATAATAGCACTAATCTTTCAAAATTTAAAACACTTCCCTAGATCATACTCCTTTTCTCTATGTCTTTCAATTACCTGTTTCGACTGTACCTAAGGTAACAAACAGCCAAACCAGCAACAACAGCACCAGCAGAAACAGCACCAACCACATTCCATTCCATCTTCATCATCAACCCTTTCAATCCAGCACTACCACTCTCATTTTCGCCATCATCAAAATCGAGTTCCACAATCGCTTCCCTCTCTCTCTCCTTAACCTCCTCCACCAATCCATCAATCACCTTCTCTGACTCATCCCCTTTCTTCATCAATTCCTCCATTTTCTGCTCCATCGCCTTCACTTTCTCCTTCGATTCATTCACCAGTTTTTCAAGCTCCATTTTCTCTCTCCTCACAACCTCGATTTCCTTCTCTCTCTCCTCTTTCTCACTCTTTGAATTCTCCTCCATTTCACGGATCTTCGATTTCAAACCCTGAATCTCGCTGCTTAAGTCCGTGTTCTCACTCATGGCAGAAATTAAATCATGTTGAAGCTGCGAATTATCACCTTCAAGTTCTGACGCTCTTTTCGCTATCATTTCCGTATCTTTTCGAGCTGATTCTGATTGCTCAATTGCTTCCGCTTTCTCTCTCTTCAACGCTTCAACCTCGCTCTTCAATCCGCCGATTCGTTCCATTGACTGCGAATTTTCTCTCTCCAAACTCGATTTCTCACGCTCCAAAGCCTCGATCTTCTTTGTGAGGTTATCGATGGTGTTGTTTGCGTCGCCATCATCCATGGAGGCAGACATCTTCTTTGATGGAGGCTCAGCGTCTAGGAATTCAGAGGAATCGCCGTTGGTGCCGCTGGTAGTGAGAGCAGTTTCGGTTTCCGCCATTGATGAAGATTTGGAAGGTTTTTTTAGGGTTGTGTGGTGCGGAGAAAATTGAGGGATTTTATGAGTAGGGTTTTAGGATAATAATTAGGACCGATGAAATGAAATTATTTGGTGGGGGAAATGGGAAATTATCAGATGAAGAAAAAACATAAAGGGGGTGGACCTGATTTTTTTTGTTTGATTTTTTTCTTTTTTTTCTTTCTTTATTGCTCAAGGAAAAGACAGGTTTTGAGATAATAATAATAATAAAAAAAAAGGTTGCTAAACGTAAATCGCAAATTAGTAAACATAAATCTTTTTTACCTAAAATACCCCTAACAACTTTGTCCCTCCTTTCTATCTCCTTTGTTTCTCTCTCTTTCGTTTCTCTGCGGTTCTCCATTTCCTTCATGTTTACAAGACAAACAACACACACTCATCATGATATGAATCTCCATTTTCCAAAAGATATGGGGGTCACCTACATGGTGTACGCTGGGGTTTGTAGTTGGTTTCCTTTCAACTAACGTCTTCAAATTGAACTACAGACAACGACGGCGAATCGTGGAACTCACAGACAACGACGCTAACGGCAAAATGACGAACTCCGATGAAAACTCCGGCGAGGGCGAATCGTCCTCGACATAAATCTAGACAAATAAAGCTCCTCTTCGTCCCCTTATACCCAGCCACTCACCTGACCTTCGCCCCGACCTGCCCCTCTCTCTCTCTCTCATGGCTCTTCCCGACCACCCAGCCACCAAACCGACGCCACCCAACTGACAACCTACATAGCAACCAAGCCATTGAAACAACCTAGCCAGCCGCCACTCACCACCCGTAAACCCTAAACAATAAATAATTAAAATAAAAGCAAATTCTAATTGTTAGATGAATTTCATGGTCAATTGTATCAAAAAATTTCTCTGGATGAAAAATTATTATCCATGTTGATATAACTTAGGTCCTTAAAATTACAAAGCCAAAGTTAACCGAGGGATTTGGGAAGAAAAAGAATAAAGGGATGAAACTTGTTCTTCAGAATAAAAGGGTATTTTGGTAAGCATTGAGAAAAAAATATTTTCGTTTAGTAATTTAGAATTTACGTTAAGCAATTCCGTAAAAAAATAGACTGGTTTTATTTTGGGGTGGGCTTCAAAGGGTCCGAAGTTGATTTTTGGGTTTTTGGGTCATTACTAGTATTTGTTGATTGATTACTTCCTTGATCTCAACATTGGCCTATTGTATAATTGTCTTATTTCATTGAAAAGTGACCCCATCTCATCAAAAGTTTCAAAAATACATGTCTTAAAATAATTTTTTGTGTAATTATTATTGCCTAGAGTCTCTAAACTCATTAAACGGTGCCTTGATAAAAATGAAATCAATCAATATATATATATATATATATATATATATATATATGGGAAGGATCACATACAAACCCCCCTCCCTTAGTATACAAACCCCCTTAAATAATGGGAGCCCTTAGATCAATATTTGACGGTCACAATAAATCATAAATTCATTAAAATGCAAAACACAACTTCATTAACATAGAATTACAGATTTATTAACATAAAATTACAAATTCATTAAAAAAACCACAAATTTATTAAACTATAAGCACAAATTCATTAAACTATAAACACAAATTTATTAAAAAATAATTACAAATTAATTATTCAACATAACAGATTCATTAAAAAATAATAAATTCATTAAAATATTATTACAAATTCATTAAAATATAATTACAAATTCATTAAAATAAAAAATTGAAATCCTCTCTCCTCCCACCACCACTACCCACTGTCGCCCCCCTCCCCCACCACCACCACTGTCGCCACCTCCTACCCCCGCCCCCACCACCACTTTCGCCACCTGACCAGCGAACCAATTCTCTCTCCTCCCTTTCACTCTCTCCACCACCCGCCCCCACAGTCAGCCAACACTCAGGCAACATCACCTATTGCCGGAGAGGTCTCCCGTAGCACCGCCTTTGTCGTCACGCACCGCCCAGACATTTTCTATCTCCTCTCACGCACATCAAGTCCTTCGGTCTTCGACTATGGTTTAGTGGCCGGAGACCACATTCTCGAGGTCAGAGACCTCAGATCTGTGGTCTTCGACCACTAAGCGGTGGTCGGCGGCCAGGACTCTTTTCGGAAAGAGGAGAGAGAGAGCGCAAGGAGAGAGAGAGCGTGAGGAGAGAGAGATCGGCGAGGAGAGAGAGAAACGACGGAGAGAGTGACGACGGGGAGAGAGTTTGCCGGAGATTGAGAGGCGGCCGGAGAGGAGAGGATGACCGGAGAGAGAAGGTGAGGAGAGAGAGTAAAGAGGATGATAATGGTGGCAAATGAGAAAATCAGTATTTATAGTTAGAGTTTGACATGCATGAAAAGGAAAAAATGCCCCTCAATTAATCAAAAAATGACCAGTGTGTCATTTCCTATTTAATTAATTACCAGTGTGTCCTCTTTTTTCTTATATTAGATTTGGGCCATTGATCTTTATATTTAACGGTTCAGATGGGGTTTGTATTTTAAGGAGGGTTTGTATAGGAACCTCCACACACACACACACACACACACACACACACACACACACACATATAAAGGAGGAATTTTACGGGAGCAATATATATATATATATATATATATATATATATATATATATATATATATATATATATATATATATATATATATATATATATATATATATATAAAGGAGGAATTTTACGGGAGCAATGAGGCAAGCCACGTAGGCGAGAATTTTAAGAATGCGCCACCTAAGCGAGAATAACGACAAAATTAATTAGCCTAAAACGTTTAGGAGACTGAATCCTTAACAGTATAAAATTAGATACCGATAAACCATTGGAATTTTATAAAGGTTATAACAGATCTTCGTGAAATATTCAAAATCACATATAATGTTTTCTATACATGTCAAAAATGACAAAAACTAAACCATCAGATTCGGAACGAAAAATACTTCATAACAAGATGCATTTACAATATGTTTAAAACATTTTTCGGGAGCACTGAAACACGCCAAATCATCATCTTAGTACACGCCATCTCATCGAGTAATAAAGCAAAAGATAATTATAACAAATTAGAATTTGAGTAGGAAACTTAACAATTGTTATCTCCTATAACCTAGAGTTATATCCCTTCAAAACATATCATTCCTCTCTTATCTATAGGACCCCTTATCTATATAATATACATTTTTCAGAACACCATTCACCTTTTTTTCCCCCAACTTTCCTCACGTTTTTCACCTTCCTCCTTTGTTTTCGATTACAGTAAATTAGTGATGCTTAATAATGCTTTTATTTTATTTATTTTTTTTTGGTAATTATTGGTATAATTTTTGTAGGTATATATGCTTCTCATTCAACTATTTATTTTGGATAGGTTCATTCAACTATGGATGATGACTACATTTATGGTCACGCAAGGGTAGATATTTCTCCATATTGTGTTCTTACCGTTAAGCTCCATGTTGTATAATATTTTCATACTGTTAACACCCCTAATCTCATTGTTTTTGTCTTTTAACCTTTATCAGTTTTCATAAGTTTTGCATTTTTTTTGAACTGCAATCATGGGTAAATTCTTAAAAATCAGTGGTTGAGTTATATAGAAAAGCCAATAAAAATATCATTCTCGCTTAATTATGTAATGTTCCGGGATATACGATTGGTACCACAAGAGATGGTACAATACTACAATTTGTCTCAAATTTATTTGTATAGCATATAATTATTTTAGCTCTTTAAGCATGTAACTTTTTTCTTGCATACGATTGGCTAGAATTTAGCTTTGTGTTTTTTTTTTCTCTTACATATACTACTGGATTTATTTTCATTTATTTAGTTTTGTTGGTTGCGGATTTGTGGGTTTAACAGGTTTGAAATGTACATACTAAGCAAGGCACTCATAGAGATATTCCATTCATGCATCGCAGGCCAACCATTATTCAGCTTAGAAGCTAGACATATACAAGTGGAGCCTCGGGATAGAATAGGAGATGTAGTTTCTTTCTCTTTTTTTTTCTTTTTGTTGACAACCTTCAAATACAAGGTGTTGAGCGTTTTAATAGGAAGTATTTCAATTTAAATGAGTTTTGTAAGATAGGTTTTTGTGGTGTATTAGGAGTCTTAATTGCATAAGTGATGTACTATATATCTATTTGATCGTGTGAATTTATCAAAATCATCCTAAAGTGTAGGATTGTCGCGTATCTTTTATTATTTTATTTAATTATAATAGAGTATTAAAATATTAATATTCATTCGCTAATAAATTTTTTTTATTAATTTTCCGTAAGAAGACCAAAAAGTTACAGGCGTGAATCATAGCTTTAGGTCACCAATTATTAGCAAATAAATTGGTACAAAAAAATATCAAAATAAACTTGTAAATGTATAAATTCGAATAAGCATCTTCTCGGAGCATGGAGTGTGTCCAATAGATAAACAATAGAGTGAAGAAAAAGATTGAAACTTGAAAGACGTAGAAGTAATATATAGAAGATTAAACACAAAAAATGCACACACATTTCCGTCTCTCCTAATCATGTTTTGCAGCACCTGTCAATTTTCCTCATAGCCACATTGCCAATATTCTAATATGTATGAGTAAATAATTGATTTTAAAACTTCAAACAAAATTAGAAAAAGAAAAAAAGTAAAGCCAAAGGGACAATCTTACAAGGATCATGATAAGTATAGGTGTTATACTTGATATAGCTCTATCTAAAGGGTGGTTGGTTCAGATAAACGAGTTATTATAGTATAAAATCTAAATAAGCTTAAATTCTTTTTATTTTTTTTTTTGAGAGGGGAATAAGCTTAAATTCATATAGGACATGATAGAATTATACTAAACCCGTATAAATGAGAAGAGCATTTAAGGTAAAACCCATACAATTGCGACAAAGTTTCATGGATATTTTATTAACGAATTTAATAATAGAATGGGTTATACGAAAGTAATACATGTTCACATTTATAAACCACTTAAAAGCAAGAAAGCAATAGCAATGCAAGAAATTACAAGTCAATCTGGATTTTATGCTTCATATTATATACCACTTAATGTTTCAATTACAATCCAAACCTAACCCATCACAGGAAATATATATCATACAGTAGTATTTCAAATTTTAATTGATTTAAATTCAATTGCACAATAAAAAGTTCTTTTAATTGAAATTATATCCAACATGTTCTTAACACACAACCTGGGCAACGCACGGGCTTAAAAACTAGTTAAAACTAAAAAGGTAAAATTTATAGGTTGTTAGATAGTGCATGAAAGGATGTTTTCCTTGTTTTAGTTATTTTACAGGTTGTGTTAGGTGCTGTAAATTTTGATTTGTTGTGGTTCACGTGTAATATAGAGTTAGGAATAGAGACGAGTGAGTACCCTACATAGTAGGTGGCTTATCTCCCTCTATTGCTTTTAGGTTGTTTAAATCTACTTTTCGTTTTAATGCAATATTTATCATTTAACCCAAAAAAGAAAGTAGAATAGTGACTAAAAAATGAATGTCGGTCACAGTTTCATTTTCTTTGAGGTACAGAGGATCTATCAATACTCCCTTTGTTTGAAAATATTTTTTACTTGTTCTAAAGACTTAGCAATTGGTGATCTTGTTCTCACCCAGCTAGTTGAAATTGGACCCTGCGAAATATACACTGTATAAAATTCTGAAATGGTGAATAGCGCAGAATAAAATTTTAAATCCTCTCGTGCTCATCGCCTTTGCATGAACATCCCAGTGAAGCTAATTGACCTCTTTTGATTGATAAACAATGGATGAAACATTTACATTGATCTTAGAAGTTATCAATTCACAATATTTATATGTTTAATTCATCATCCGGGAAAAAAAACATTCAGAAAAAGAGGAATCACCAAAACTGTCATTGTACTGAAGCATACTTAAGAACAACGATTTTTTTTTTGTAAATTCAGAAAAGGACAAAACGTACATGTGAAGGAACTTCTAACTACTAACATGATCATACATGCATAATAGAAATTCAATTAACCCAGAAAAATATGTGATTACTGTAATTAAATATCAAATCGAAATCCTACCTCACTCCATTGGTTGGTGGTTGGATGAACAATGATTGGGTATGGATTAACAAGTAAGATGTAACACCCCCGAATTTGCAACGATTTCCTGGGAACTATCGACGTCATTATCCATGACTCGACACCACTGAACCGTCACGGACCCAAGGGTAGTTACTGCAACATTTATCGCTAAGGAGTAAATGCTAAGCAGAAAGGAAAACTAGGTATCAAAGAAAGCACCTAACAAATTAAACATAATATCAGAGTTATCTATCCAGCGGTCTTAAGTCCATTATAGTTTTATTACAACTTTGCCTTCAAGGGCACAAACCAAAAATCCCAAATATCCAAAGTAACCAATAAACAATAGTTCTAACGAAACAGCCCACATTCAACCTTCTAGCAAACCGTCCTCACTCAGCTACAACTGCACTTTGGTTTCCATGACGGAAACAAGGTATAGAAGAAAAAGAGAAGAAACAAAAGAAAACAAAAATCAGATAAATTGAATAAACGTCGTCCATACCCAGTAAAAACACTTTCGTAAACCTTACCTGGGTTTTAGAAGAATCATTGAAATTCATTTGCATGCACAAGTAGTCATACAGTCAAGCACACGCATACTTAATATTCAATTACATGCAATTCTTGCTTTAGTGATCATTCAAACACAAATAGATAAACCATCTTGATTAGAGTAATAAGAGAGCGAATAGAACATCGATTACCCATACTGTTCATAGATAGATATAGACATGTCATGGACTTACTCTAGTGTATACTCACACCACCTCTAACATAATAATCGATATGTAGAGATTTAAACAATGGGGAATGATCCGTCACAAACACACCACGATGTGTCCATAAAAGTAACTTCGGAATCACGCATCCCTAGACTACATCAATTAGATAAGTCTCGATAGCTCGACTACTCCTAGGGATCCATTAGGAGTCTTATTCTCATTTAATTCAATTCACATACTTGCATTGATTGACCTGGTGGTACCACGAGACCACGACATACTACTTCATTTCATGCTCATGATAATGAATAATAATAACGAATAACGACATAAAGGTATATTAACAATAGTCATGCTTCAAATATCTCTAACGAAATTTCGGCAGCACTTCGGCAGTAAATCATGATATCCAAAAATTCCACTTTCACAAATATTATCCAACAAATATAATAGGTGCTCATTAGCACTCAATAATAACCCATTCCAAATAACACATATTATTATATCATAATAATATTAAAAATTCAACATCGCCATAATTAAACATTAATTAGCATATGAACTAATTAATTAACGAAGTTCCATTATCTCATCATACTCATTATAAATCATTTTTACAGCAAAGAATATAATTCATATTCTCATAATTAACGACGATATAATTTAATCATGCTTAGCATATTAAATTCACAATAATTATCAATTAGCACATAACACATCAAAATAGTTTTGATGGGGCTTTGGAAAGAGCTAGGCACAATCGCTTACCTAACAAACGCTCATTAAGCAGTAGGTAACTTGGCAAATCGCAACCCGATCACGCTTGTCCGTTTGGTCCTAATTAAAAATAATTACCGAGAAATAATTAGTAAATACGAAAATCCAAAAAGTACTGAAACTGTAAACTAATATTTTTATTAAATTCTTTGATTTATTCCAATCAATCTAGGATTTTGAAAATCCGAATTCGGACTCCGCACGAGTACATAAAAATAAAAACAATTATTGAAAAATACTGAAAATACGAAATTAATTAAAACGAAAATATTAAACGAAAACCTAATCGGTTTTTCGAGTCTAGGCTGTGATACACCAAGCATGGGTACCCACGCCACGACCTAGCCCATCACTAAGACCACCACCCACCGACCACCATGGTCGGCGGTGGCTCGCCGGAGCACCGACGACGGAGGAGAGAGAGAGAAATAAAGTGCGGGAGAGAGAGGGAGAGAGAAAGGGAGCGACTGAGAGAGAGAGGGGCGACGGGGTGGCTCCAGCAACGCCGGCCACCAGCCGACGACCACCCAGGCACGGCCTGGTATAGCGGCGGTGGCGCGGCTGGCCACGGTCGCGAAATCAGGAGAGGGCGAAAACAGAGCAGGGGAAAGAGAGGGAGAAAGAGAGAGAAAGAGAAAGGGGGAAGGGGAATTACCGGCGGGGGAGAGGAGGCCGGTGCTGGCCCTGGTGGCTGGCGACAGCAGGGGGAAAGGGAGAGAGTGTGTGCGGTGGAGAGAGGAAGAGAAGAGAGAGAGAGAGAGAGAGAGAGAGAGAGAGAGAGAGAGAGAGAGAGAGAGAGAGAGAGAGTGAGAGAGAGAGAGAGAGAGAGTGAGAGAGTGAGTGAGGAGAGGGAAAAGAGAGAGAATTGGGTTTTTGACTCAGCTCTGTAAACTGATCAATTGACCCATCTCTTAGTTTATATAGGTACTTAGTCAAGGAAAGTCAAACCCTACTAGCATTCGGATTATTTTCTGATTTAGTAATTAATTAAAACACCATTAAAACTAATTAAACAATATGAATAAGCCTCATTCATATTCAAAATCCTTTTAATTAAATCCCCCAATTTGATAATTATAAATCCCGAAATTCCCATAATAATAATTAATATTATTATGGCTTAATTTGAGTCAATCGAATCGTTAAATGAATATACGATTTAATCTCCGAACTATTTATAAATGAATTATAAATCGATATTATAATTATAGAAAATATTGTGGTATCACATCAGATGTCGTGCCTCAACTGGTATCCACACACAGGCTCGAATCCACACGTCGGTATGCTAGTACAGCGATCCCGTTCGCAACCTCCGTTCTCTCCTTACTCTAATGACACACAGTTTGAATTTCGTGAAAACTGATTTTCACGTGTGTCCCTAACTGATCAGGAGTCACGATATATATAGAGAGAGGCAGAAGGGCTGATTAGGTTAAGTGTGTGATGGGCCTAATCCGAATTAGACCTTTCTAATTTAATGAGCATGTTAAGTGTGTGACCCTGCTTGTTTACTTTATGTTCCAGTAAGTCCAAAACTCTTTTCGGGCCCACAAACCGTAATTGGTTTCTAGCAAAACATTACAATTACCCATATTAAGTAAAGATCGGTTTCCACAATCCAACCAATAATGCAATTATAATTCTTACTATGATTAGTTCATAGGGCAAATCCAACGATCTCCCACTTGCACTATCACTAATCATACACCGATGATCACTTTGTCATGTGATACCTAAATTGACCACAAGGAAGGAGTAGTGTCATCCCTATATAGTTCAATTATGACTTTCTCGATTCCGCAGTTAAACTGTTTAAAACAAACGATTGACTTTCAATCCATTTGAGCACGACCATGCATTTCTCAGTTTAAACTCATCGAGGGGCCCACAGATATCTTACTCCCGTTATATGAGAGTGACAAATCCCATCTAGCTCACTCATATTCCTCCGCATGACTTACAACACATCATTCAATTATCTTCATAGGCATCCAATTAAGGATTAATGTTTGACGATATCAAGGTATGCTAAACATCATGTAGGAAACCATGGTGAGTTCAGGTCAAAGGATCATATTAAAAGGTTCATACGAAAAATATTGATGACACTTATATAATAATCCTTTTAATGTTTTTGAAATGGGTCGGTCCAATACAATGTTCTCTAACATTTATCGATGTGATCAATTTCATATCGATCTCATAATTATGACCTGTGAAACTTGGTCAGCAATCAATCCGTGATAGTCTCAATAGTTTTTGAATTCCCACAAATAATGATAACTAACTATGGACAATTTTAGAATAATTATATTTATGACAATAGAGTCTCACAATCAAGTCACATACTTGATGATCTACATCATATAAATTATTAATTGGGACAGTAATAAATAAATTGAACATAAGTCACAAGATAAACCTCCCACTAGGACAAAGACCAATCATTCATGAATCTAAGTCCTTGCGTAATTGTGTGACGCTCATGCTTATCCTATGGTAGAGGCTTAGTCAGCGTATCAGCATGTTCATCTCCGATGATACTCTGCACACCTTGACATCTCCCATTTGTACAAAGCTTCGAGTGTGTGTATATATATATATATATATATATATATATATATATATATATATATATATATAGCATAACTTTTGTTTCAATATAGTCTCTTTGCCATGAGTTTTTTTTATTTTATTTTTTTGAAAAAGTTAGTCCGATTGATTATTATTTCTTTATAATAACCGATATCTTCCTTTGTTTCCTTTTATAATTTGATCTTCTCTTAGATTAGATGAGATCATTTTCTTCCTTTTTCCATTGATTGATTGATGGAAATACAGTGAGAAATTGAGTTTTTTATTTTTTTAATGAAAATTTTGTTTTCAAGAAAGTTGCCATATTCATTGGAATGTGATCTTTCATTATTATTCTTTTTAATTCATTTTTACGTTGGTAACTTTTTTTGATTTATTATCATTTCTTTTATATTAAATAGATTATTGACTTTTAGGATTTTGTTATCTCACTTGCATAATTTTGTTATATGCAACATTGATCTTGTTACATTTTTAAGTTTTTTGTGGTGGGCCCGAGTGTGTTGTGAGAATTGAAAAAATGTGAACTCTCAAACCACATTAAAAGTTGAAATGAGGAAACTAAGGAGGTGCCTCCATTCATTTTTTTGCTAGAATCACATGAAAAACTACATTAATATTTTAATAGTAGATAAAAATAATAAAAATAAAAATAAATAAAAATAAATAAATAAAATGTAATAATAAGAGAGTCGTGTTATGTAAAAAAAGGTAAAAAGAAAAAACTGGTTGTCATATAGTTAGGGCATTCACTAGGAAAATACGACGCCGTGGCAAGTCTCAGAGTACCCCTGTTAACGTTATTCCTTATTTCGTTCCACTTTCGGAGCTATAAAAGCCCTCAAAAAACCCTATTTATTCATTTAATTTTGATTTGTTTCCAAAACAATTCTCATCCTCATTCTCTTATTGCAACTAGGGTTTTTACGAAACTTCTTTCACGTGAACTCTCTCTCTCTCTCTCTCTCATGTTAATATATCTGATTATCCATTTTATCTTTTGAATGACATTAATTTATAATGTGTTATTTTTGAATCTCATTGTCATCATTAAACCACATGTTTAAATCTTTCTATGTGCTTCATTTTCATAGCATGTTAATAGATTTGATTATCTGTTGCTTTGTTTTATTCGTTTTATTTCAAGCATGATGATGATGATGTTTGTGATGTTGATGATGTCTTTTATGATTATGATGATGATTTTTGTTATGATAATGATGATGTTTGTTATGATTATGATAATGATGTTTGTGATGATGATGATATAAAACTAGCTTTGGAACTTGATTTCATGATGTTTATGAGGATTTAGGTTATCTTTGGTTTATGTTCTCCTTGTTTATTTAACTTATAGAATGTTTGTGAACTGTTGACTATGTTATCTTTCCTATTGTGTGGAATATCTTATCCTTGTACAGTATTGATGTTTTTAATGATATGAATGATGTTCATCGTAGCAAAATTTCTTTTGTCTCTTTTATGTAATGCGTGAGATTTTGTGTTGTTGCCTCTGTTATATGGATTTGGCAAGAAGTGTCCAACGTGGATACGTGTCTAAAGGTCGGACTTGGTCGTATTATGAAAATTTAACATGATTTTGGCCGAAAATGAAGTGTCAAGTGTTCATACCCATGTCCAAGTGTTGAGTGTCCGACACGGGTACTCAAGATGAAATGAAGAGTTCATGTAACATATTTCTGCATGTTTCACACCTTTGTTAGATATTGAGGATATCATGATAGCTTGTATTCAGTTCTTTGTTCTGTGATTTGAGCATTAATCTCACTCGGTTAGTTCATCATCCAATTGTACTATTTGAATTGAATTAATTGGGTTGGTATTTGACTATCAGTTATTAAGTAATTGCCTTTTGTTGTTGATCTTACTTGGCGAATCCTGTACGGTGATTGAGTGATAGTGATTGCTTTGGGTTGATTATCTTCTCATCTTGTTAGAATGTGGGATCTGGATCATGTGATGACATATTTGTGTCTTCGTTTGTAATATATGATCGGTAATTGCCTAAGTAGAAATATTTTGATTCTAATGGAAATGTTATTGCAGTTTCGTGTTCTTCGCTCTATTGTCTTCCAATGGGTAAAACGAAGTTTCCATGGATGAAGGATGTTGTTCCTTAGGGTACTGAGGCCGACATAACTTGGCAAAACTAGTTGGACCCCTCCACGGCCATCGATGAACATGAGCTTGAAGAAGTGCCACAATAAGCTTCAAGTGTTTGTTTTGACTTTATCAATGTGTTGTTTGATTAAATATTTTTACAGTTTCCAATTGTTGTATAAGGATTAGTTGTACTGATTCTTCATTGTCAATGATAGGAATATTTTCGAGGATGGCTTGATGCAGAGAAAGATGGAGTGGAGTCATAGCATGGAGGAGTGCTTGATGGTGATGAAAAAGATGTAGGAATTTTCAATGTATGTTTACTGATTTCTTGATGTCTTTGTTGCTTTCTTTTTTGGGTAATAATGGGAGTATGGCGTAACTGATATCCATATCTTAGCCTGTAGGAGTGTACTGATCACAAAAAGGTATAACACAAATGCTTTACAAGAAATGTTCCCACATAAACAAACTTCCCGCTAACTTCATCATATAGTTTGACACAATCCACTATCTGTGTAATTGCACAACATGGATAAACATAAAGTGATAAAACATCCTTGATAGTGATACACCCTCAAACTTGAGGTTTGATTGTATTTTGCGCCTTCTGCTGCTCTGCAGTTGCATTACATAGGAAAGCATGTGTCATCAATCTGAATCCCTCTTCTAACCAAACTATCCTTATTCCTTTGTTGATTTCTTATTTGTTCTTTATTTTTGTAGTGGTTCCCCTTCAGCGGACAACATATCACTGGATAGCGAGCTTGAAGACGTGCCACTGTAAGCTTCAAGTGTTTGTTTTTACTTTATCAATGTGTTGTTTGATTAAATATTTTTTACAGTTTTCAATCGTTGTATAAGGATTAGTGGTACTGATTCTTCATTGTCAATGATAGGAATATTTTCGAGGAGGGCTTAATGGATTGAAAGATGAAGAGGAGTCATAGCAGCGAGGAGCGCATCATTGAGATGAAAAGAATGCATGAAATTTTAATGTATGTTTACTGATTTCTTGTTTGTCTTTGTTGCTTTCTTTATTTGGGTAATGATGCGAGTATAAACACCAAAATTTTGACTTCTTTTTTAGTTGCATTAATGTTAGTATTATTAATATCTTTTTTTTTATAATGATTATTATTAAAGTTTATAAAAAGATTTCAAAAAAAATTGAGTTAAAGGGATCCTTTAGTATTGGCATTGGGTTAATTTAGTACATTAGAATTTATCTTTTTTTTTTTTAGCAAACCCAAGGCCCAATTCCAAAAAGACCCACAAAAAACCAAAACAAAAAAAAAGAAAAAAGAAAAAAAAAACAAACTAAAAATCTCTTTTTTGGTGGGGCCCACCAGAAATCAAAAAAAAGAAAGAAAAAAACCCCCTTCCCCTTCTATTATACATGAAGCACTCCATCTTTTATTTATTTATTTTTCCATCTTTCTCCCCCATGTGGCCCCCACCCCTTCCCTTTCTCTCTCCTTTCCTTCCTTTTTTCTTTCTCCTAGTCCCCCTTTCCTTTATTTTGTTTTATTTGTTTTGTCTTATTTTTCTAAAATCCCCTAAAAATCTACATTGTCTCCCATTTGGGTACCTACTTATCTTAGGTTTATTCCTTTCTAAAATAGTCCACACAAGAAAAAGACAAGTTTTGTTTTGGGGTTGAGCTTTAAAACTTCAAAAGGTTCAGAAGTTGGTTTTTGAGTTTTTGGTCAATACTGTAGGAAATATAGTATTGATCAATAACAAAATAATATATAAAAGGAGAAGAGTAGATGACTTATCAAATAATCGTTGCGCCGTGGTATGAGGGCCACTGCCTTGAAAGCGATTTTCGGCACGACTTTGGTGCAAATCGTCTCCGTCGGTCGCTCCCCAAGGTTAACACAACAACCCCCAAACAAGTGCACTCATGGTTGGAGGTTTGGAACTTACACAACTAAAATTGCCCGAAAATAATCACACAAGAGGATATGAGGAGAAGTGTATTGTTTCACATTTCTTTCTATCTCATCCTTTAGTTGGAGATGAACACCCTATATATAAGTGGAAAGCGTAACCGCCCACCACCCATTAAAGTAGCTTTAATGGTTTTATTAGTGGTACATTATGGGGTATGAATTACCCATAATAAATTAGAAGCGGTTACATATACCCCCATTAACTATGGTGTCATTATTCCAACAATCCCCCACAAATGGCAACAAAGGCCAAGTGACTTAATTTCTGGACGAAGAAAAAGGTAGAACACTTAAGTACCAATGTCCGAAGGATTGTATTGATACGTATTGAAGTGAGCAATTGACCGGGCTAATTCAAAGAGTGAAGTACTCTTGAACTCAATGAATTACACGTGGTCAATCGAGATCCCCACAACACATATCTTACCTTACTATTAAAACACAGTGCATCCCTCCTAAGACTTGTCACATGGCATATTCGAGATTGACACATGGGATACCACGTAAGCCCCTAAATTCGTATGGTAATGACACGTAAGTCGCCACGTAAGCCGCTCATACAAGTGTGTTAAGCATTTATTTAACTTAATAAATGCAAAACGACATAATTATTATCATATTGTTCAAGTTATAAAATCAAATAGCTTTTGTTACGCAACTATATAAATTATAATTCTTACTTCAATGGATCTGGATCAGGTTCAGAACATACTTCAAAATGAGACACATATGTCCTATATTTGACTTTATAATGTTCGGTAGAAGTTATAAAATATATTCACTACACATACAATTTCTCCTTGCCATGTGACTCTTCTACGAGATATTTGTTATATTTGTCATGTGACCTTTATATCACCATTGCATCATCATGTATTCTTATGCCATTCGTTACTTTCATTGCATGATTAGTCTTTTAGCTAAATTGTCACCAAAATAGATAATTGAGTATCAAAACTTTTCTAACTAGAACATTTACTTACTTCATTTAAAAACAAAGAAGAGAAAAGACCCTTAATCACATGACTATAACAGCCTTATAATTAAGATACCTACAATAGCACCTAAAAGAATAGACAACATATAAAAGCAAACTAATCCGGAGCATCGCTTATGCAAATTCCGCGATAGAAAAATATAAACGCAATTATGTAGGCCATGCGCACACCTTGGGTCATATTGGTGCTCTAGAAAGATAGCCCCAAATCTTTCATAAAAGGCGGCCAAACCTTTTACACTCACGTAGGTGATTTCATCACATCCATCATAACCAAGTCTACCCAATTCACATATGGGTTTGACTAATAAACAACTGGACTAAGAAACCATTAAGAGGAAATGATGCTCAACCTCTCATATACCAACAGTGAATCCATCAAGTCCGTCTCAACTAGGACCACCCAAAAAATAGGGATATGAAATCATTAAGAGCTAGAGGCTCAACCTCACAACAAGCGGTGAATCCATCAAGTCCGTCTCATAAGGATCACCATATAAAGGCTATGGATTTATTAAGAGCATATGCTCAACCTCACAATAGCACCAAGAATGCCATAGGGATGGGAAAAGATGGTGCACATGAGTAATCTCATAGCTTTGTTTGACCACATTGAACCAATGAAAGTTGGGTATCCACCATGATTTCCTCAATCTAAGGGCTTTAAGCCTCATCCCCCTTGACAGTTCAATAACAACTTGTTAGACCAAGTTCTTTGTATTTTACATTGTTACTTGACCGCACTTTGTCTATTGCAAATGCGTTATCTCTTGCCATTACACACTAATTTTAACAAATCACAATTAAAAGAAATTGGCACACTAAGCCTTCCCAAAATGTATATCAACATGTCTCTCAAGTCTCAATCAATCAACTTCTTGACCTGCCCGCTCAAGAATAGTTAATCATAACATGTTATATACAAGTCAAATTTTAGAGAGAACACCCACAACAAGGGAAAATACATGCTCATTTGTACAAGTATTTATTATTAACTTGTCACATATTTGCATCAATATACCCATCAAACACGACAAATATGACTATCAAAGTGCAAACACATGTTAATAGCATATTAATTCAATAACTCTAACATGCACAAAATATAGAATATTTAGAACCTTTGTTTTTCTTGTGTAATATGCTACCGTGAATTCTCGCAATCAATACACACTAATCATATTGACCTCTTTCAATAATATCTCCATATACAAAGAAAATTTATAATTTTTCTCATCAAAATACGGAGCATATTCTATATATTTCATACGATATTCTTGGTTTATTATTAACCATAAATTTACTCAGTGCCAAACATTAGTTTGTTGTCTCCTCAAGGCATATAGGCTACTGTATATGAGAATAATTATTGATTTCACTAAAAATATTTTAATGCTCAAGATATCTCTACAATTATATAAAATATTTTACGAGCAGAAAATATATATATATATATATATATATATATATATATATATATATATATATATATATATATATATATATATATATATATATATATATATATATATATACACATTTGTGCATGCAAATGAATTTCAATGATTCTTCTAAAACCCAGGTAAGGTTTGCGAAAGTGTTTTTACTGGGTATGGACGTCGTTTATTCAGTTTATCTGATTTTTGTTTTCTTTGTTTCCTCTCTTTTCTTCTGTATCTTGTTTCCGTCACGGAAACCAAAGTGCAGGTGTAGCTGAGTGAGGACGGATTGCTTGAAGTTTAAATGTGGGCTGTTTCTTTAGAACTATTGATTTATTGGTTACTTGGGATTATTGAGATTTTCGGTTTGTGCGCTTGAAGGCAAAGTTGTAATAAGACTTTAATGGACTTAAGTTCACTCATTAGACAACTGTGATATTAATGTTTAGTTTGTTTAGATGCTTCCTTTGATACCTAGTTTTTCCTTTCTGCTTAGCATTTATTCCTTAGCGATAAATGTTGCAGTAGCATCCCTCGGGTTTGGGACGGTTCATCGATGTCGAGTCGTGTATAGCGACGTCGATAGTTCCCAGTAAATCGTTGCGAATTCAGGGGTGTTACATAACCGCCCACCACCCATTAACGTAGCTTTAATGAGTTTATTAGTGGCTCATTATGGGGTATGAATTACCCACAATAAATTAGAAGCGGTTACATATTCCCCCATTAACTTTGGTGTCATTATTCCAACAAATACTAGTATTCATTAATTGATTACTTACTTGAACTCAACATCGGCCAATTGTACAATATTTTGTGTGGGCTTAGTTCACGGTAGACTAAAAATCAATTCTTTTTAAAAAATATCTTTCATGTCCCTGAAAGATTTGGACTATATCCTTTTCACCTTTTGTCCACGGTGGACTAATTCCACACAAGACGAGCTGATTGCCTAATTTTCAATCATCAATTCTTAGAACAAGTCTTGTGTGAGATCATCATAGAAAAATGGTTGGTTAAACTAACGCACTGCTATTGTGAAGCTAATAAGGCGGCGGATTGGTTGGCTAACCATGGGGCGACTCTCAATCAACCCTTGGCACTGTTTATAGATCCTCCTCAAGGAGTGTGTTTCATTTTGTTTGAAGACATTGGTGGTGTCGCTTGGCCCCGGGCTGCGGGGAGTTCTAGTTCTAGTTTTAGTTTGAGTTAGTCTTATCTTTTGTAGTTAATGATTGGGGCGAACCCGCTTGCGCACCCAAAAAAAAATTACAGAAAAATGGGGTTACTATTTAGTAATGTAGAGGTCACTTACGGTGACTACTGATCCTTATTTCATTGAAAAATGACTCCGTCTCACCAAAAGTTTCAGAAATACCGTCTTAAAATAAATCTGTGTGCAATTGTTATTGCCTGGACTCTCTAGACTCGATAAAACGGTGTCTTGATGAAAATGAAATTATAACTAAAAAGGTAAGATTTATACGCTATTAGGTGGTACATGAAAGGATGTTTTCACTGTTTTAGTTATTTTATAGGTTGTGTTAGATGCTGTAAACTTTGGTTTGTTGAGGTTCACGTGTAATGTAGAGTTAGGGATTGAGACGAGTGATACCCTATATAATAGGTGGCTTATCTCTCTCTATTGCTTTTAGTTTATATTGTTCTACTTTTCGTTTTAATGCAATCTCTATCATTTAACCGGAAAAAAGAAAGTAAAATTGTGACTGAAAAAAAGAATTTCGGTCACAGTTTCATTTTTTTCGACGTAGTGAGGATTCATCTCAACTGCTTTTGTTTCAAAATATTTTTTTACTTAATCTAAAGAGTTAGCAATTGTTGATCTTGTTTTCACCCATCTAGTTGAACTTGGACCCTTCGTAAATATATATTATGCATTGTATAAAAATTTGATATGGTGAATACCACGAAACAAAATTTTAAATCCTCTCGTGCTCATCGCCTTTGCATGAACATCTCAGTGAAGCTAATTGACCGCTTTTGATTAATAAACTATGGATGCAACATTTATATTGATCTTAGAAGTTATCAATTCACAAATATTTATATGTTTAATTCATCATTCGGAAAAACAAAAAAAAAAAAAAACATTCAGAAAAAAGAGAAATCACCAAAACTTTTATTGTATTGAAACATAGATAAGAACAAAAAGTAGTTGTAAAATCAGAAACAGGAACAAAGAATACATTTTCATTTACCATTTATATTATATTCTTACACATTAGACAAAGACAAAAATCCAATAACAAGAACTAAAGAAACCAACAAAACTTTCGACAACCCAAATTTGAAAATACCACCATTTTTTGGTTCCTTGAGCTTAGAGGTCTTCCACATTTCTTTTCGGCCAATATTCACTCGCCCTTACTGTAAGTGTAAACCTGAGTGGTGGCGGCGACTGAATACTTTGGTTCTGAATATAGTCTTCATGATCATGTTAGACATTCAGACAACAAAGAAAAAAAACATGTTTGTGAAATTCGTCGATGTAGATTACGATCGCCATGAACATATCTGATCACAAAAGTAAATTGGGCTAGAGTTAAGGTAATTTCATGATATTTTATTCGATTTAGGGTTCCAGATCTAGTAAAAGTAGATTGTTTGAAGTTTTTTTTGTAGTTTTATCGCGTGTATGAATTGCTTAGATAATGTTTGTATACAATATTTTTGTTTTAAATTACACTGTGTAATGTTTGAATTGTAGTGTGTAATGTTTGAATTACATTCAAGAATTCTATGATTAAGGTAATGATTGAATTTAGGGTAATCAAACAATCCAATAACTTCGGTTAGAGCAGAGCCCAAGATCGCAATAATCTTGGACTGTAGCTATAAAGAGAAATATTGGAGATATTGGCTATACGGTTTCAATTAGATAAACTTCTCATATTTGAGCACACCTTACCCATTTTGCATGCCGAATTAGTCATCGTCCGTATTATCTCACAAAGCACTTTGCTCTTAATCTTGAGAATAGTTTCAGTATTCTCATTACAACACCCCATATTTCAAACTCAATGTCCATTATCCTTTTGATAAGTAATGAAATATGATCTTATGTTTCACAATTTTACCCTTTCTTTTTTTTATAGATACCTTTTACAATATTTTAAAATTATTTTTGTAAGTGTATTTTGTGCAATGATATTTTTTATATTTCTAATTCATATAATTTTTTTTTGGATCTACATAATTGTAGTGCCCAACGATTTGACACTCTATACCCATATAACATGCCAAATATCCCATATTGTTGTTTGTAGTGTGTATAGTTTGGCTATGTCGAGTTGGCAAAGAGTGTGTATACATAGGTGGTGTTTCTAGCTTGCAATCAAATGCTTGCAATGCAATCATTTTATAAGATAGTTGTGAGGTGGAAAATAAAGGAGGGGAAGGAAGGAGATGGGAAAAGTAAGGTTGATTACATCACTCAAAGTAATCACCATTATATGGGAAAAGTTGAGCAATTGTGATTACATTGAATGATGCAATCAACCCCACTTTTCCCATCCCTCTCCTCCCACTCCTTCACTTTTCACCCCACGTTTACTCTACAAAATGATTGCATTGCATTACATTTGATTGCAAGCTAGTAAACGAGGCCATAGTGTGTTCTGAAGAGAACACGATGAAAACTCCTATACCTTAGCCTTCATAAGAGTATTTATACTAGAGTCGTAGTAGGGTACGTTTTTTGATTGACGGTTCTTTCTTGTTGGGTCTTGTAAGTGAATTAATGCATTGGTTGTTCAACCTCCCTAAATGACTTGCATAAGCTGATGAGATTTAAATGGACTTCAAGACTCAATCTCTCTTGGACGATCATGTAAATGGAGATTAAGTGAGTCAACCCCTTAACGGATTCATTAATTTTCTTCTTCATTTACTGCTTCTTGAGTTAAAATTTTCGTTTCGTAATTGTAGCCTCGGGTCAACTATTGAAGATATTTATCTCAAAATTTATCTATTCCCAAGAGTACTTTCTCCTCCTCTCTTAGTTTTGTTATTTTCGCCTTGATCTTCCAGTGCTTATATGATGGTTGTTAATTTATTTATTTATTAGTTACTTTGTAATAGTTTGGTATATATCACAACAAGATTGAGTAAGATCAACTTCTTACTAGATAATGACCAATTTTGATTCACTCTTTGATGTTAGTTTGATTAAACCAATCAAAATATCAGTTTAAACTATTGATAATATTTTAGTTAATCTAATATTGTCACTTTATTTTTTGAGATTCAATTAGATGTTCGCATTATCAAAACTAGTTGCGAATTACCATTTATTACTAATATTGACACTTTGATCACATTGATTTTGATCAATTATGAGATTGGTTGCAACTTATTAACACTTATTATTTATTATTATGGTCGCCACAAAAATCTAGCAACCACTTGTCCACTATACAAATGGTCATTAATCATCTTTCTCTTTATCACATTTGCGTGTGTTTTTTTTTTTTTTTTTTTGGGTGAGATGTTTCTTATTATGTTGATACTCAATGATACCTAGCACAATGCGACCATGTCGTCACCAATCACTCGTTCATAGAAGTTAACCTGACAACAACTTGATACCCAACTAAATTTTGAAATGATAATTTTCATTTTCTCTTTTTCTTTCGCATTTTATTTTTCAATTTCTTATGACAGTTTATAAATGACGTTAATTAAAATTTACCATATGGATAATCCTAATATTAGATCTGACTACACCTCCTAACTTATGTGAATCAACATTGTTTCCTTTTTGAGATGTTATATACTCGTTTGATGCTTATCAATAGTTGGGCACTTATGGTTAAGATGAGAGCTGTCAAAAGCTGACACGACACGAACGTAGCGGGTTAGTGTTGAGAGGTTTCGACCCGTTTAATTAAATGGGTCGACACGAGTAACACATTTAGTTAAATGGGTTAGGTTAAGGTTGAGATTTCCGACACGAACGCAACCTGCTTATGACCCGTTTAATTTAAATAGTCAAATTTTAAGTTCAAATAATTAGGAACAAGTAAATAAATTGATGGAATCTCAACTATCTTGAACATTTTAATATTTTTAAGCTATTTAATGTACATTATATATGCTTAAGACTTAAATTTTTGGGTAAATTTTTAAGTTTTTTTTTTCATATTTCAATTAGTTTAGAAAATAAATAAAGATAAACGGGTTAACAGGTCATTAGTGAGTAACACGATTATTAAACAGGTCAGGTGCAGGTAAGGATTTCTGACACGATTAATAAATGAGTTAGGTTTGGGTCAAGGGATTTTCGACCCGTTTAATCTTGACACGAACACGACACGATACGACCTGACCTATTTGACAGCTCTAGTTAAGATCGGCTAGAAATCAAAAAATTTGAGTCATTTGTAGTGCAAAGACATTGTGTTTGTTGGTCAACTAGTTGTAAACTAAATGATGGGAAAAAAATTCTAAAAAATTAGGGGGAAGAAAATATTGTGGCAAATGTCATGCAAAAGGTCACAAAATTAAAAAAAAAAAAGAGAGAAAATCATATAATGGTAAAAAAAAAAGGGTGGTGCTCAATACCGCACCCAACTTATTCAATACCGCACCCAACTTATTCAATACCACACACTAAAAATCAAAGTTCCTAAATTACCCCTAATGTTGTAAAAATAAAAATAAAAAATAAAAATTCATTGATCATCTCCTCTCCTAGCGGCTAACTCGTGATTTTATGACCGAAGAACTGAGTCTGCCATACAACAATTTGATACTTGGATTAAATCATGCAATGACTTCCACTAAATTGATTAAATATTCAAAAAAATAAATCAAATCGTGGCACACAAATGCAAGATCATCATAAATTCATTACGGTTGATGAAATTTTATATTGCTAAAAATTGAAAATTGTGAAGAAAATAGGTGACGTTGAGAGTTGTCACTTGAGTACTTGCAGCCTACTGGGACTCTTTTTAGCCGTAACAATTCTGTATTTGCGCCTGAAGTAGGCGAGTGTGTATTACTTTTGCGCCTACTTTAGGCGTACATGGATTTTTTTTACGCCTACTTTTAGGTGTATATGTATTATTTTTACGCCTACTTTAGGCGTACATGTATTATTTCTACGCCTACTTTAGGCGTATTAATTTTTCGCTTATTTTAGGCGTAGTTGTATTATTTCTTTGCCGATTTCAAAACTGTATCATTTTTGCGTGTCTAATTTGGTTGCAAATTTTGTTGTCTTTAGATTTCAACCAACTAGTACGATGAGAAACCTTGAATAAATTATACTTATATCGTCTATTCTTCATTGTTATAATCTGTGTTGATCAATCAGTTGACTCCATAAATTAGTAAGGCGTTCAAAAGTGTTGTATGATACAAAATAGGTGGAAATATTGACGGAAGAAAGAAAGGGTCAAGGTTAAAAATAAAAAAGGGTATTGTTGTCATTTTTGTGGTATTGTTTAAAGGGTGTGGTATTAATGCGAACTGAAAAAAAAAATGTCAATTGTTTATATTTGCAGGTTTAGGATTTTTTGATTTGGGCAAAAATCCTAGAAATACAACTTAAAAAAGAAGGACAATATTTATTTATTTATTTATCTTTTTTCTATTCACCCAAACAATCCGGTTTTTCTAAAAGTTCAGTTTAGCAATTGCAACTTGACTCACCAGTCATATACTCAAATCAATGCTAACAACTTTGAGAAACAACACTAGTTCAACATTAACAACATAATGAAGACTACCGTTAATTTTGTACTCACTTAGTTACAACAGAATTACGACTATTCTTACTTACATCACAAAACCCCAGTTTACTGTTTTATACTTGTATCTAACAGTTAACTATTGTGCAGTGTGCACTAGAAAATTACTCTGAGTAGAACGTGTTGTCATCCACCGATCTGCATAACCAAGTTGTTATGTAGACTTTTTTGACCCCCGTGTTGATTCCCTTTCATTTGCTAACTAGACTGTGATAAAATGATCACTCAAAGTAGGTTCAACACAAGAATATTATTTTCCAATGCTTTTCTCTTTCTATCTCCACCTTCCTCGTGTATGAATTTTGTAAGTTTGAAAGTGTGGCTTCTCCCGCTCACACAAACACATGTAATATTTTTTGTGCAACTTCTTTTGGAACACTGAATACATATAACAGTTTATTATCCTTCAGTTTCATTGACAATGACCTTGTTGCCCGTAATGATGGGCTCGATCAACTTATTGTTAGACATTGATTATCAGTTTATTCTATGTCATCCAATAGTTGCAAAATAGGTATTTTCACCGAGTATAGTGATTCCTAAACGTGTGTTATATGAAATTTTGCGTGAATTTGTACATCTTCAGGTAATATCAAATGTCAAGTAGTCAAATGGCAGCGTTGTCTCTTCACCTAGGAGCTCAGCGCGATGTCACCAACTCCACTGGAATCCTTTTGAGCCAAAGCCACAACTTGGATAATCTCAACTACAGAGGTTAGACTTTTCGCTGAAATGATAATCCTAGTTGCTTATATTTCAATTATGAAAAATACGTCTTTGACGATCACATAGTCACTTATACAAACAATTTAGGCATATGTGTAATATTTACCGGTGTAGCTTTCAATTCGCCACAAAGCTATTCGATCACAAAAGATATTAGGCCACGTTTGAGATGACTTCATGTTATTTAGGGTTTCCTCATCCTTCCTCTTTTTTGAGAACTTGTAAACACTCTGTTGCAACAAGGATCATGTGTGAGCGCTTTCTCAAACACATTGTTTTTCGCTAGAGATTTAATTTACAACGTCATGGATGCTGACAAGTAAGTAACTTTGAGTATCGAGTGTTTCTTTTTCCTTACATAACTGATGTCGTGCTAATAAATTGACTATTCTAGAAAAGTGTTGTCTTACCGTAATTGAAATACAAAATAGTATTAAAGATATTAAATGTATTTTGTAGATATAAGGTTTTATTTCTAATTTAGAAAATATTTTATGATCCACATATTAATTTGTGCTGTTTAATGATTTGACACTTGATCCTCACTAAGTTGCTTAATGATTCAGGTATGCTTCATATTGTTGTTTCTAGTGTGCTTATTTGGAGTATGTCGAGTTGACAATTGTTATTGGGTGCATCTAAATGAACTCTACCTTGGTGGGTTACTCGAGGAGAGCATCTAAATAATGTGTCTGGTATGTATTTAGAAAGATCATGAAGAACCATTTACCTTCACAATAATAGAATTTATACTAGAATTGGAATATGATAGGTATAATTGACATGCCTCTTATTGGGTCTTCTATGTGAATTAACCCAGTGGTTCTTAAACCTCCCTAAACAACTTGGATTAAAGTTGATATTTTAGATGGGCTTCAAGACTCAAGTTTATATGCGTGACGTTCCCATTAATGAATAGTTAGTTCATGGGTATTGTGTTTTGGTAGCTAGCTAAAGACTAATATATTTATATTTATTGGGAAAGTTTGCACCAAAAAAAAAATATTCATTGCAGATACACCTTGTAAATTTCACAATTCTTGTACGATAATCGTAAATGGAGGCTTGATGAATCAACACGTTAAAAGACACACAAAATTCTTCTTTATTAATTACTTCTTGAGTTAAACTAGTTACATTCTCATGCGATGCATGGTTTGTGTGTTTATAACATCTAACATATTTTTATTGGTACAAACTTGAGATAATATTTTTTTGCCTATGCCACATCTTGCTACGAATTAATCTCCGAACTTCTCTATTCTATACTCAAATCAACTTTCTTGTTTTCCTGTTTGATTCTAGTTGCATGCCCCGCGTGATGCACATTTAAATATATTTGGTTCCAAATAAAAATATTTCATTGTGGTAATTTATTATTATATACATTCTCTAATAGACATATGGTGCCTAATAGAAGATACATGCACCTATTCTAATACTAATTGAAGATACATGTACCTATACTATGACATTACGGTAAGAATTAAATAGTACTAATAGAAGATACATACACCTATACATCTACACAATTTGATCGTATGTCAATATTTGCTCATGTGTCAAAACTTACGTGTCAATCTAGTAAGAGTGCACATTCCCCGTGCATTGCACAAGTATTAAATTTTTTTTGTTATACTATTTAAATTGGGTAGTAAACTTGATAACATACATTACTTTTAAAAAAATGTTAATAAATTAAACTTGGTGGTTTTTCTTTCCTATAGAAAGTAAATTATATACTTGCAAACCATCAATTCTGAAACGAATATAGACAATTCCGTAATCCTTAGAGCATATTTCGTGCCAAAAAAATACTTTCATTCAAAAAGTATGAAACAATATTTGTTGGATTTGTCTTGAAAATTACTTTCATACTATTACTTATTTAGTATAAATGAAAATTATGGTCAAAATTTGACTTATAAAGGTATGTAATTATGGTTATTTTTTAGAGTAATGTATCGAAGTCTACTTGTCAAGATAACAATTCTTTATATTTTCTTATATGCCCCATGCGAGGACAAACTTGTAATCATATTATGAAATATGAAACGTAACTAAAAATAAACCGTACAAAAAGAAAATGTGTGGAATAACACTAAACTTAGGATGATACAAATTATTAAGTTATTATAACGCTCCTTTAATCATACAACAACTCAATTGAGCAAATAGATTTTTTTTGTGATTATTATATGCATGCATTATTATAAAAAAAATTTAATGAAATGTATTTGTAAGATACATGTACTTGACTTTTGGAGATAAAATATTATTTAATAAAAGAAAATATGTATTAATGTAGGTTCATGCATATTAAATAAAGATGACATGACAAGCTACGTGGATGTGCCTTGCTTATGTGGACGCCCACGTGTACATCAAGCAATGTGCAACATCCACTTATATATATATATATATATATATATATATATATATATATATATATATATATATATATATATATATATATATATATATATATATATATAAAATAGCTTTTTTGTTTTGTAATTGTAGCCTTGATGAGTTAATTGTTGAAGATGTTGTCTCAAAATTATCAATTAACAAGGCTGTGCTTGGCACAAACAAGTATAGCTTTTAAATAAAAGTTACATCTTGAAACTCGCAGCTAGTTTTTATTACTCTCTGCTACCACATAGTTTGCCAAATTATTTTCAATTTGAAACTACAATTACAACTAATTTTGTGGAACCATTAATACTAGCTTTCAAGTTACAGCTAATTTATACATCTTTGTCCCCTCTTTACTTGAGCATGTTGAAACGGCACGGGTTTTAATGAGAGTTCACTTTGTCACCTATTTTCCAATTATGCCCTTGACTCTTGGCCATTTTCTCTCTCCTCCCTAACGAGAAGTTTTTCTCTCCTCCTCCCATTTTATCCCACCAGCAACTGCCACCACCACCACCCTCCTCTCTCTGTCCTCCATCTCCCTCTCCGCCCTTCACCCCACCACCATATTACCACCACCGAAACCCACCCCCACAAGCCCACCACCGAAACCCACCCCACTGCCACCACGAAGCCCGACCATCCCCACAACCTCACCACAAAAACCCATCCCACCACTGAAAAAGCAACCCACCACCAAAGTTCAAAACCCATCCCCACAACCTCTACCACGAACCCTACAAACACAACCCCACTACCAAGAAGCCCACCCTCCCCCCCCCTACGATCTCGCACCCCCAGCTACCACAAAGCCCACCCCACAACCCCAACACCACGATCTCCTCTTCGCTGCCACCACGAAGCCTACCCCGACAACCCCACCACCGAAAAGAATACCCCAACACGAAAACCATGGATCTACCCACAAACCCAACCACCACCACCACCACCATCGATCTTGCCCCATTTCTCAAGCCAATAAATTTACCAAGTGAAAGAGGAGAGAGAGGGAACCCGAGAGGAGAGAGAGGGAATCCGAGAAGAGAGAGATAGAGAACACGAGAGGAGGGAAAGTATGATTTTACCGGTTACCGGGGTCATTTTTCGGCCACCATCATAACGTTCCGGCCACCGGGCATCACTTAGGATAGAGAAATTGAGGGGGAAAGGGAAGTGCCTAATTGACAAAATAAAAAGAAGAATGAAGGGTAGTTGAGAACTTTTGCCCATAAAAACTTTCCATTTTAGGTAATGCCCAAGTAAAAGAAGGACTAACCAAAAAGGAAAGTGTCCAAGTAAAGAGGGGATAGAGGGAGTACCATTTTTTAGCAATCTTCAACTCTTTTCTCCTAATTTATTTCAACTTTTAGCATTCTACAGCTATAACTACAAATCTATAATTAATTGTGCCAAATATAGACTAATATTATCTTGCCCTTATCTCAAATTTTATTATTCTGACATTGATCTTTCAATGTGTGTCTCATGTTGTCAATTTTTGTTACTACCACAGTCATAGTTTGGCAACTACCAAAACAAGATTGAGTAGGATCAACTTCATTCTTAATATGAGAGATTCACTTATTCATGTTATTTGATTAAATTAATTATAATATCAATTAAAATTTTTGATAACGTTTAAGTTAAATCTAATTTCGAATCTTTATTTATTGACACTCTTAGTTAGACGTTTCTCTTATCAAAATAATTTACGCGAATGGTAAAATCCAATTGCCAATCACTATTCACTTCTAATTTGACACTTCAATTAAATTGGTTTTGAATAGTTATTCGATCGATTGTAACTAATTAACACTTATTTTCATGGTTGCCATAAAAATCCTGTAACCACTAGTCCATGATTAGGGTCGTCTTCAAATATTTTTGGAACCTGTGCTAAAATTTAAGATGATGCCTTATAAATATTTTGACAGTTGAACTTTATATTCAATCCATTTCTCCATCTAATCAAAAATTTCTTATAATTTTAACTAATTTTTAACCCTACAAATGAGCAAAACTCATTCCAACAAAAATAGAAATAAAGAGAAGTACAAATTTATGAAATATACACCTTTCATAAGTCAATTTCAAAAATCCTGAAATTTTCAAATTTTTTTTTTTAAAAGCCTAGAAAATCAACGTGCAAATTAATAAGAGTAGGTTGGGGAAACTCTTGAATGAATTCAACCCCAAAACCCACCCAAAAAAATAATTTCTCTATTTACAAAATTAACTCTTTGGCTATCATATAAGACAAGGATGACTCGATATAAAGAATTTTGACTTGGTTTGAGGCTATCAAAATGTTTATTGCTAGGCCCAGTATTTGAAAGATTCAAACACCATCATCAACGATCGAGTACAAATGGTATTTGGGGCAGAACACTAGAAGGGAGAGAGAAAATGCATAACCATAATTCCAATATGAGAGTGAGAAGATCAGAGAAAAAGAGGCGATGGGAGGATATGAAGTTGAACTTGAATATGTCAATAGGATAAACAAAATGTCTCTTATAAGGCAGGCTCAACATGAGACCACCTCTATAACCAAGCATAGCAAGACGTCATATGAGTTTTATGTAGGATAAATACATGAGTGAAAAGAAGAGGAGAAGAGATTAGAGAGACCAATTCTCGAAATCAATAAAAAAATTAAATTAATTTCCTTACCTTAATTCTGGAATTGATAAAAGTGTGTTTCGGAAATTGGAGAAGGAATTTGACAACTTAGTGAGAATACTAAGGGTGTGTTTAGTTGAATCTTTTCCTTTTCACTCTCCTACTTTTCTGTTCTTGTTATGCCCTGTGTTTGAATATTATTTATTTTTCCTTTTGTTTTTGGAAAAATGGATGTGAATAATCTCACATTTGGGCGACTGTACAAGAATAATCTCACAAATGACTTTACCCCAGAATAATCCTAAACATTAACGGCGTTATCGCGGATGGACCAAATGAAGATGGAGTTACCATTCCGTTAACTCCTCCATCTTCACCACCCACTCACCTATCTCTCTCCCTCTATTACAGCCATTAACGGCTAAAGGCGAAGCTCAATGACGATGAGCTCGACGCCGACGATTTGTCCATCATACTGTCCACTATCGTCATTGACTATGGGACAACCAATCATCTCTCTCTGCTTATAAATTCAAGCCATTTCAGTTCGATGATGTGCAGGATTTTCACTAGATTGCTTCCCATGATGGGTTCATCTCTATTTCTGGCTTTGGCTATTTTACTAACAATTTAATGAGAAACTTGAGATTAATGGGTTAATTGTGGTTGTGGGTATTGAAGATTGTTTAATTATCTTTTGGAATATGGATATGAAACTTGCATATCGCATACAACAGAACATTGACCTTGACCAAAAATGTAACTTTATTAATATAGCAAACCCAAATTGAATATAAACTTTGTCTAATCTTGATAGAGACATATCGCCGGCGTCGAGCTTGATTTTCGCCGCCATCGAGATCTGTCTTTCGCCATTAATGACGGTAGTAGAGAGGAGAGAGAAGTGTGCGTGAGTGGGTGATGAAGATGGAGAAGTTAACGGAAAGTTAACTCCGTCTTCATTTAATTCACTCATGTTAATATCGTTAATGTTTGGGATTATTTTGGGCTAAAGTCATTTGTGGGATTATTCTTGTACGACTGCCTAAATGTAGGATTATTCACATCCATTTTTTCTATTTTTTTTATTGGATTCAACGTATTGAATACAATTTAATGATGGATGATAGTGACAACTTTTCATCTGTGAGCTTTATGAGTCTCTCACGCTCATGAAGCTTCTTCATTATATTCATTAGCTTCTCATGTAACAATATATGGAACAGAACCCAACGATGGGATGAACTCATCAAATATTCACAAAGGTCACTAGCAATCTCCGTTCATCGTTGACAGAAATAAAAGGGACGATGGTGACCAGGGAGAGAGACAATGTCACAGTGCATATTTTTCTCTCTGTTCTATGGGTTGAAGGGGTAAGAGAAAGGAGAAAAAAAAGAAAAGGATAATTGTATCTAATCTAAACTAATTCAGTGATGTTAGCAAACATGAAATAATAAAAACGGTAGACAAAGGTTTATATATGAGCAAGCTTTAGTTAAACTACTACATAGCGGGAAAAAACAACGCTTTGTGGGCTTTTGTTCCCCCAGCTTAAGCCCTTCTACTTACTGAAAAATTGCCCAACCTAAATAATTTTCCAAAGCCAGAGAATCATCACAGGGCCTCCTTTCAATCGCCGGCGTTAAGCGACGGCCGCACCACCCCCACACAATTTTCTCTCTCCTCCAAAAATGGGCAAAAAAGGAACACCATCAAAACGACCATCAACACTATCACCAGCAATAATCCACCGTCGTATAGACTCATGCAAAATCAACCATCTTTCATCAGACGCCATTGCTGAACACCTTTATTCATCTTACCCTGATTATAAACACTTCAAACTCATCCCTTTTCGTACTAAAATCCATCAAATTCTCCATACCAAATCATCTCCTTCTTCTCGTCACCAAACCCTAATCGATAACGATGTCGAAAATGGCACTGATGATGAAAATGGTGATTTATTGGAGCCGCTTAGGAAGAAACAGAAGCAGAAACAAGTTGTTGATGAGAGAGAAGAGAGACTTTTGAGGAGAGAGAGAGAACATGTTAGGAAGAATAAGTTGGGGTTAGGAGGGAGTGGGACTCCTTCGACGATTTCCGAGGATTCGGAAACCGAGGTTTCGACGTCGTCGGGGGAAGAGGATGATGCTGTTTGTGGTGTGGATGTTGAGCCGGAGTTTGATTTGATGAAGTCCATGCTTAGAGCTGGATATGGCGGGTCGAAATCGAAGGAAATAAAAAATGAGGAGAAGAATGTGGAGGTGGAGGATGTGAGGAGAGAGAAAAGGGTTGGGGGTATGATGGGCGGAGGAGGGGAGAAGAATTCGAAATCGAATTCGAGCCAGGAGGGTAAGGGTTTAAGGGGGGGTTTAGGTGTAGGTTTAGGAGAGAAAGGGGAAAGTAAAGAGGGGCCTAGGTTTAAGGATTTAGGGGGGATGAAGAATGTATTGGAGGAATTGAAAATGGAGGTGATAGTGCCATTGTATCATCCACAGTTGCCTCAATGGTTAGGGGTTAGGCCAATGGCTGGGATTTTGTTACATGGACCGCCCGGTTGTGGGAAGACGAAATTGGCGCATGCTATTGCTAATGAGACTGGTGTTCCTTTTTATCAGATTTCTGCCACTGAAGTTGTTTCGGGTGTTTCTGGTATATTCTAATGTCTGTTTTTATTTTGTGTTAAAGTTATTAGTTTGATGATTGTTTGTTAGTTTGTTAGTTAGTTGTTGTTTTACCTTATTTGTTGCAAAGATAGGAAAAGGAAAAAATGAGAATTGTATATATGTATGTATGCATGTATGTATATGGGTTTGTGCTGTCAAACTTAGATTGTTGAGGGTTCTTGTATACGTTTTGCTGGTGTTGGGCATTCTTGTATGAGGAATTGAGGTTTTGTAATTGGGGTAATATGTTTGGTGTGTGGAAAGTTGGTGCTTTATATCTGTTGTCATGAACTTGAGATAGCAACATATGTTTGCAAATGATAGTGAAAACCTTTGTATAATGTTGATTCCCTGAAGGTCAATGTGGTAGTGTTGCTGAATGCTGAGCTACTAAATCTGTAGAAAACATGCTTTTGTTTTTACTTTTCTGCTATTGAAGTTCTTACTGACAGGGCTAGGACATGCTTTTATGTGGAGGTTGTTTAATCTTTTGTCTTAGTGGGAAGGGGGATTATTTGGTTGTTCAAGGAAGCTGGGTTGAGTTACTACAAGCAAAGAACTTGACATGCTTGAAATATATATAACTAACTTAGGAATGTCTGCGAGATGGGTGTATTCTAGTTGTTGAGAGGAATTGTCATCCATTTCAAATGAAAATTTTGTAGTGTTGGCCACTTAAACTTGTGTAGTGACGATGAAGGCATGTGTGATTCATTATGTTTCTTTTTCGAGAGTGGATTTGTGTGGTAGCTATGTTCGAATGTCCAGCTTTGCACAACTCACCAGAGGTACTAAACAAAGAGTTGAAAGGTGCAAAAAAGTCTGACTTGTGCTGAATCTTGTAAGCAAGTGTCACAATGTAGTGCAGTTACTCTTCTTCCATGTAAAGTTAGCCGAAAGAGTATTTTGATTGATTTAGAGCATTAAATAGTATAGGAGTATATTGGCTAGAAGGCTCCATATATCCCCGAGTTTATTAGTCGTCTTCACTTCATGATGCACCTGTTGCTTCATGCTATTCGAGCAACGATGGTTCTTGTTACCTTCATTAACGAAGGGCTCCCCATGAAAGAGAGGTGGAGCTGTGCAGGAGCTTACCTGTTACGGAGTTTAACCTTTCTTCTTAGTATTCTAGAGACCATTCATTTAGTACTTAGAGCATTTTGTCACAATGTAGTGCAGTTACTCTTCTTCCATGTAAAGTTAGCCGAAAGAGTATTTTGATTGATTTAGAGCATTAAATAGTATAGGAGTATATTGGCTAGAAGGCTCCATATATGCCCGAGTTTATTAGTCGTCTTCACTTCATGATGCATCTGTTGCTTCGTGCTATTCGAGCAACGATGGTTCTTGGTACCTTCATTAACGAAGGGCTCCCCTTGAAAGAGAGGTGGAGCTGTGCAGGAGCTTACCTGTTACGGAGTTTAACCTTTCTTCTTAGTATTCTAGAGACCATTCATCTAGTACTTGATGTTGATTCACGTGTTGGGTTGGGGACTTCTGTAGGGTCTTCTTCTCAAAGCCTTCCTTGATCTCCTTTACAATATCTCAATTTCGCTCTTGCTAGTTTCATTTGGAAGTTTAAGGTTCCTTTAAAGGTGCGGGCTTTCACTTGGAGTTTGGTGTTGGGCAGGTTGAACTCGTGATATGCTGCAGCAGCAGCTATCATTCTGGGCTTTGTTTCTGGACATATATGCACCGTGGAATTGCTTGCAGTTTGTGGGGTCGATAGTTTGTGAGTTTGGTTGTTGGTTGAGTGTTTTGCTTTTCCTGCTGTATTAGCCACCACCTTCTGGTTCGATATGTTTTGGTTTGGGAGGAGTAAGGAGTATAAAGGAGTATAAGTTATTGTGGCGCTGCGCTTGTCTTGCGATCTTTGGTGACTTTGGTGAAGTGTAACTCTAGGATTTTTGATGGGGCTGGCAGGGCAATTGAGCTTGTGCGTTTGGTGTATTTGGTGTTATTATGTGCCAAAGCAGCTGAGGTTTTCTAAAAAGGTGTGTCTTACAGACATACAGCGGCGTTAGAGGGGTTTGGAGTTAGCTTACTTTTGGAGGACCTGGTGTCCTCTATGATAGTAATTACCTTTTCATATGATATTAATAAAACATTTGTTATCTAAATAGGAGCATATTGGCTAGGAGCGACCTTTGTATAGATTCTTTAATTCATACAAAAAAGTAGCAATGAAAAACTCTCTTTGAATGTCCCGGAATGTTGTCATATTCCCACTTTACATTGAGACGCTGCAAAGAATTATGCACCTATAAACGTTTTTCAAAGCTGAATAGATTTTAAATTTTGATGGATTATGGCTCATATTCTTTGATCGATGAAACAGGATTTGTATGCATAATAAGTCATGCCATATCAAATGTATGGAATGGTTGGAGTTCTGTGTTCAGTGTGTCTTATGCTAGATTACGAGTTGGATGCAGTATATTTGATTGGTTAAAGCAAATATAGTCTTGCTTTTTCTTGTTACATTTTCCTTGTATCTGAGTTCACACTTTTATATTTATTTATTGTGAGACTCACAATTTTAGTTATCACTTTGGAAACTTCAGGTGCATCAGAGGAGAATATCCGTGAACTTTTCTCGAAAGCATACAGAACTGCTCCTTCAATTGTATTCATTGATGAAATAGATGCAATTGCATCTAAAAGAGAAAATCTACAGAGAGAGATGGAGCGGCGAATTGTAACCCAATTATTGACTTGCATGGACGAATCCCATATGCTTGTTCAGTCCGGTGATAAGAATTCTGAATCTGCTGACAAGAGATCAGGGTATGTGCTTGTAATTGGAGCTACTAACAGGCCTGATGCTGTTGATGCAGCATTAAGGAGGCCTGGAAGATTTGATCGGGAGATTACATTAGGAGTTCCTGATGAAAATGGAAGAATTGAGATACTATCAGTGTTGACACAAAAGCTAAGGCTTGCAGGTGATTTTGATCTGATAAAAATAGCCAGGGCCACTCCTGGCTTTGTTGGTGCTGATTTGACATCTCTGGCTAACAAGGCTGGAAATCTTGCTATGAAAAGAATCATTGATCAAAGGAGGCTGGAGCTGTCCAAGGACGATGGGGAACAGGCCGAGGAGTGGTGGAGGGAACCTTGGTCGCCTGAAGAGATGGAAAAGCTAAGCATTACGATGGCTGATTTTGAGGTAATCTGGAAGCAAAATAATTATGGCTCAAGGCCTCTATGGATCATGTACTTGTGGCATTTGCTATTGCTCCTCTCTTTGCTGCATAGGATTTAATGTTCATTTCCTCTTCAAGAGCACTAATTTTCCTGTTTAGTATTAAGAGAGGTACATATATATCAGTTTTCGAGACACCGAAGCCCTTGCAACGTAGAAAAAGTTCAAGCATCAAATATACAGCTTGTATTCTCTGCTCATAGTGATGCTTACTGCTTACAGTGATGCTTTTACGCCCCCCCCCCCAAGAACAAAGAAGAAAAAAAGTGAGGAAAATGCTACATAGTTTGCATTCTCTGCTTATAGGGCATCTCATGTGATTTTTGCAGGAGGCTGCAAAAACAGTGCAACCTTCTTCAAGAAGAGAAGGTTTCTCTGCTATTCCTAATGTAAAGTGGGAGGATGTTGGAGGACTCAACATTTTACGTGAGGAGTTTGAACGTTACGTTGTTAGGCGTATAAAATATCCTGAAGATTATGAGGTACTTGGGAATGTTTTTTGTTATTTATATATTTATCAATCTATTTTAATTGTTTTTTCATTCTTATCATTTACTTTGGTCTCAATTGTGGATATTTTGTTCTAAGTTGCAAGTTTTGACCCTCAGAGTGCTAGTGACTCCAGACAAATTTCATAGGGCGTCTTGAAATTCTGAGTGGGTGATAAATTCTGTGATACAAACTTAAATTCTGATGACCATGTTGGTTTTCAATTTTCTTTACTTTTTTGGGGCCAAAGTCTGGTTTAAGTGGAATATATGGTCTACCTATAGAAAGAATTGATATCTTGGCCGTGGTTATAAGAAAGTTTACTTTGCTATTTCCACAGATCGGATGACTCCATAACCAGGATGTGCACTCCCTTCCATTAATTGTTGACTTGCAATTTGTGAATTTGTTATTTGTGACTATTTTTCTATTTTTATTGATAATTAAACTTATTTTATTAATAAGAGAAATGAGCCGAAGCTCACAAGGCAGAGTCTAAGCTCCACAAAACCAATACAGTATACACCAAAGCAGAAAAACACCCCTCGAGCCTACACTTAATACATCCAAAGTGAAAACAATACAAAACAAAATCGATCCAACACCTAGACACTAAAGAAGCAACACCCAACAAACAATAAAAAATAAACAGCCACGCCTAGAAAAAATCCAGAAAAATCCTCAACAACCAAAAGAGAGCTCCTTAGAGATCAGACACTTCATACTCAACAACCAAAAGAGAACTCGCCTAATCTACCAAAATATGGAAGACCTCTATAAAAGTTTGCCCACCTTACCTGACAAATGCACTCTACGTACTCAGCCTTTCATTGCCTTCAACCACTCATCTTCTTCCTCTTTGAGTACTTTCTCAATTCTGGAAACCATGGAAGAGTCACCTGTCTTGTAAGAAATTCCAAGCTTCTTTGCAAACTTCAGAATCTCGAATGAGTTGTTGGATTGAAAATTCTCTTGATTGAGACTCACGTGAGTAGAACTCGGAACTCCTGAAAGTCTATGACCCATCACAATTGGCCACGTCTCAGCTCCCCTTCATTTCCCACTACAAGAGCCCTTTGTTTCTTCTCCCTTCTCCGCCTCTTATCCACTTTCTTATTATGGCTAGCTGCTATGAAACACAGCGGAGTGACATCCTCAAAATCTGATGCCAATTCCTCATTATCAAGTAAAGACTCCCCACCTTCATTCTCAACATATGTCTCAGTGTAGTTACTAAAAGGCTCTATATTCTCAACCACCTGCGGATCTTGAAGAGGTTGACTACTCCTTTCATCCTTGTTGAAGGAGTGAGTCCTCGTCAAACTGGAGTCAATAGCGGCCTCGATGGAAGTGCCACCCTCATCGTTGACCCTGTCAAAAGGGCAGCTGTCAACAAGCTCCTGAGGTTCCAAGGTCCCAACGTCATCTGGACTAACAAAATCAGATTTTTCAAGGTCACGGTTACTATCGGCAATGGTGTATACTCCTGAGAACTTGAGGCACTAACTTGTTATTTGTGACTATTAAAGCTTCATAATTATGTTAGAGCACATAAAATATGTTTTTGGTTACTTTTCAAGGTTCCTGACTACCCTTGCAACTATATATAAGAAACATACCATGTTTTTGGTTGTTGGTTTATTGTACACTATGCATTGTGGCTGCCTCCAGTTATTATGCTTCTATCACACAGTTTGATTCCTAAACTTTTTTGCAATACTAATTTCTGACACTATTGGCTTTGTAGGAATTCGGAGTAGACTTGGAGACTGGTTTTTTGCTTTATGGCCCTCCTGGTTGTGGGAAGACTCTGATTGCCAAGGCTGTCGCTAATGAGGCTGGAGCCAACTTTATACACATCAAGGTTTGTTCTCTTTCCCCCATGTCCATGCGTCACATTAATGGAGGGGCCTTTAGCAATTTATATTGCATATTCTCTATGCACTTATCGGTTGATGTCATTATCGGTTTTTGTTGTTTTTTAGGGTCCTGAACTGCTAAACAAATATGTTGGTGAAAGTGAATTGCATGTACGGACAATATTCAGCCGTGCAAGAACATGTGCTCCATGCATTCTCTTCTTTGATGAGGTAATTATCCTTGGCTTCTTTCTAATGCTCACTGTTGTCCATGTCGCTGATCATGATTCCGTGGTCACTCATCAGACATAAAGTAACATACAGTCACAGACAGGTTTATTATTTGCAGCTTTGGTTTCTCCATTTAAGATGTGTTAGGCGGCTAGTAACTCACCATGCACTTGCCATGTACCGTTATTGAGTTATGAGTGGCATTCCTACTAAGGTCGTAAAGCCTTCATTACTGATGTGGAGGAGCTCAAAAATCTTTCTATGGCCTTTTATAATGAGCTACTTATCTTGTGGTTCTCATGCTTTAGACAAGGAGATCCTGCTGTGCAATCTCCCAAGTGTATAGAAGGTAAAGAAACTTGCTTGCACTCTTTTTCTCTGCATTTGGAATCTGTGCAACGGGTGTGGAGGAAGTTTCTCCGATGAGATGGGAACTCTTGGATCACTCCGGATACAAGTGAGGATCACTTGAAAGTTTATCATGTGGGCTTTGGGAAGGGTAAGGAGCTGAAATTATATGGTGTGCTTTCCAAGGTATTTTTGGTGTATAGAGGAACCCTCAGATTATTGCAGGGAGGAAAACAAAGGTTGAGTTTGGATGGGGTAGGGCTGTGTTTCGTGCTTCTCTTTGGGCTATGGCTGCTGGATCTTTTAGAATCTAGCTAAATGGGTTAACTTGTGATATAAGTGATTATAGTTCTTTCAGAACACCCTGTCTTTCTAAGCTGTAGTTTTTCTTTTATCTATCAAATATTTAATTCTTTAGAAAAGGAAGAAAAATGAGTCCCTTAAGCTTCATGGTCTGCTTGACTCATGTATAATCAATTTCTCTTTGCCCAATGCTTTCTTTTATTGCGTGGTGCATTTGAAGTCTGGTCACGCTATGTCTCCAATCCAATGCCTTGAGTTTTTGGAAATTGGTCTCCACAAGCAACTCTTGCAACTCAAGTAGATGAGCCTTAGTGGAGAATCTGGATGGAAGAAGCCTTTGTGAAGAGGGAACAATGAAAGGGGAAGCTAGGTATTTTACTTGTTTGCATGGGGGAATCACAGGCGATTGGGGAAATCAATGATCACATTCAGTTACCCTTTAGCCAATTTGTGGTTTATTTGACAAACACCTCTTTATCTAAAAATGTTTATTTGACAAATACCCAAACATCAGGGGACATCTGGGGTTTGTATAACCTATCTCCAACTTGGCCCTGTAGCTGTAGGCCTGACTGCCGGTATAGCCAAAAGATATAACGTCAAGGGCTTATATGACTTTAATTGTTCTTTTTAAATACACTGCAGTTTGTGAGGGTAATTGCGATAACAAAACAAGGCAAAAGCAAAATGGCATTGTCTAGAAGTTATGAACTGATAACTTCCAAGTGATCTGGCCTCTGTGCTCCTCATGTAACGACAATTGGCCTCAAAATTCATGGAGTGAAAATAAAACAGAGATATAGTTGCATAAGTGGTCTTTGCAAGCCAAAGTTTCAACTCCTTCCGTGGCATGTACAGTTTCATGCCATCACCTTCAATGGTTCTCTTAAGAATATTCCTTTTTCCTTCCGTGTAGCTATTTTGAAGCTTGATCAGACCTTCAGACTTCACTATTTACTTTTGACCTTTTGTTACATTCTTGATCCTCTTGTTGTCATTTTCTATTTGTCCGTCAATCCAAATGTGGCTAATTCTTCACTACCGCCTTCTTTCAGCTAGTGCTTCAAAAAATTTCTCCCTGATGCTTTGAGGAACCATATGAATTCTATTGGAGCCATGGTCCATGACATTGATTTGTAGTATTTTGCCTGGGGTTTGGAATTTTTTGGAAATTCTGAACATATTGTTGTAGTTTAATCATTCAGAAGGTGGTTGTGAATTTGAGCAATTTGGCTGAGAATAAGGGCTATGATTTCAGGGTGGTTTGCAGCCCCAGTAATTTCCACCCCTCTTTTTCATGTTCTCTCAAATCTCAGACTTCGTGCTGCCTAACTGAGGAACATTGTATCAGACACCCAAAGTAACGCGGTACACTGAATGACTAAAAGCTGTCTGGGGAGCTCCTTCAGTAAAGATTTCTGCATTCCTCTAACCAAATACATAAAATAGTAGGAACAACCTTTCTTGTCTTCTTGGCAGTCAATTTTCTTACGGTCCTTTCTAGATCAAAGAGTATGTAATGCAACATCTATATAATACTAATTTCTGTATTTCCTTTATTCACGTGCAACATGCAAATGGAACTTGTAATGATTTGGTTTCTGTACAACTGTACTTCCTTTTACTTGCATGGAAATGGAATTTGTCTCAAAAGAACAATAAAGTAATTAGGAGGGTTGTCCATGATCTTTGATCTGAAGTCTTTTTCGTCACTTTTAGGTGGATGCTTTGACAACAAAGCGTGGCAAAGAAGGGGGTTGGGTCGTTGAACGGCTTTTGAACCAGGTATCATGCATTGCTGAATTTGGGAGCCATTATGCCAACTTGATTTATTACGCGCACTTGCTGAAAGTATTATGCAATTTCCTGCAGCTTTTGATTGAGCTAGATGGAGCAGAGCACAGACGTGGTGTATACGTAATAGGTGCTACAAACCGGTATATACATGCTGTTGATATTGATACTTATTGATTAGTTATCCAATTGTTGTATGAATGGAAAATGAAACTTATCTGGTTATGCTAGGCCTGAAGTAATGGACCGTGCAGTCTTGAGGCCTGGGAGATTTGGAAAACTACTATATGTCCCTCTACCTAGTCCTGATGAGCGTGGCTTGATCTTACAAGCTCTAGCTAGAACAAAACCAATAGATGCGAGTGTGGATTTGCTTGCTCTCGGAAGGAGCGCGACATGTGACAATCTGAGTGGCGCTGACCTTGATGCACTGGTTTGTTATTTACATGCAATTTCTATGACAGTTGTTAGCACCCTAAATTTCAATTGCACCCCGGTCCCCAAAATGGGAAAAAAAAGGAAGAGGCAAAGAGAGTGAGTATAGGATATGTATTGAGGATCGATTTGGTTTAGTTAAGGGCGTGTTTCTGCTTACTTTAACAGATGAATGAAGCTGCAATGGCTGCCTTGGAAGAGAAGCTGGCTGCTTTTGAAGAGAAGCTGACATCAAAGGAAAGTATTTCAGATGCCACTCCATTTACCATCAAGCCTTCACATTTTGAGCAAGCCCTTAGGAAAGTCACCCCATCTGTTTCGGAAAAGGTACTCCTATATTTTCTCAATTTTAAATAAATGACACCCACCTGGTTCTTTGACCTTGTCTAATCCTTGTGTCTTCTCTCTTTTCTTTCTGGGAGCAGCAAAAAAAGTTCTATGAGCAGTTGTCAGCGAGCTTTCGAGCAGCCTGAAACCACGAAGCTTTAGGACTGCAAGGGCTGTCCTAAAGGCTTGAGGGTTTTGTGGGTTTTCTGGACATGAGGTCCATTTGTTGTATACTTGTATTCTTATTTTTGAAGCGGGAGATGGAGTTGTATTTATGAGGTTGATGTTTGACAGAGTGAATTTATAGGATTTGAAATTTGTAATTTTTTGACTACTGATGGCAAATCAATAATACACAATTGATTGATCAAAAAAATAATACACAGTTGGAATGTAGTTTTACCCAAAATTTGGGGTACGTGTGTCCAAAGACTCATGTGAATTATTTTTTTTTTATTTTTTATTTTTTATTTTGTTTTTTTGTTTTTGAGTAGGTAAGAAGTGTAAAGAAAAGTTAAGAGCTCCTCATCTCGAGGCCGACTCTCAACTTATCGTCTAGTAGAATAGAATCAAGCTCATGTGACCACGAAGTATCCCAGTTGAAGCTTCCTCTAGTTAGAAGGCCGAAGGAGGCCATCCAATCTGCAGCTCGATTACCTTCCCGGAATATGTGGTTTACTGTCGCTGTGTCCCGTAAGGTCAGGAATCATCTCGTGTCAACAATAAGATTATGTATGGTCCAAGGAATTGGAATCGCCCCTTTAAGAGCTTGAATAACTGTAAGATTGTCGCCTTCTTTTTGGATCCGTTGACATCCCATACTGAAAGCTTTTCTGACCCCATCGCGAAGCGCTGTGGCCTCAGCAACAAGTATGGAAGAGTTGCCAAGGAAGGAGGTTGCCGCTGCAAGGAGGTCGCCATGCTCGTCCCTGATGACAAAATCCGCTGCCGCTTTTGAATCCCGAAGACCACCGTCAAAGTTAAGTTTGATGTGTCCCTCGAGTGGGGAAACCCACCTAACCGCCACTCGAGATTTGTGAGGGCGGGGGTGCAGAGATGAAGGAGGAGTGGATGTGAAAAGGTCTGGAGCATTACGAACGCTCCATTCTTTAAAACATGAACGAGCTCGAACAAAAACTCTGTTAGTTTTGAATGAGTCATTCCTAAACACTGTGGTTATTTCTTTCTTTTCAAATACTCCAAAGAAGAAAGGCACATTTGTAGATTTTTTCAGGACGCCCTAAAAAATCCGAACGAATCTTATCAAGCCATGAAACAATGTCTTCATTTGGGTGGTGGAGACCAAGCCAACCGTTTTGATGAGTCAAGTCCCAAACTTGTCTAGATTTAACACAAGACCCTAAGACATGGTCCATGGTCTTCCTATCAACGTTACAGAGTGGACATTGAGCATCGTTTATGATGCCTCTACTAGCCAAAGTGCCTCTAACGGGTAGTGCCTTGTGACAAATTTGCCAAAGGAAAATCTTTAACTTAGGATTGATATCTATTTTCCAAATCCATCTGTAGCGCCACTTTGCCAGAGGTAGCGATGGAAGATTGTGCTGAAGCCACGTAGCCGTTTTCGTTGAGAAAATGCCATTTCCCGTCAGTCCCCAGCATATTTCATCATTTATATCGTGGAATGGAATGTGGATGCCTGTGATTTTATCGAATATATTTCTTGGAACGGTTGAGATAAGCTTATTGACGTCCCATGTTTTATCGTTAGTAATAAACTCGCTAACCTTACTCTCTAGAATAAGATTAGGCCTAGAAAGAGGGTTGATTTGTTCAAGGAGCCGAGCAGAGTCACACCAAGCATCGGTCCAAAAATTAATGTTTATCTCCCCGACCTACTTTCCAACGCAGGCCTTTGCGGAGAAGGTCCCTGGCTTTGAGAATGGTTTTCCAAACCCAAGAGTCAGTGCTCCGATTCTTATACTGAAAGAAGTCGCTTTGCGTAAGATATTTCGCTCTCATGCATTCAACCCATAGGTTGTTTGGTTCCTTCATGATTTTCCATGCAAGTTTGGCCATGAAAGCTTTATTGACAGCTTGAGGTTTTCTTAGTCCTAGTCCTCCCATATCCTTAGGCTGGCAGATGGTGTCCCAAGCGACCATAGGCATACATTTTCTTTCATTATTATTACTATTCTTCCAAAAAAAATTCCGATTGATATTATCCAAATGTTGACAAGTGCCAACAGGGAGTTCAAAGCATTGCGTAGTATGCGAGGGGAGGGATTCTAAATTAGCTTGAATCAGGACAGTTCTCCCTGCTTTGGAAAGACAATTGGCTTTCCAATTAGATATACGACTTGAGGCTTTATCTAGTATTTCCCTGAAGGTTGACATATTAGCTCTTCCTTCTATAATAGGGCATCCTAAGTATTTTCCTAGACTATTGTGTTGCGGGATGGCAAATTCCGAATCCACAATTTGTCTTGTCGAATCAAACGCATGCTTAGAGAAGACAATAGAGGATTTGTGGTAGTTAATTAGCTGCCCAGATTGGGCACAAAATTTTTCTAAGATGGTCTTTAAGTTGCGGCAAGCCTCTCTGTTGGCCTTACAGAACAGAAGACAATCGTCTGCAAAAAAAGAGACAAGGAATCTTGGGGGCATGAAAACTTATCTGAAAGCCCATTCCACTTGACGCCTCCATAGCTTTTGAGGTGATGCGTTTGGCAAGGACATCCATGCATTAGATGAATAAATAAGGGGAGAGAGGGTCTCCCTGTCGAATACCCATAGACGGGAAAATAGGGACAAGGGGTTCATCGTTAACTAACAATGAGTATGAAACCGTAGTCACACACTGGTGGACCCACTGCACCCATTTAGAATGGAAGCCCATTTTTTCTAGAACTTTAAAAAGGAACGACCATTCTAACCTGTCATATGCCTTTTCCATATCAAGTTTAAGAGCCAACCATCCTTTTTTATTTTGGGATTTGCGAAAGGAGCTCATAATTTCATGGGTTAGAAGAACGTTATCATGAATAGATCGGCCAGGTAAAAAGGCACTTTGAACCGGGCTTACAATACTGGTCAGAAAAGGTCGTAGCCGGTTAACTAAAATCTTGGAGATAATTTTGACAAGCGTGTTACATAAGCTAATTGGTCGATAATGGCTAGCAGTTTCAGGACCTTGTCGTTTAGGGATTAACGCTATAAATGTGTGATTTAATTCTTCTAAAAATTTTCCACTGTGGAAAAAGGCTTTGATTCCATCGCAAAATGCATTTTCAAGAAGGTGCCAATAATTTTGGAAAAAATGAGCCCCAAAACCATCTGGGCCGGGGGATTTATGTGGATTCATTTGAAATAGGGCATCCTTAATTTCATTATTCGATGGAGGAGCTACGAGAGAATTGTTCATTTCATCAGTAGTGCATGGTTGCACATCATCGAGGGCATCATCACACCAATGTTGTATCGAAGATGTGAAGCGGTTACTAAATTCAGTATTGAAGTGATTTAAGATTAGCTGTTGATCTTCTAGCCAGGCTCAATAAGCCATTTTCTCTTATAAAATTCCTATCTGCATCAATAAGCCATTTTCTCTTATAAAATTTACTCCAATACTTTTGGTGGAACAAAAGGAGAAGCTCCCTTTGCTTTCTAAGTCTGGATTGCATTTGCCAAAAATTTGCATTATTGGGATTCTCAATAAGCTTCTTTTCCGTATAATCAAGTTTTTCGTAGTTTTCTTTAAGCTTTTTATGAAAGTTGCCATATGTATTTTTACTCCAAAACTTGAATTCAGCCTTAATGGCTTTAAGTCCCTTAGCAATTCTAAACAAACGTGATCCTTCAACCTGTTGATTCCAATTTCTTTTCATAATATTTTCGGCCTCTTTGTGAGTGGTCCATACATGTTGAAATCTGAATGGTTTTGGCTTGCTTTCATTAAAAGAGTGAATACTCAAACAAATAGGGGCATGATCCGAGCAAGTAAATTGCCCGTGTTGGACTAAACTAGTAGGAAAGATAGATAACCAATCAGCTCGGCCAATGACCATGTCGAGTTTTTCCATGACGAGATGACCATACATCATCTTTTTCCAAGTGAAAGGGTTACCATTTGAAGCAACTGTTTCGAAATTGTGATTCAAACAAAAAATTGCCAAGCATGGGTACTTTGCTGGATTAAAAACAGTTCCACCGCGCTTTTCTGATCCATCCAGTAGCTCATTGAGATCACTTATAATACACCAAGGTTTGTCATATTCGCTGTTTTTGTTGTTTAAAAATTCCCAAAATGAAAATTTATCCTGTAATTGAGCAGGGGCGTAGACGCCCGAGACGGCAAAATTTTTGTTGGAATAAAAATCAGTGACATCTAAAGAGATCATTCTATCGGATTTGTCTAATACTGATACTGACCCGTTGACATTATTCCATAAAGCCCAAATACCTCCTGCATGATTTATCGGATCTATAAACTCAGCATTGTCGTAACCTAACTTTTTAGTTAATTTCTCAGAATTAGAGGGTTTCACCAATGTGTCCAAGACAAACAAAATATGTGGGTTAAAAATTCTTTTAAGGAACTTGACTTCGCCAATTACTTGGGGTTTTTTAGCCCCACAGATATTCCAGCTAACAATCTTCATGGACAATAAGTGTGAATTGATTATTCAGCAAGACCTGCTTGAAACTTCTTATGCTAGACAATATTGTAGATAAAATCAATTCAGGAGAATAAGCATGGTGCTGAAAGTGTAATTGGACAGAAAAACTAGGCAACACGGTAGAGGCTAAGTTATACCAGCTGTTACGTTTGTCGAGAGTCAAGCGGGGAAACAACATACATCTTATCAGTACCCATTGAGTTGGAGAACTAACTGGCTCATGCATCTTCAAGAAATTCGCGTAAACCTTCCGGAACTGAAAAAAAACCCGGGGCTTGCCCCAAACATCAACCATCTTTCCCTCCTGGGTCAGATGGTTATTCAACTGCCATCTCCACAAAACCTTCATGGAACGGTCCATGGGGAGGACAAAGCATTTGTGACCAACAAGATCGGTTAGTATGAGACAAGGGGAATAATCAATTTTAGAATTGTTATGCATGCAGTAAATATGAACAACATACGAACTGGTGGGTACTTCTTCACTCCAGGAAAGGTAAATGAATGTGCTCTTTAGTTCCCCATTCACAATGGTGTAAAAGGAATAAACGTTCCCGACAGGTTGTCTCTCGCGCAAAAGATCGAAAGTCCTCCAGAATTTATGCATAACCAAAAGGAAATCATTAGTCACAAAAAAAGACTGCACATGAAGAATAACCCTCTTTCTTACCAAATTGTTACTAAAAAAGAGTGATATCAGTATTAGACCCAATTGATGATCATAATAGCAGAGAAACAACAAAAGAAAATACACGTGAACAGCAGTCATAATGTCCCAGCAGTTTGAAGCATTGAGAGCATAAGTGAGATTGGACTTGAAAACTCCAGGGACAAAACGAGAAACAAGTAATACAGAAATGAGCAGATTACAAACAAACTCCTCATACAGCAAAGAGAGATGACCAGATCAATCTTATTATGAGGAGGTGCAGGGAAGAAGTAAATAGTCATAAGTTAGAGGAGTAGTCATAACAATAATATTCAATCAGTGCCAGCAACAATGCCAATTGGCTGGACAAATCTGACCAACTATATCCTTATTTTAAATGTTCAATAGAAACTTAGTCATGAGAAGTAATATGCAGTTGTATAGAAGACGAATAAAAATGTGAAAATTGATGCAATTTGGCAAAAAGAACCGCGTCCAGCCATACATAGTTAGATAAAACATAGAAGCACCATGAATGGCAGAATTGACCCAGATATTGTACAATTTGAACTTGGAACAATACAAAACTAAAGCTTTAACTGAAATAGCGGAATAGTTAGACAGAAAAACACCATGTAAACTTAAATACTTAGATATCATTGATGAATAAGCCACAAGGGTACAGACAAGGAGCTTAGAGGAAGCCTTAGAGGGATAACCTTGCATACATAAATAGGGAGACACAAAATGGAAGGACATATAATCAGACACAACCAGCCCTTTAGGGAGACAAAGGGAGAATAGTAAGAAACTAATGTCAGGGCAATCGACCATCACAGTCCTTCTGGTAGCAAGGATAGGCCAAAGAGAGGCCTCAAAAGGTGGTTTAGACATCATTATAACACATCAGAGGTTTACGGGGCACTTCCCTCCCCAGGAGTAGGCTTCAGGAAGTCATCCTCCATGTCATCATACCTTCTTTTTTTGTTATCATTAGAGAAGGAGTGGGTAGCGTCATCCTTGAAATCCATAATATCATCCAGATTATCCTTAAACCCAGAGGGGAGGGAGGTAGAAGAGCCGGAGAAGTTATCCCCAAAGTGATCTCTTGGTGAAAGGGTGCCCCCAGCAAAAAGCCTCTCTCCCAAAGAACCACTAGGAGAAGAAGCAGGAATGGTCAGAACAGATTCAAGAACCAAGGGATTGTTGTCAACAGTGTCTTCGTTCTAAACAGGGAGGGGGTTCATGCTCCTTATGGGAGAAAATCCAGCATCATCAGCAACTTGCTCAAGAACCCTGAAAGGGTTAGCTTTAATGGGAGCATCAGGCGGGATTTCATTATTAGTGGGAGGAGGATCCACCCAAGTGCCCTTACCCTTACCCTCAGCAGGAGGATTTTCATTGGCAACCTTAGTCTTAAGATAGCCATGTCTACTCTTGTTGGGTTTCTTGAGAAAATAGCTTTTGGTTCTACGTTGAGGGGTAGCAGTAACAAACTCATCAAGATCATCAGTAACAGTTTTCGAAGAGGACCCTTCAGCTGCAATACCACTCACAGAGATGGAATTTTTAGCAAAATTCTCGACGAGAATGTCAACAGAAACTGACCTGTCAATTTTAGGGCATTGCTCAATGTCATGGTCTTGATTTCCACATAGTGCACAGACATCATGAAGACCCTCGAAGCACAAGCGAAAGTGCCTCATCTTGTTTCCAAAAGGAACAGAGATAAGCCCTTTTAGGGGCTTGGTGATATCCACATTGAGGCACACTCTAGCAAACTTGCCTATCTCACCATTGAGAGTGATATCATCAGCCTTGATGAACTTGCCTACCGGAGCCAAGAGTTGGGACAATGTCTCAACATTCCAAAGCCAGACAGGGAGAGAATAAATTCTCACCCACTGATTAATGTGGGTGATTTTGGCGCGAAAGGCCTCAAAGAGAGGGTCCCAGTGATCAAGCACAAAATTGAGACCTTGGACAAACCAGGGTCTACCAGCCCAAACAGCCTTCTTGTCAGCCAGGGTAGAGAATTTCAGCAGGATCCACTTATTCCCCAGCTCAATGAACTTAACCTTTCCTTTCACATGAGTCCAATCCTGTGCCATCTTGTTCTTGATGGCAGTTAGAGGTACCTTCTCTCCCCAAATTTTCCCCACCAGGCTCAGATTTTGAAACTCCCTCATGGCCCTGTCAAGAGCAGGAGAAGCGAGGCTAGGAAATAAGCCTACTCCATAATAACATTGAACGTCATTGAGGCCCTCATCACCATCAGGTTGGAATGGGGGAGGGGGAGGAAAAGAGAGAGTTTCACCTCCCAGACCATATTGAAGGGATTGTTTAAAGGATGGGGGCTCAGAGGTAGTTCCATGACCTCCATCATTAGCACCAAGTCGAGAGGATTCACCAAGGTAGTGTTTGGGAGGACTCTGGGTAGTGGCAGTCTCAGTGGGACGTAGAAGATTGACATTGTTGGTTTCAGAGATTGAATGATTAGCAGGTTGCATATCAGAAGGACGTAGGTAAGAAGCAAAAGAGAGATGGGTGAATAGTGTGAGATGGAACCACCAATCTGCATGCATTTTATAGACAGAATTTACAAGAGGGGAAAATTCAAATTCTGGTTCTAGATCCTTCATCTCCTCAAAAGTACTTTTGTTAGGGTTAAATAACTTAAATAATACATAAAAATTCATTTGGGCACATAAGAGGCACAAATCCAGACTTAACTTCTCAATAACTCCCGAAGATAAGTAGAATAATGGATCAAGGCAATCTCTAGGAGCCTGAGCAAATAAAATAATACAGTGAATAAAATCAGGCTCTGGGTGATTCATTTCTTCAAGAAACCAATCACTTGGGCCAAGGCATAAACAATAAAAAATAATTTCCAATAGGTTGCAAGGGAAATTCAGATTTAGAAGTAAACGTTTGGTATCCTTCACAACACAATAAAATAAACAAATTAGAAGTCCTCCAGGGACATAATCAACAAAAGAAAAGCAACAATTAATACCTGATATTAGAATTATGCTTCTCCCAAAGATGAAATGATTATACCTCGGGGCTAAACATACTTGTTTAATATATGGAATCAGAGAAGTGCTTCCCCCAAAGATGAAATGATTACGCTTTTGAGCAAAGATAAATTGTTTAATACCTGTTATAGCATAATTGTATCTCCCAAAATCAAAATGATTAGGCTTTTTGGCATAATTTAATCTATTAAATGCCTTGGGGCCCAAGCCTAATACCATCTGAGAAGTGTTATTCAAGCAAAAACATAACTGAGCCATTGGAGAAGTCGACTATATATTTCGTTTCGCACTATTATTTTCCTAATACCAAAATTGCTCTTAGTTTACTAATTTCCTGATTTCAGTTACTCATCTCATATGTTACCTACCGAGTTCCAATATTTTCTAGTCTTACAGTAAAATTGATTATGTGATGTTATCAAATAGACGACAGCGAAAAGAAACTTTTCTTTGCCTTTATTCTTATGTTCTTTATCCATATATATTCTAAAACCTACCTATTTTCAAGAGTATATGAGAGGGTAACATTTACATGTGGCGTTACCAAACAACTAGAATATTTGCGGTTGTTTCTTCTTCCCCCATATCTCTCTCACTCTCTCTTTTCCCTGCAACTCGCTCTAACAAGGCAGTGTATTATTGTGAAATCGATAGCTTTTCTTCTCTTGATTGTGTCGTTCGATTTTTTGTATTATGTTGGATTTGCCAAGACCTCAAGCGTTGGTCGAATAACAAGACTTGCTAGTGCTCGTCGTTGTAGCTACACGACAGCCAACTCGATTTCCGTATAAATTCTTTAACCATAAAAAGAAGTAAAAGATAAAAAAAAATTCCGACCACTTCAAAAGAAAACAAAAATGTTCAAATCTTCTAAAGTTCATAGAATTTAATGAAAAAAATAATTCAAATCGATTGGACGAACACTACGGTACAAAAGCCCATAGGAAAAAAAAAATCTCACACAACTTCTGAAAAAAAAGAAACCTCTTCCATGAAAATCCACTAACCCTCGAAAATATAAAAACCAGTTAAAACATTCCCACGACGCTTTTATGAATTCCAAAAACAATTCTACATATTTCCAAATGAAAAGAGAGTATCAAAGAGTTTCATACATTACTTGAGGTTCAAGAAAAAGGTTGGGTCCAACTATGACATAAAAGCATATGTCAAGATTTATAAGTATGAATTGAAAACAAACATCACAAGCTTTATTTGTTTAGAGAGTAGAATGTGTGATTATTTTATGTGGTGGAATCCTTTTGAACATGCATGAAATTGAGAAGTGGAGATGATGCAAATTATGCAAGGTTTATTAGAGCTTCAAGAGTGAATGAATGAGATTATAATGGTGATCATGAACAAGACGCAATTTAATGCTGATCTAGTTCTTCTTGTTCATTTCTTTCCGGTTTGTAATGGTACGTGTGAAGGGATAAACATGATTGTGTAAAAGATGGTTTTCGATTATTGCTGGACCATGCTCATGCTGGCTCGTTGTGCTTTGAATGTATGACGTGTCTTGTAGTACATATGATTGGCAAACTTCACGTCGTGTTGTGCTGCCTCATCTCAAAGGCTAGCCGATGCGTGACCCTAGGCCCACAACCTTTAATGCCATGCTTATTCTGAGAATCTCGTGCCCACGTCCAAGTTTTCTTCAATTTTTTTAATAGCTTTGTCGGCATAGCGTGTCGTGTCATGCCCTACAATGCTTTAGCAATGATTCTTTCCAATATCCATGCACGAACGATTATTGCCTCCGTGCTCGTGCTCGGATCAAGCTTTATCCATGTCTTGATTTTCTAGGGAAAACGCATATTGAAACGAATCTTGCCTAGGCTAAATCGATTCGGAGCCATCTTTAGTTCGCATTCTTGTGTTGAGAATGTAATGAAACAAGATGATCCTTACCAATATCTGTACGTCTATTAATGGGTAATTTTGCACCAACAAAAAAGTTCGTCAATTATGCGTCAAGATCGATTCTTTCTCTTTTTATTGTAAGAACTTAATTGAACTGAATTGAACTATTTTATTGCTATACTAGTAGTTATTTATATTGCTACTTTATACAAATGACTTTATATCATTCATAATACTTTTCTTTTGATGAGAAATAATTTAATATACTACAATAATAAAAATTCAAACGAAATTGTTACGAAAAAAAAAAAAGAAATTTTTTTTTGTCATCTAGTGTTATTTTATGCCAAAGTTCAGGTAAAATCATTTTTGCCAAAGTTCATAAAATGTCAAGCACAGGGCAACACATGAATGAAGAGGTAGGAGAGTGAAAAGGAAATGGTTAGCGTTCTCACTAAGTCGTCAACTCCCTTCTCCAATTTCTAAAACACACTTTTATCAATTTCAAAATTAACGTAAGGAAATTACTTTATGTTACAAGAGCACCTTTACTCTGAATTTCTTTGAAATGAAGTCTTCGAGTTGCAAAGGTGATTGGAGCAGACTCCTTCTATGAGGAACCCAAACAACGTTCTTGGGGATGCTTGCTTGTGTACGCCTTGATATATATAGTTGAATGACATTGTGGTTAGCGAAAAATATTGAGGATGCCTATCTTTGGTGTAAGGAACCGTACCCATAATCAATCAAGACTGGCTGAGGCTAATTGAAAAACTCAAGTGTGAATTATTTTAGAAATAGTCCTAAAGAAACGGTTTAAGATTATCTGTTTGCTAATGTTTGAAAATAATATCTATGCAAAAGTATGTATTCTCTTTTGGTTCGTCAAACCTTAATTGTTAACTTGTTTTTGGATTCTTATAGTTTGCTGATTATGTGCTTGTGGAGCCCCTCGATGTTTCTGTAATTGTCGAAGATGGTGGTTGGCTCCATATGAATTTCAAAGCTAAGCACAAGGATGCAGAAGATTCCTCTCAGGCTGTTTACTTTGCTGAAGTATATATATTGGAGCGTGAAGTCACATGTCTAACTAAATTGAATTTAGATTCCCCTGGTATGTCTATGTCTATGTAAGATTTTATGATTTCACATAATTTTCGTTGTTGATTCCCATTCGATTCCAGGACAAGTTTTGGGATGGCTTGGTGAATGCTATTAGATTCTTGTTCTGTTTTGCCGTCACATGCTGAAAGAATTAAGTTTGAGGTTTTGCATCTTTTGGTAATATATGGAAAGAGCAAGATATATCCCAAATAATGATGTATGGAAACTTTTTTGTTTTTTGTTGCATTGGAGCCACCTAGGGCAACAATATAATACATATAATTACATCGAGGGTGGAGTAAATTGAACCTTAGAGGTACCTAGGACCTCAGTCTTAACTTCTACGCCAATTCTCATTGGCAGCAATTTTTAGATACTTGTTCTTGAATTTCATCTTTCAAATTCTAGTTGATTGTTTGCTGTTTCTGTGTTGCAGGTTGTTCTCATCGGTGTTGTCGTTACTGCCACGCTGATCCTGAAGAGATGGAGAAACCTTTTTTCCCTGTTGGTGGTGGAGGCTTTGTTTATCATCCCGTTGAAGGTGGATTTGTGGTTGGGGCCATAAAACCAGATTGTGGTATTGCCATCTAGTGTTATTTTATGCATCAAATTCAATGATTCATCTGCGTTTTGGGGCAGTGCTTGGTTACTTGATTTCACTGAGATTTTTTGGGTTATGGTAAAATGATTAAAATTCTCTATTATTGTAGTAGTAATAAACTAATAATTTCCGAGTTCAATTTTTTTGCCAAAGATGTGTTGATTTTTTTCAATCTTTATTTTTGTTTATATATTTTTTTTTCCTGTTTTTTTGAACGTATGTTTTTGTTTATATCAAGTAGTCGTGGATAATGGACTAATGGTTGAAGCTGGATTCACTTATGTTCCTTTTCGTGGTGGATTGGCGTCTGTTTATATCGAGTGGCACAAGGCACAAGCACAACTGTCGACCTAAGAGAGACGGGTTTATGGTGGCTTAAACCTGTGATTCAAGAAACAAATTTGTAGTACTCGTAGATGCAATATTGGAGAAAGTAAAATTTCGGACAGTGACAAATGAGCAGAATTTAGGTCCCCGAGTCATTTTTTCCCTGGCTTGCTATCCAGAATATTGTGTAAATTTATAGTTGCTGAATCATGCAAGAGGAAAAATATTATTAGTATAATTTATTAAGCTTTATTTTAGGCTCCGTTTGGTTGAGGTGAAAACAATTTTCTTGGAAAACAGTTTTCCCATTTTCCGTTGTTTGGTTTACAATGAGAACGAAAATGGTTTTCAGGGGGAAAAGCATTTTCACCCGTATAAGTGTAAATATTTTTCCTTCGCATTACTCATGAAGGTAGAAGTGCAACTCAGATAGCGGATGAATTAGCTAAACAGGGCATTCATATGACTGAGGAGCTATGTGCGTGGATGTAGTTCATCTTGCTGCTGGAGTGTTTGCTGGTGTATTGTTTTGGGCTTTCTTGTATTTGATTCGAGTAAATTTTTTGCTTTTTGAATGAGTTTAGAGCACAGGATTGCTGGTGCTAATTTGTTAGCCTAGACTTCTAATTAGACTAGGACTAATAATGAGTTCGTACAGTATACGGAATAACATAATGTAACATAACATAACACCGTATAACCCAATATACCCTAACATAACCTACTGCAACTAGAAGACTTCAAGGAATTACTCCCAACAGTTCCCCACAATGGTATGTTTTGGAAATGCCTGTAAATTGGAAAAAAAAAAGATACTAGCTTTTTTATGTTAATATACTTATTAGTTACTTACCCACTAACTACTCAAGGTTAATGTTGTTGTCTCTTTCATGCCTGAAGGGAGGAACAAAGGCTCTATCTTCAAAATTTTTGAAAATTCTTTCAGTAAGAATTGAAGTCTAGGAATTACTCCCATTTTCACAATAGAAGAATGAACTTAGGAAAATGAGAGAGAGAAAAGAAGAAATTGAGGGAGGGTTTGGAAATGTGAGAGAAGAGAAGCAATGGAATAAGGGTTTGGAGACTGACAGAAAAGAAATGGAGTAGGGTTAAATGAGCAGAGAGAATAGAAGAAAGGGAGGGAGGGACTCGCAAATGAGAGAGAATAAATGTTGTATGGTAACTTAACGTAGCATGTAAGAACTTCTCCCTCCAATTTTTTTATTATTTATTTATTTATTATTATTATTTTTTTTTTGGTAAGGTAAGGAGAGAATAAAAGGAATAGCTAAGGCCCCGTTCGGCAAGGTTGTTAGTTTTAAGATTTGAAAAGTTTAAAAACAAAAACAAGTTTTTGATTTAAGATTTCAGAATTTAGTTTCAAGTTTTCAGGAAATTGATAAAGGTTTAGAGGGGGAGAGAGTGGGCAGAGGAGAAAGGAGAGAGATTGGACAGAGGAGAGTGGGCAGGGAATGGAATGGGCAAGGGAGGGAGTGTGGGAGGAGAGGGTCGGCAGTGGCGAGATAGTTGGTAGAGGTGGATTAAGCAGAGAGACAGAGTGGTGGAGGAGGGAGGCAGGGGGTGATAAGATTCTTTTGCAACGAAGAACTCAACTCAAAAACTACTTTTCCAGGGTTTCAAAAATCCTGTGCTCAGTTTTGAAAAAAGCCAAAAAACACAACTCAACTCCATTTAAGCCGAACACGTTTCCGATTCCAAAACCAATTTGGAAACCAAAAACTTGCAACTTAGAACCACCCCGAACGGGGCCTAAGAAACTCTCTTCTCGAGAGTAACACCTAATGAATCTTCATAATAAAATTTGACTGAGTTCGGGTTTATCGTAGAAACATTTTTTAGGATAAAAGTGTTCATGGTTGATCATCCATTCTGTTGCTCTATTGCCTTCTCTGCAAATATGTTGGATTGCGAATGTATTCCTTAAATATAAAAACTACGTGTGTCTATGATAAGGGCATATATAGACCACGGTATTTCAATTTCTCTCCTTAGGGCATGTATAACCGTCAAGTTATCCCCTTTGATTTGAAGCAATTCACAACCCAATTCTATAGCTTTCTTGACCCCATTCTGCAGACCCATGGCTTCTGCAATCAGAATTGATCTGACCTACTTATCTTGCACTAGCCCACAACGTATTGACCATCATTATTTCTGATTACAAACTCTCTTATTGATAGATCGCCTTTCTTAGAGCCATCAAAGTTTATTTTGGTATGACCCTCAAAAGGCATGCCCCTCTTAATTAAAATGAAATTGACAATATTAGGTTTGTTGACAGTATCGTCGATCACCATACTTAGAGAAGAAAATTGATGGATCTACTCCTTTGTGCCCACTCATTTCTCCCTCCAAATTTCCAGAAGAAGACTTTTGTTCTATATCCAATAGTTGTATTATCCGCTAGGATTATTGATTTGGGCTCTCTTGTGCTCATCTCGTAATTCAATTCAATTCAAATTTCAACTCACATGTAATTAATTTGGTAACATAATTTTTTTTCTTCTTTCAAAATATACTTTCAAATGAGTTCAATACTAAAAATGTTTGGAAGAGTTTTCAAAGGTTAACTGTCAAATTAAAAAAAATCGATTAAGGTTGGTTAAATTCCAATAAGTTCACTTTACTTTTTCACGGGCCCTTAAGGCTCTTTTTTTTTCAATTGGTAACTGGTAGCCGGGAGAAATGGGCGAAATTGAAGAGAGTGGGAAGTCTAATTGGAAATTGGGAGACTAATGAAAAGTGGGAGAAATTAGGGAAAATCGGGTCAAACTCGTAAAAATTGGGAGAAATAAGGGAAAATTGGGAAAAAAATGAAACTTTTTGTATTTTTAAGTGTTTTCATTGGACACCAAAAATTACCCTTTTGACCCAATGTTAAAGAATAATCCCAATTTTATTTTGACCTGAAATAATCCAATATCTACATTGACTCTACCTCAGTAGGCTAATGAAAACAACGTTATATCTCTGTTAAATAGTGTGATGACATGGCAAGGTTTTCAATGGATGAAGTGATTAACAAAGGTTAATTTTGAATGATTTAGAAACTTTAACTCCACAAATTACAAATTAAAAAAAAAAAAAAAAACTTCACAAATTACAAATTGCTCATCTTTCTTCTTCCTCCAAAAATTTCCTTCTGTTCCAAATCAAACAAAACGTGTTTCTCTTTCAACCGCTAAAATAGTGAATTTAAGTAGCATAAACATCTAACATTTACTTGTACTAAATCAACTCAACAATAAAAATAAAATCAATGAAAACATACACTTATTTCAAACCCATATAATCTAGTTTATATGGCTCTTCATCTCTCTTAGTTTTCTGTACTTAAAGGTCTTCAATGACATAGAGTTAAAGAGTAATTTTGATAAGATTTTTGATTTTTGTAGGCGAAATTATTGACCCAAAAAAGCATAATAAACAAAACTATAATCAGTAAAATGCATTTAAAGACAAATCTTTTACCCATGCATTTCAATCAAATAAACATAGCACTTGTACATTTTCAACACCCAACAAATGTTTCCTTTTTGATGTCAAAGGTCATTTCTTCTTGCACATTTTGATTTGAGTTTCCTCTTAATTAAAACAATGAGAGGAGGAGAGAGTGTGAGAAAGAGAGATGATGAAGAGTGAATGTTCATGGCCTGGAGGAAATAGGAGGAAGTTGATAGGGGCAATTAGGGAGTGAATGGTATGTTGCGCTAATTCAACACCAAGTTGAATTTGTGTTGCCACATGATCATAGTCTAACGAAGAAATAATGTCGTTTTCATTTATCCCATTGAGATAAAGTCGAGGTCGATTTTGGATTATTTTGGCCAAATGAAATTTGGGACTATTTTTGTACGATGAGTCAAGTGTGGGAGGTGTATAATAATAATAATAATAATAATAATAATAATAATAATAATAATAAAAAATTGTTCTTCCAATCAAAATAAAATAAAATAAACAACACCACACAAAAATAATAAAAATAAGAAAAAAATACACAAAAATAATTCGAAGTTTGCCCCGTGTCACAAAAATAATCTGATGTTTTCAAAATCACAAAAATACTCTCAAGTTTCACCCCATCACACATTAATAGTTTAATGATTAACGATGTTAAGTTTCCGTTAACACCCACCTTAACTCCCAGTTATTTTATTTTATTGTTAAATCTAACCTAACTAGTGTCATTTTAGATGAAAGTTAACGCAAATTTAACACCGTTAATCATTAAACTATATTAATGTGTGATGGGGTGAAACTAAATTATTTTTGTGTATTTTTCCTAAAAATAATAACCTTAAACCCACCCAATATCAGCATCAAATAAAATACTCCGTAGGAGAGAAGAATACAAAACGTGTTCTTATCAAAAAAAAATTCAAAAACGTGCTACGCAAAGGGAAAACGAGAACGAGAACACTATCGAAGAGAGAGATGGCGATGAAAAAGAAAGGAAGAGATGGTGGAACTAACACACTCAGTACCAGTGGCGTTCAATCAAAACCTAAGCGAACGAACAAGCGTAAGCCCAAGAAATGTCTTTCTCCACCTACGATTACTCGAATCCCAAGGTTGGTATTGTATTGTCTTGTCTTGTGATTGCAATTATTTTCGCATCTCATTTTTATGAGTAGAGTATTAATTATTTGCTTTAGGGTTAGGGTTAGGGTTAGGGTTAGGGTTTACGTAGATAGGTAGATAAATTTAGGTTTTAATTTAATCTTGTAGTTGAAATTGGTTTAAGGTCGAAATTGAATTAGCAAAGGTAAATCAGTTTGAGTTTATGAGTTAATGGGTTGGAGACAATGGTCATTGGAACTATGGAGTTGGATGGGGAAATAAATTTCAAATTTGGAAAGTCAAATCGTATATGGATGGTGAAATTGATTTCAATTTTGGGAATTTCAAATCCAATTTCCATGTTTCAAGAAACACAGAATATCGATTTCAAAATTCAGAATTACAAAAATAAAAATAAAAGAAAGTCTTGGATGAAGTTATAGGAGAGAGTGAAGGTGGGGAGATTACCGAGGAGAGTGATAATAAGATGCTGAAGAGAGAGAGAGAGACGAAATTCAGGTTCCCAAACAGAGCATAAGGAACCTTGGCTGTTAATTCTTTTGAAGTCTCTTCACTAGCCTACCAACAATTCTTCTTTACTATTTAGAAGACCAATTACAAAACTTAGTTCTCCACCCAAGTGACTGAAACTCATTATATGGTCCTGTCAAAATGATAGTTGTTGATAATATAAACTCAACAACATTCTGGGGCTTAAGGATGAGGAAAAAGAAAAAAACAACTTATGATGAAAAAATAGGAAAAATGGATGTGAATAATCCCACATTTAGGCGATCGTATAAGAATAATCCCACATTTAACTTTAGCGCAGAAAAATCTCAAACATTAATATTGCTAACCCATGTGAGTTAAATGATGATGGAGTTAACATTCCGTTAACTCCTTCATCTTTCCCACTCACCCTTCTCTCTCCTCTCTATTATCACCAATAACAGCGAAAATCGAGCTCCATGGTAATCCAGATTTGTAAACACCCAAACAAGACATACCCTTTCGTAAGAAAATTAGGGTAGAAAAAATCATTGTCATGACCACTTTTCAGCTTATCTGAGAAAGTGATGTCCACTTTTAGTGATAGGGTAAAATTATGAACATCCTTGAATGAAATTAATGGATTCTCTTTCAAACACTGATGATTTTGGTGTCCAGTGATACAGTTACATATGAAGATTATTAGATGGCATTGATGAGTTTCCTCCAAAACTGGTTGTTTGATAGAGTAATTCGTGCAACTTGATACTCATTTATCTAAACATGCCATTAAGTTTAAGACCTTGCCAAGCAGAAATATCTAGCGATTGTCGTCTCTGAATCTCTCTCTTGAAGATCAAAATGATGAAGTTTACATTTCTTTGTTTAATCTACTGTTTTCACCATAAAAGTGGAGTTAGCCACATCCTATTTTGCCAGGTCTTTCATGAACATATTACCGCCTCAGCCACATCCTATGTATTTTGTCTGCTTTTGATGCTCCTATTTTCTTGCTATACCTTCGTTTGGATCCTCCGTTTTATTGTATAGTTATTCATCCATCATGGCGTCCTCATTCTAAACCTTTTGTTCTATGCATTTGTCGAGCTCGATTTTCGCCATTAATGGCGGAGAAAGGTGAGTGGGGAAGATGGAGGAGTTAACGGAAAGTTAACTCCGTCATTATTTAACTCACCCGCTTTAACCTCGTTAATATTTGGGATTATTTTGGACTAAAGTCAAATGTGAGATTATTTTTATACCACCATCCAAATGTGAGATTATTCACATCCACTTTTCCAAAAAAAAATGTAAGCGGTGAACCAAACTAACATTCCGGGGCTTGACAGTCAGTTGCATTTCCATTAAGTACACTTTTTAATCAACTTCCTCCACCGACATCTCTCATCTTCATTTTGTTTTTTATTAGTCTCCAACAAGAATGGCCTTTGGGCAAACAACTACTGTATAACTAAGGGGGCCTCTTCGTAGTCAACAGATGGTTTCCTCTCTATTTTATTTTCTGTATTCTCTACGAGACAGAAGACAACATATGGATATTCTGCAGCTTTACCCAACTTTCGGAAAAATATGATTGCTTGAGTACTTCCTTTTTCCAACATCTGAACATTTTTGTCACATGCGACCGTTCAGGCTTTCATGGATTGACATTAGTTATGCGATGCCATCTAGTGCATGATTATGTGATGTGTCCCAATTCAAGGGTCAAGTCTTTTAGCTCACAACCATATTTGCCTAACTAATGTTGTTAACTACCATATGATACATTCAATTATCATCTTCAAAGAAAGCACAAGCCCTTGCGCTTTTTTCATACAACAAAACTGGCAATAGTGTCTCCTTAATGCTACTAGTGTGTGCACCCGTGTCTCGCATGAGTAAAACTCTTTTTGCTTAATTATTTGATAAACATACTAATTAACCACAATATTGTTTTTTTTCACGTGTTTGCCTTATTATTTTGTAGTGTCTCATATGTATAGCTATGACTAATATTAGGAGCAATTTATATTTTCTAAAGGAGAGTATTAAAAATTGTCATTTGGTTCACTTCTAAACATAGAAATTTACAATTAATATTTTGCTTCAAGACTTAGTGTGAATTTGTTAAAGCTTTATACGGTTAGGTCAGTTATTAGTTTTACTCTATCTTTGTAGACAAAGTAGGAGCTAATAATATTTGTTCCCTATTATTGGAAAGATCAAGAGGAACTTCAGACATCAAAGTATCAAACCTATATATACTAACATAACTATCTTAATTCAATTCTAAATGCTTACTAATTATACAACATTATCTTTATAGGAGCTATATATAGTTCAACCAAATATATTGAGTTTACATCACTTTTTCTTGTTTTTTTGCTTGGCAATGGAGTTTACATCACATGGGTCCAACTGACCAAAACAGAAACTAATAACAAAACTATTAGAGAAGGAAGAATAAAGAAGATCATACACTAAAACATACGGAGGACTCCGTTTCTGATACTTCTAATCTTCGTAATTGATTGACCCCTTTTTTACTTGAGGGTTCTCATTCAAAAGCCTGCCTTCTTCGGTTCAAGCTTGCAGCTTCTCTTAACCATGTTAACTTGAAGGGCTGTCTTCCTCAGCTTGCTGCAATTGTCAGCGAAAGTCAGTTCCCTTTTTGATTCAAGCTTGTACCAACAACCCTTGTTTCCAAACACAACATGCCCCATCCAGAAACTTTTTGATTGTACAGATCTACAATTTATATCTCTCAGGTTGCTTCAGGTTCTTAGGTGTTGGCACTCTTGGATCTTGAACTGGAACCATGACAGCAGATTGGTTTATGATCTTGTGATAGTGCTTAATAATGGACAAACAATTATCTTTATGCCAGGATTCATATCTCAGTGAGTCAGTACTCTCATTTCATAAGTGTACTGTATCATGTAGAGTAACCTATGGAAAACATCCATCCATCTAATTCATTATGTCATAAATATTAAATCAATCTATAATACAACCAATAAGTGGTGATGTAATACATACTCCATGAATCACTGATCTTCCTTATCAAACTTGCAGTCCCTCTCTATTCAATTCATAAGAAATGCAAACATTTACATTAAAGAGATATAGTTTTTGACATCATAGAGAAAATAAAAAGGGCTATACATGATAAATCAGTGTATAACATAACCCAACTAAATCAACCAACCCAAGAAACCAAAATCTTATCCCAAACTGATTTCATTCTTACTAAAACTTCGTCGAGTGATATTGAAACTCAAGTGGGAAATTAGTTAACAACGAATTTAATATAACATTTCAATGACACTTGATGAAACCCAAGTGAGACATCAGATTTTAATGACATTTCAATGACTCAAATGAGGAAAGAAAAACTGTTTTTGTGCAAGTCTGGACAGAACTTCGAAAAATCATAACTATATCTTAGAGTAAGCAAATGGAGTGATTCCATATCCTAACCTGTGTAATTTTATGTCCTCTTTCTACTGTAAAAATATAAAGTTGATAAAGTTCATGAGTAGGACATTATAGTCAAATTACAAACTTCTGGAAGTTAAATTCAGACTTGTGGTTTTCGATTTAACTGGAATTAATTACAAGGATTTAACATCCAATATTTACATACATTAAACAAGGTTGGTTTGTGATTATTTACGAAAATTATCGAGAATTATCGTGGATGTTAAGACAATTAAAGAAATTAAATAAAAGTCCAGCACTTCGTTCATGATGACAATGTTGACAGAAACATTTCTTTCTTGGCAGATTATTGCTCGGTTTTGTTTAATTCGTTAAAAATACATTAAAAGTCTAAATCGAGTAATTATAAAGTCCGAAATGGTCCAAATGGAGTCTAGTATCCAGTTCAAGAGTCACTTTTCATTGAGGTAGTGCAAATCACCATGTTATTCACAGGTTATTGAAGGTTATAAAATCTGGACATTATCTCGTTTATCCATTTTTAGCATTTTTTATACTCATTATAACTTCATAATTTTTATACAGTGTTAAGTATATACATTTAGGAATGTCAAAAACAAATATGAAAAATTAGTGATGTCCCTAAGTGAGGTAATTTAGGTCATTGTTTAACAAGTTAAAAATGTCCAAATGTCCAAACTGTCCAGCACAACTTCTTTACTAAATAATTCACCGTAAATTCGTTAATTGTCCAAAGTATGCAAATTTGGTGTCTTTAGAACCGTGAAAATGTCCTTTACAAATTATTCAAAAGTAGCTTAAGTCTAAATTGTTCATTTCCACAAGTAATAGCTCATTTTATCTTTGAGGGTCAGATTTGGACACCTCAAATTAGAATCATTATAACTAAATAGTTAACCGTTGGATCTGGATGAAATTTATTTAATTTTAAAGATAACAAACCACAGTGTTGTTTAAAGTTAACTTCACTCAGATCTAACCGTTGGATCATCCAAAGAATATAAAAGAAGTTGATACTAAGAAACTGTCAAAAGTCCGAAATTATTACAACAACTAAATAATATTCCTCTAAGGCCATTATTTCGTTTGATATGCAAAATGAACGTTTTTTCGCATTTTTGATGAAGAATATTAAGATGGTGAGTATAAAAACACAAATAATAAAAAAAAAAAAACAAAGTTAACACTCACTCATCCTCTCCGAATTTTCGTTTTTATCTTTTAATTAACGTCTAAACCCTCAATGAAGGTTGAATCCTATTAGTTTCTTGTCCTTTGAAAAATGGTAGACCCAATAGATCATCCCATATCGCAACAAACCAATGTGTGAGTTTTTAGTTAATGAAGTTAGTTTAATAGACAAAATTACATAATGAGTAGAAGTGGGAGGGTGATTTACACAAAGATCAAAAGAATGAAAAGAGGGTGAAAAAATATTACAAAGATGAAGAGATAATTACCCTTTACTTGAGGTTAATCTTGACTGTTTTTGATTTTTTTTTAATTTTTCTTAATTTCTATAAAAATTCTAACTTAATACTACTAGAAAGTGAGGAGTAGAGATAGAAGATGAGAAAATTACTTAGGAAAATTCACTAAGAAAAAGGCCTTCTTGTAAGTGAGAAAATGGGAGGTATTTATAGGAAAAATCAAGGGGTGGAGGATTAGGATTTGTGGGTAAAAAATCAGAAAATAAAACTAAAAAATAGAAAATATGTTTATTAGGGGGTAATTTAGGGGTCAAGTGTAGTAGCCAAGTTTAGGGGTCAAGTGTAGGTGACTAAGAGAAGAAATAGGAATCTTAGAAAATAAAAAGGATGTTAGACTAAATTGGGTAAATAGGAGACAATGGAGATATTTTGTGATTTAGGGTGGGAAGGGGTTTTCTCTTCTTCTTTTTTTTAACTTTATTTCCGGTGGGGCCCATTAGGGGAGGGAAATCATTTTTTTTTTTTTTTTTTTTTTTTTTTGTATTTCCTTTTCTTTTTATTTTTTCTCTCTCTCATTTGTTATGAGTTTTGATTTGGGTGTGACCCAATTTGACATTAAAAATGACCATTGTTTACACTAAAAGTAATCCCTATTTAAGTATCCAAAACACAAGCATTTTTTTTTTATATTAACCTTTTATAAAATAAAAACTAATAATTATAGTAATAAATAAAAAGGAGTCAAAATTTCGGTGTCTACAGATGTCCCTCGTTGATCGAGTTACGAAGAAACAAATATTGAGTTTCGAAGAAACGAAGGTCAACGATAACAAATAGACACAAAATTTTGACTTACGATAGTAAAATTTAAAAGGAATGACGCGAATTAATCATACTCTTTTGGAGTTAAAGACGACGATGTGCCACACTCTCAAGGAGCCAAGACGCGGATGCTCTCGAGGAGCTGATACTTTCGAGAAGTTAAAAACTTTCAAGAAGATGATACTCTCAAGGAGCAAATACTTTCAAGAAGCCTATACTCTCAAGGAGCTGATACTTTCAAGAAGCTGGACACTCTCGAGGAGCTGATACTTTCAAGAAGCTGGACACTCTCGAGGAGCTGATACTTTCAAGAAGCCGAACACTCTCGAGGAGCTGATATTTTCAAGTTGGACACTCTCGAGGAGCTAATACTTTCAAGAAGCCGGACTCTCTCGAGGAGCTGATACTTTCAAGAAGCCGAACACTCTCGAGGAGCTGATACTTTCAAGAAGCTGGACACTCTCGAGGAGCTAATACTTTCAAGAAGCTGGTACTTTCATTTTCAAGAAAAGCATGATTGTGGATCGTGTAGTAAAACAGTTTTACAAACTTTTCATTTTAAAACAAAAGGCGTGATAATCCAAGAAAATTCGGGGTATAAAAAGCCATTACTTGTAGTTGAACATATGCATAACTGGCCAAAGAGTTGCCGAGTAGAGATTCTAAAGAGTGAACTTGCATCTTTATGTTGGGTTTGAAATGATAGCAGGGCAATTTTCGAGGCAGAGTTTGCGACACACATGCGTAATTGCCCCTAATACAAATTGGTGACAAAGAGGAAGGTTAGTAATCGAGGGGCATATTAGCATGCAAACTTATGGGGTTTTATGAGGCATTTAGGCGCAAAGATTGATGGTTTTGTCAATTTAGGTAGAGGTTGGAAGGAAGCATATTCTATTCAAACTTTTAGCGCTCGAGGAGCCGGTGCATTCTTCTTCTTCTTTTTTTTTTTTTGTTTTTTGCATTCTTAAGGAGAACTCTTCTTCACTAGTCCAAGTATATAATTGATCTTCTTGAGAAGAAAAAAAATGCCCCTAGCTATGATCGAGTTTCAAAGGATCCACCCTGAATAAGGTAGTTGCCCCTAACAACCACTTTCCAAATTTCCAATTAATTGAAAAGTTATGTGCCCCTTTTCCTTGCATTTGTATCTGAAAAATTCTGCATGTTGATTCTCATGTCTTCGCAAGAACCTCTTTCCGTAACATATGCTCACTAAAACCCCAAGGCTCTTTTTATTTGAAAATGTACACACCAAAATCTTTTATATGGAACAAGCTTGCAATCAATTAACTCGTCAACATGACATGTTTAAGAGTGTAAGTTTCAATTCCAAATTAGATGTAACTCAAAGACCTTCACACCTCAATTTTGGGCGACCCAGTTTTTAAGTAATCTAGTTGTTCGAATAACCATGATATCCAGATGTGAGATACCTAGGTTGAATTTTATTATTGTTTAAGTTGATTCCCATGACTTCCAGCACCTTTGTGCAATAGTGCATGGTTCGTCCTCTCGATTATTGGTCAGAATTACTGGTCACCTTTTGGTACTGTTGATTTATTTTTATTTTATTTTCTTTTGTGGTGGGAATTTTATCAGGATATGATGTACCTTTTTACGCGAATATTCTCGCTTCATGAGGCGCGAAAACACCCGGTTACTCAATATATCACAATCTCTGATATGCTTTGCATGCTCATACTCTTAGTCGCAATCATCTCGTGATTACTATGGATACCCCATTGGGTTTTACAGAGGCCTCCTCCGAGAGCAATGGAGCAAATTTTCCCACACTTTTTTTTTTCACGCAGAAATAAATAAAAGACCTTTCGAGAGTCACCATGGAAGTCCGGTACTAGTTAGGTGGATTAATGTATAAAAGTCTTTTCTCAACATCTCACATCTTAGAATCAAAAGCAGTCGATGTTCTAGATTGCTTAAAAGCTAGTTCAAACAGAATGAGAGTTAGTCCTTCAAGTCTAATCTTGATCTTGAATTGGAAGGCACCTCAAACATGTCATGTTAATGAAATCAACTAACGCGAACTTGCTAGGCACTCAAGATTTTTCGTATACACTTCATCATTTTTTTTAATAACTCAAGGGTGAAAGTTGAGCATTGTGTTGACCGAATCCAAAAGGATTGCCTACGTATCCCTGCGAAGGGAATCAGGTCGGACGTAGTTCGTGTTCTTGATGCGAAGACTGGATACTTGCTGCAGGACATCCTGCCAAATGCACTTCTTCAATCGTCAGTCTTGGTGGCACATTGTTGCCCAGGTCCTTGATTCATGATCATTGCTCTAATGGTCTTTCTTGCAAATATTGATCCTTCAAATTTCAAAAAGTCGTTGTTGCTTTGTCATGGCCGTGAATTGGAGTTCACCACAAAAGTGCTTATCATATTCAGAATTCAATAGAATTGTTCCTCCAACCAAAATGTGGAAATGGTGATGTAAATGTGGATGCCCCTCGGAATGACGAGTAGTGGAAATATAAGGAGCTCAGATAGTTGGGTTTGCAAAATGTGTTTAGGGTTGCAGGTATAGACCATTTCGGCAGGCCTCTAAGACACTTGTCATGCATATGCTCGAATATCAACAAAAATTATCACATTCCACTTTCTCAAAATATTTGGGAAAACTGCATATTCAACAATGCTCATGATCGCGACCCAAGAAAAAACATTTGAAAACCTCTCCCAACAATCGCCTAGTCATCTAGACTTGGTAACTAGGCGACTAAGTTATTTCGAAGCGAATCTTAACAACTGGATCTGGGGTTCCAAGACCTTCCTTCCGAATTCCGATTTGTTATAAAAAAAATGATCTTATCCCTAGCAAGTTAGTGCTAAAACTTAACAAATGAGATGAATGCAAGCATATGCGCACAACAATGCGAGATAATCCTGAGGGCAACATGAATCATGCTTGAAATTCCTTTTGATTATTTTGAAAATTTTTATTATTATTTGAAAACAAGAAAATGGACTTCCCCAAAAACAAATCATTTGAAAATTAAAGTTAAAATGAAATCATTATTTCTCCAAGTTATATACAACAAATGAGTTAAAACCAATCTCGACCCTTTGTATCTCCAAATCCTTTTTTTTTTCTTTCTTTTTGGATTTCAACTTCTTGCTATTTTTTTCTTCTATTTCATCACAACTTTTGTTTTCTTTTTTTATTTATTGTTGGACCGCACCCGAAGGCTGCCTACGTATCTCCAATGTGCAAGCAAACGTTTTTCAAAAACATTGTATATTTCAAAAATGTGCATTGGAGAATCAGGTCCACGTAGTTCTGGATAATAACTGATCTCTTTTCTTCTTCATATTTTTTTTAGCCGAGCTCGAAAAGAGCTGCCTACGTACCCCCGTGCATGTGCGTACAAGTGTGTCTAGATGTTGCCAAATCCTACGGGGATCAGGCCATACGTAGTTCAGTTACAAAGTGCTTAATGAAAAGATTTACTTCCTATGGTCGAACTCAAATGAGTTGCCTACGTACCCCAAGTGCTTGTGCTTACATGTGTATCTATTTTGGATCATCAAAAGTGCACTTTTAAGTCCTATTGGGGATCAGACCATGACGTAGTTCTTGGTATGCGATTGACAATGATTGGAAGCAATAAGTAAGGAATAACTCCATGGATATTGAACCTTCCTCCTTCAGTGAGACAAAGAAATGTCTAAAGCAGATCTGCATTGATAAGCTCACACACCATTCTTCGGAAGGGCACACACAAATGCAGGGGATGAATGACTTGTCGGTGATAAGGACAGTAATTTCTGTAAGAACTTTCATCATACTGCATGGGAATGTCTGGGGGATCCATTGGCTTGATAAGACCTCTTTCTTTTAGCCTGGTGAAGAGTTCTAAAGGATTTTGCCCAAGTGGTGCTAGGAGGCGTGGTAGTGAGCGGAGTTGAGAGGGATCTTGCACTTTTAAGAAATAATCATCACGGGTCATTCCGTGGTTCATTATTGCTTTGATACTATAGCGGTCCTCGTAACGCAACTCACAGTAATAGATTTCACTCATCCCTTTGACAAGTAACATACGAGTTTCTTCTTGAGATGGTTCATAGATGAGTCTAGCAAACTGGGCGTTCCATCTAACCATGTAGCTTTTAAATGTTTCGTTTGCTCCTTGTTCCATCTCTGCCAACCTAATAAGTTCAGGATCTATCCAATCGTGTGCCCAATCTATGAATTCGATGCAGAGTTCCTCCCATGTTTTCTTCTTTTCCCAATTGAGCGCATTGAACCATTTTAGCGCTTCTCCGTTTAGACTATGACCAAACAAGTAGACGTATATTCGTGGTGTGAAGTCCCAACCGTCCATGTTCTCTTGATACGCATTCAAGTGAGTTCCACGGGGACCCCTACTTTGAATGACTGAAAATTCAAAAAATTCTCGGGTGAGGTTGTTCCTGGTGCTGGGAGTATATCCCACTTTTCAAGATTATCCTTGTTTTGCGTTGATTCTAGTACATCCAACAATTTCAGATCTTTTAGGATATGCTTTGCGCTTCTGCCTTGGGCTTCTGGGTCAGATACTTCGACGAGGTTAATGAAAAGGTCCATCAAGTCGTTCACTATGCACTGGTCATCAACCTTTGGACGGTATTTATTAAAAAATCTTTGGACTAATTCTTCCCAAGAAGGAGGTAGAGGACTAACCACTTCATAATACCAAGACAAGGCCATACCCTCTACATACCGGGGAAATAATTGTATCATCAATAGCAAAGGCGGTCTCCAATGTAGGAGGGCATCACAATATGCCTTAAAAAATAAGGTAGAATTGCTCGTTCCATCAAATTTCTGAATGTGAGGGATTTGAAATTCAGTGCACAACTTATACCTTGGAAATGAAGGGAGTCGTTGACATCCGGTCAGCTCAGCGTTAGGTAACCTTCCGTTGTGAGCGGGATGTGACGAAGTAGGTGGGTTGGCCATTTCTTAGAGTGGTAGGGGAATTTTTATGGAAGATGGTAAATAGGGTGGGTAATGAGGCAACACTGGAAAGTGAAGATGAATTGAAAATTGGAGAAGTTCGAACAAGCCTGGTGGAGGAACCAATCCAACGGGATGTCCTGCACAGTGAAATAATGCAAAGTTGTAACTCCACTGGTATTGTGCATGAAATTACTGCACCTTTTACACCACAACAAAATGGTGTGGCCGAAAGGAAAAATCGAGTCCTAACTGAAATGGTTAATGCCATGTTGTCAAATTCGGTTTTAAGATAAGGATTTTGGGGTGAAGCATTATTGACCGCTTGTCACATCCTAAATCGAGTTCCAAATAAGAAAAGTAGGATCACTCCCTATGAACTTTGGAATAAAAGAAAACCAAACCTAAAATACCTTAAGGTTTGGGGATGTAGGACAATAGTAAGAGTGCCTGAACCTAAAAGAAAGAAATTAGGTGAAAGAGGTATTGAATGTATATTTATAGGTTATGCTATGATTAGCAAATGACCATAATAGAATCAACCGATGCAATTTTTGATGATGATCGGTTTGTCTCAATCCCGAGACCTAAAGACAAGGTGGTAGAGATTGAGAAACAACAATCCAATAACGACAATGATGAGATTGTTGAGCTTCGAAGAAGCAAGAGGCCTAGGAAAGCCAAAGATTTTGGACCAGATTTCTTTGTCTTTCTTGTTGAAGGGTCTAGGGAAATTTTGTTAGATCATGTTCCCTATTGTTATAGCGTAGAGGCCGATCCCACGACCTTTGAAGAAGCTATGAGATCTCCAGATGCTCCTTTTTGGAAGGAAGCAATTGAAGAGGAGATGAATTCCATTATGGGTAATGGAACGTGGAAGTTGCAAGACCTTCCACCCGGTTGCAAACCTATTGGTTGCAAATGGATTTTCAAAAGGAAAATGAGAATCGATGGTATGGTTGAAAATTTTAAAGCTAGGCCTGTAGCCAAGGGTTTTACCCAAAAGGAGGGTATCGATTATTTTGATACATACGCTCCGGTGGCTAGAACTACGACAATAAGAATGCTATTGGCATTAGCGTCAATTAATAACTTAGTAATTCACCAAATGAATGTCAAAATGGCATTTCTTAATGGTGAATTGAATGAAGAGGTGTACATGGATCAACCCGAGGGTTTCGTAGTCCCTGGGCAAGAGAAAAAGGTGTGTAAATTTATTAGATCCATATATGGACTTAAGCAAGCACCAAAACAATGGCACCAAAAATTTGACCAAGTTGTTCTTGGAAACGGTTTCCATATTAATGATGCGGATAAATGCGTATATAGCAAGTTTAATGGCAACGAGGGGGTTGTTATATGGTTATACGTTGACGACATTTTTAATTTTTGGTACTAACCTTCAAATGGTTGAGAATACTAAACAATTCTTGTCAAATAACTTTGACATGAAGGACAAGGGTGAAGCCGATGCTATTTTAGGTATTAAAATAACTAGGAATGATAATGGATTGACATTGTCTCAATCCCATTACATTGAAAAGGTGTTAAAGAAATTTGACAATTTTGATTGTAAGCCGGTCACAACACCTTTTGATCCCAATTTGAGGTTAATTAAGAACACTGGGAAGCCAGTGTGTCAACTTGAATACGCAAAAGTTATAGGATGTTTGATGTATGCTATGACTTGTACAAGACCGGACATTGCATATGCGGTTGGAAGGCTTAGTAGGTATACTAGCAATCCAAGTAAGATGCATTGGCATGCAGTACGAAGAGTAATAAAGTACTTGAAGTGGTGCCGCTTCTACGAATCCGAGGGGTTTGGGTTCTTATGCACTCATGATGGATACAAGGACACATGGCCAGTGCACGTGTCGGTATTGTCAATGAATCTAAGAAAAGAAGTTCGTAATTTTATGTGTAGCTTGAATTTCGTTAGTCAAAGAGAATCACTGGTTCAAAGCATAGCCTACCAAGTTATCCTGACTAATTATAATTTAAATATACTAAGTATATGGTTCAAATCGCAAGGTACCAAACATTATGCATAAAATTTCCAAAGATTGGAATCCACTTGATTGGAAATGGTGGGGGATTGTTGGTATATTTCCAATATAATGTGTATAGTGAAGGAAGTGTGCAGTGTGCCAGTTACAAAGGAAAAGAAACCGAAGTAAAGTTCAAGCGGTGCGGTGGTGGTTACTTCGTCCTTTTTTGTTTCTTGTCATTTGTAACTATATGTCATTTGTGGCAGTTTAACTTACAAATAAACTGTTTACTCATGTACATGACACATGGATAAATATTATCCATATTAATAAAGGGATGTGTCTTTTGGTGATCAGGCATGAATACTCTATAAATAGAGTGCTTCCTTTTCAATTGCATTCACACTTTTGCTCTATACTGTAACATATTATCTTTGTCTTCTTCTTGGTTTCTTTGGTGCCTTGCCGTTTCTTTGGTGCCTTGCCGTCGATGGTGCAAGCTGCCGATAGGGATAAACTCCATTGTATCCCAAAGATAAATTTGGTGAACCCGGTTCTTGCACGTAGGGGTCAAATTTAGTCTTTAGGACAGCACAACCTTGCGTGCCTTGGAGTTTGTTTTGTTAATGATCTAACCCATTCAATTATTTTCCCAACAAGAGAGCCAGAAACCGCCATAGGTGTTGTATGTATGCTGTATGCAACATAGAAGTATGGGATCCAGAATCCATATTTGTAGTGATAGGTCATGGACAAGATAGGTTTTGATCAACCAAAACACTCTTGACTTTGATGCTTCTCTGTTTCTTGTTAATCAGGGTGTTTATTTTGAAAAAACAAGAACACCATAATAGATTTTGACAAGAGGATCACAACAAAACGGTACAAAGAATATTTAGATGAAATGTGATGTTTTTAAAGCAACTGATTAAACTATCCTTGATATTACATGCATCATGGAAAATTCATGTGTTCTGTTAAAGAAAATTCATGTAGCAAATGAAGATGTAACAAAATTTTGGTAAGCCCCAATACATTAAACAAACTACCTAACCAAACTGATCAAAATTAAGTACAAAAGTGAACATGAACCTCTAAGAATTAGTGTATTATTTGATTCATGAACCCTGCATGTACTTCCCAAGGGATAGCTTGTTTCTCAATAATAGAAGTGTAAGATGTCCTCAATACCCTCCACTTGAAACTACAAAATTGCAGATTTTGTGTTTTACTGGCGACGCTCAACTAGAAATGGTTTGAAAGTCAAGAGCACTCCTAGAAGCCCGTTCATATTTAAGAGGAAGAAGATCATTTGTGTGCCTGCAAGAATACCACAAAATTATCAGTTTCTTAGATAAATGCAATGCTAGTTTAGCCTCATTCACTCTGCAAGTCCCCATTTTTATCAACTGGTAAGGAGTGCCTTTTCGTGCCCGGCCTATTGATCAAACAACATTTGGCCAGGCGCAGGGAATAGCGCCACAAATTCATCCTCGGAGAAAAGTTTTGAACCCATGCCATATGGTTAGAAGGTGGAATGGTGAACCAGACTCCATACCTCACCCAAACATTATGCCTCAGTCCATAAATAAGTCCTTCTCACAAAAGTCAATTAACGATCAAAAGATCTGCTATTTTTCATTTATGGACCAGAGTCACTAACTCTTTATCCAATTAGAACAAAAATACCCTATAAGATTTAGACAAGAGGATCACAATAAAAATGGTGCTAAGAATATAGATAAAATGTGATGTTTTTGAAGCACATTTCAACACTTACAAAATATTCTTGATATTACATGCATCAGTCATGGAAAATTGCTGTGTTCTTTTTTGTCACCCTTTCTCCTTCCCTCCCCATCCATCTTGTAGCAAATGAAGCTGTTACACCATTTTGGCAAGCCCCGGTACATTTGAACAAGCTCCCTAACCAATCTAACCAAATTCATGTACAAATTTAATGTGAACATGAACCTCTAACAACTTATGCACTATTTGAATTACGAACCTTTCAAAGATCAGCAACTAGCTAGCCTGCTATGTACCTTCCAAGGGATAGCTTGTTTCTCAGCAATAGAAGTGTAAGATGCTGTCAATACCCTCCACTTGAAACTACAATTGCAGAATTTGTGTTTCACTAGTGACGCTCAGCTAGAAATGGTTTGAATGTCAACAGAACTCCTACTAGCTCGACCACATTTAAGAGGAAGAAGATCATATGTGTGCCTGCAACAATACCACAAAGTGATCAGAGTTTGTTAGATGAAAGCAATGCTAGTTTAACCTCATTCACTCTGCAAGTTCCCTTTATTTTTTAACTGAAAGGAGTGCCTTTTCGGGCACGACCTACGACCAAACAACAGTGAACCATGGAAATTTGAAGTTTTGAACCCATGCCATATGGTTAGAAGGTGGAATGGTGAATTATCACTCCATACCTCACCCTCAACTCTGTATATTTCATGCTAGGTTTTCGTCACTGTACAAACTACAAACATTATGCCTCGAATAAGGTTAAGATTATTATTCCACATGGATATGTATTAATTCATTTCAGTTCAATTTCATGTTTATTTTAATATGCACCCACTGCTCTTTCAAGTCTCTCTTGCCTACAGGGTGGGCAAGGTATGGGGAGGCCGAGGGAATCAAATATTCAAACGTATGCAAATTTACTATTGATATGAGGCCATGGATCTGTTTATTGTTCTTTTTCATCAATTAAATTCAGCTGGAAGATCTTATTGGCTACTCTGAAGAAGAAGGAATATGGAATCACAAAGACAAAGGAAAAAGATATATGGGATGACCGGACAATTTGATAGATGGATAGCATTGGCATTTAAACAAGCTAGGTTGTCAAGCAGAGGTGTTAGCGATTTACAGAGCACTTGAACTGACGATGTACAAGACATGGATACTTAACTTTGATATTATTATAGAGTCAGACTCCAAGAATGCAGTGATGTGGAGCAATGAGTCTCATGGTGGTCCACTGGGAGTTCGATTTGCGTTAAATTTCATCAGAGCTATAAAGGGGTGGTGGCCAAGAAGTGGGATATGCAGTAGCAGACCACCTAGCAAAGCAAGGGCTGGACAGAAAAGAGGAGTTTGTGGCATGGTTTTAGGAGTATTTCATTGTACTGTTTGTCTTATTTGCTTTTTCACTGGCTTGGTTTTTTTCTTTCAACCCCTTGCATCTCTCACTAGTAGAGGATGCTATCTTGATCTCAACCCTTCCTAGAAGGTGGGGGATCATGGATGGCAGATACTTTACGGAGAGTGCAATTTGGAGAACTTTGTATGAGTATTTTCTCTATCAATAAAAGTTTCTCCTTAATAATCACAAAGAAAAAAACAAGCTAGGTTGTCATAACAGTTATATACCATACTTAATAGCATCTTACAATAACATTGTAGTTTATAGTATAAATCTTCCTAGTTTAACCACCAAGCATCAACAATGCATTCCAAACATGTTCAGTAAAGCATCAGCACTCCGTAGCAAGCATGTTCAGTTTCAAAGTTTATTAACAGCTTAGCAATACTCAATTTTGTCTCTATAGCAAGGATGTTCAATTTTAAAGTTTACTAACAGCTTAGCAATACTCAAGTTTGTCTCTATACCATACCTGGGAGGAAGGCAGCATTTTGACGCTTCTCTGACCAAGAGAGCCTGCCGATGAAAAGAGAGTACATTAATACAAGCTTCATTCATGACAATAATGCTGTACAAGCATGCTTAAAATAGCGGTAGAGGAGGTCCAGTTAATGTTTTACTTGAACATGAGTAGAAGACTATTTTAATGTAATCAACAACTACTTGTCTGGTGTAAAACTCAGATGACACATAAATGAGACCCCACAAGTAGATTTCCTGTCAGACCAACTTCGAAAGTTACGGGGAAAAGCGAAAGAGATCGAAAGAGTGCTCCTTTTTACAGTCAAATGGCAAGGATGAAATGAATAGGTTTAGTGCGTCATGAAAGCTGAAACAATGAGGCACTTACAATGCACCACCAACTGCTGGACCAATTGCTTTAAAAAGGGACATGGTAGTCATTGAAATGCCATTAGCCGCTCCCCTTTGTTCTTGATCCTGTTGTACACAATTTATTCAACTTAAGAGGCTTGAAGAAATTTTATAAATACATACAACGGGAAGCATCCACTTAGGCTAACATGGAAAGGAAAAATTACCACAGCTCTATTTTGTAGTATAAATGTGCTGGTGACAATGCATACCTGATCAATCAAGGGAGGAAATAAGAATTAAAATAAGAGTGAAGATATGATTCAGTTGAAATAACAGAAACTATTTAATTGTTTCTGATCAAAAATAATGAATGCATGTTGATTTGCTGCAAGACACAAGGAACATTATTCCATGGAGAAGCTCCTCATGCAATGAGTACATACTATAGTTCGTGCTGCTGGATGCTTCTTTATTGTGAGAACGAAGAGAAGTACCATGCCCCAAATGTGCATGTAAGCTTTTAAGCCTCCATTCATTTTCAATTTCCCTGCTCGGGAAAGAGGGGGGGGGGGGAGGGCTATTACATCTATTGTTCTGCATTTGATTATGCTGTGATGTATTTCTTCGAAAGGGGTAGAAACTCTACACTGGCACTTGTTGAAACTTTTGGGTAGCCATAAACATCTTTTCAATGCTCTCAGTCCCCCTCCCACCCCCCCCCCCCCCCAGGGAACATAACAAAGAAAGGGAAAACAATAGCATAACAAAAGTAATACTGACCAAAAAAACCAAAAAAGTGCCTCCTATTTAACAGTGTTAAGTCATGAGCACCTTCAGATTCTGAAGATGGCAAGAATATACATGAATTTTGAGAGTATGATAGACAATATGCAACCAGAATTTCCTTCTTTTTATCACCTCTTCACATACATAATTCCTACAACAGAAATTTCTTATCAATTTCACTCATTTTCATCTCTTTTGCGAATCTGTTAGCTCAGTGCCTAAGATTATGTCGATTGTCAGTCCTTATGGATGCGTTCGCCTTCTTCTTTCAATCCTTTTCTCCTTCCACCTCTCCTGGATTTCCACACTCCTCCACCCCCGTTCCCAAGGTTTTTTTTTTTAAAAAAAAAAAAAAAAATAGAGCAACAGCATGTGGAGCATATATACAATGATCAAATATTGATATTTGCTATAAGAAATAGCGCATCAAATTCCAAATAGTTCTAACTTACTGAGAGGCAATTCTTGAGCACAGAGGCAACATTTAGCAGCACTGTTAGGCCTAACCCTGTAAACAATGCTATCATAGGGTAACTTTGTAACAGAGGTATCGTCAGACCCTGCAAGAAAGTAGAAGGTAAAATCAATATATTTCATTGGACAAAGGCAACAGACAGGACTACGTAAACAGTGCAGAAAGCCTACCCCACAGATCCGAGCCACCATAATAGGCCCAAAGATTTTGTCCATGTAAGGATATAAGAAAAGCTGAAAGACCAACATACCAAAACCTGACAGTTGAAAGAAACCAAAAAGGAGGGAAATGAAAAGAAGAAACCGTCAGGGCATAAATAAAGATAAAGACGGATGCAAATGCTTAAGGAAGAAGCTTTTTCATCGAGTTCCAGCTTTCAAGGAACGATTAAGTTCAGTTCTTCACAAGATAAAACATACACAAGTCCATATGCCAAGTGACAATTGCTTTTCCCACTCTCACAAGTCACCACATTGACAAGCAAAGTCTAGGATTGCTGACTTCCTTACATTGGTCAATTATATATATAGGCACCCTTACATACTATTAACATCAAATACTAAAAAAACCAATAACAAAATTCAACAGATTAAAACTTGAGAGCAATAGCGAATATCGTATCAAAGCGCGAGAAAACTTTCAAGAGGTAAGTGAACCATTAAAATAGATAAAGCATATGGAGTCTTTGGACAAATGTAACTGTTTGTTTAGCATCATCCAATCACGTCTTTACGGTGACTTGTTATTGATCAAATGTGTGCAGGCTCTGTTATTTGAAAGGAATCTTGATTAAGTTCTCAAGGACTCACCGCAGATCAAACATTAATTGATAAAGGGTGGGGGTTGGGGGGTAGGGTGGAAAACATATTGCATGAATGACAAATACAAATTCACGTGAGGGAAGACGAAAAGAAAACATCAGAACGTGATACAGAGATACATCATATGTCTCTCAATCCTCTCCAGGTTCTGAGGTTCAACTTTTGTGTAGGATTAGTATTTTCGAAATTGGCTCGTCCATTGATCCCTAGTGATGTGTTGTTAACAGTACTACTCTCCCAGTGGTAGTTAAACAACGAGCTCCAAACGAGCTATAAAGAAGAGTTATAACGAGCTGCAGACCTTTTTTTCACCCCAGTCCCCAGCTGTGGATGTTCCAGTAATCACATTTTTTGACATACAGGGCATTACTAGCATAATGTGTAAGACAACTTTGAAACTCTTCTTTTCTTAACATCAATGTGAACATGGATGAAATTACACATCAATCATCAATGTAAACTCTCCTAATCTACATCAAACAACTTTACTTGCTCTTGCATGTTCTGAGGTTCTGAAGAGTTTAAGATACGGAAAAGGATCAAATGCAGCGATTGTTTCAGCTTACCTGTGATAGCAAGAACAGAGCCTACATCCTCTGTTGAATAGTTCAATCCCCCTAGCTTCCTTGGGCTGACCGCCCATAACGAGAATATCTAAGGAGAAAACAAATAGAAAAATCAGAAGCTAAAAACCAAAAACAAAACCACTGAAAGGGATGTTTAAGATTATGGGTAATGGACAAAGAAACAAAATCACTTGACTTGGGGTCCTCAAAACTCAAAAGCACAGGATAACCAACAGTAACTGAATGTTTATAGAAAAGAAACCTATGCATTACTGTTTCACCATGACACTAGGTGTGACAAATCAAGTTGTGTATGTAACTAAAAGATGATGAAGAGAGTTCCAATAATTCGAACAACTGTTAGTGACGTGAAATCACAAATTCACTGCACTGGTTCGGACAGGCCTCTATGGTCATGGACAATAATTAGCTAACCCGCATGGTGCAAGCAGAACTACTCTAAGAGAGACAAATCATACTTGAAAGTCTGTACCAACTAATCCAAGTGACACAAAAGTTTCGTTCCTTTCCAGCCCCAGACATTGTTCTTTCATGTCTGGTCACTTTAATTATCATGTGTACATGGTACAGCATGGCAATATACAGTTCTCCTGATATTAGCAATCTAATCCAGGAAATGCCTATTATGCAACTTGTATGACAGGATTGATACCCAGTGGAATTATTTAAGGTCATGGCATTCCAAAGCAATTAAATAAATCTTGTCAAAAATAATTTCACTGTGAAAGTACAGAAGTGAAATAAGTACAAATTATACCTCTCTGTAAGCCATATCATGAAGTGAAAATATGCAATACACCGTAATAGAGGACATGAGTGGCCAATTCTTAAATAAGCTTTTCTTAGAAATGACTGCTTTTCCAATATCTCCTCCATTACTATTGTCATTTGACCTATGACCTGCAGCTTCCAGAGCTTCATATGAATCGTCACCTGATGAATTCTTTGCTTTGTGCACATGCATTGACTCCTGCATCAGAATACAATGAGTTAACTCTTCTGTAAAATGTGGTTGACATCATCAGCATACAAAGAGTCACACGTCAAGCTGCTGAAGTTTGCATTTCTGAAAATCAAAAGCATGGACTTGCAATTTGACAGTATAGTTACTCCATGAGATGATACAGAGATGAAAAAGTAATAATGCAGTTAAGATGGAGAAATTAAGAATTTATGTTCTGCTACTGAGAAAGATCTTATATCACTATAAAAACATAAAGTAATATGGGAAGATCACGATTGCAGGAGTATAGAAACAAAACTGCATTGCAGAAGAGATCACAAAACTTCATTCTCTATGCAATGATTCCTATTTCCATTTTGCAATAAAAGAGAGTTCTTGCTTATAAGAGAAGAATAAACAAAGGATGAAAAGACATGCTCACAACCCTTTACAGAAAAACAAACAATTAAAATGACAGTGACGTCCAGCTTTGGTGAACATCTGAAAGGCATTACGGTGGAAACACAACGTAGTATAGGCTAAAATGGAGGAGTTGCTTGAATACCCAAGAATCTAGCTCCAACTAATACTTAACATTGTGTGCCTTCTTACTTCCAAACTCAATAACTACTGAAATTAAAAGCCCAAAGTACCTAGACAAACTCAACAATCACAGAAGATGTCAATGAGGCAACTCCAAGCTCCTCAAGAGACAAGGCAATGAAGGAAAACATGGTCAAGAAAATTTAGCAGGAGATTAGTAATATAGGTGGAATAAGAAAGAAGAAGTATCTCCCCCCTCTCTACCAACAGTCCAACACCCAATCACCCATCGACAACCAGAAAGTGAATAATCTGGAACTAACAAGAAATCTGGTTTTTCTTCAACAACTATACTAAATGTTTTGTTCCACAGCATATTCCTGACTCTGACCTCTCACAACTTATAAGAAGGGTCATACTTAGCTAATAAACGTCGTATGAAGTTTATGATTTTCTTTTTTATCACACCCATTCATCTTAGAGCGGCTTGAGCAAAGCAACTTCTCAGAGGGGCCCTGATGCTCGAACATATGATCGTTAGACAGCTGGAATTTTTTATTGCCACCCACAGCAAACGCAAGTCACAGCACTACAGTTATAGTACTAACTTTGTAAACTGATGACGAGAATTTTTTAATTTACAAATGATAAAACCAATGACAACTTTATTGAATAAGCAATATTGTTTTATTGAGAAATACTGAACATCAATTTGCTCAAGGGAAGAAAAACAGAAGAGTAAGTTTCAGTACTGAAGTAAAAATGATTCATGAGAGCGAACTTATCAAGGGACTAACCGGAAGCCGAAATGTGAAGAAAGTTACTATCAATGCGAAAGTAGATATGACAAGGCAGGGCAATGAGTATGGAAACCTGCAACAAAACAAAAGCAATTGTTTTAATATTCGAAGCAGTTCAAAAGTTTGATATCTGGCTATGCCAGCCATTGAAACATGTGAAACCTTACCTTCCAAGTAATGATCCCTTGGAGATTATATGAGGGTATTTGTCTGCAGGCTGAGGTATGAAACAAAAAGTTTCAGATTATTTAGTTGCAAGTACAAAAGGAACTTTTCACTTCTAGATATAACAGAAGGAGCTACCGACTACCAAAAAAGAAAGCTGGGTTGTCCAAATCATTTGCACCATACGACAGCTACGAACAAGACTATTGGAGAAACATATAAGGAATTAAGGACCATACTGTAAAATATATAAGGTTCATGCTGTAGCATAATGGCGAGGGGGAGGTGGAGCCTTACTACTTAATAGATTATAACTTACAATAAAAGAAGGGTCAAGTGTGACAATACAAGGTAAGAGTCTCCCTCACACCCTCTATTCATATCTTAATTTTCAACCATCATCTCCCCGACCAAGATTATGCAACCGACATCAATCTTCCTTACATAAAAACTTGTACATTTGAACTTGTGCAGGATTTCTCATGCGCACTAAGTTGTACAAGGATGACCAATTACAAAAGGTAGAATGAATTATAAATAAAACTTCGAATGAATTTCACATGGGGCTCAAGAGGGATTCCTACTTTAGACGAGTCCCCAACTCTAGCGGGTAAGGTGTTTCCCCTCCCTCCTCCTCTACCTTCTAATGTGCTCCTCAGCTGCTAAAAAAAAGTGAATTTACTCAACTAGGATATACATGATGCTTTTGAGGAATTTCGTTCAGTTCACCTACGATGTTAGCTAGGTCTTGTATCTCAACTTCTAGTTTCTCAAGGGCTAATTAGATGATCATCAGGGTTTGTATGCACCGACAGAGTTTTTTGAGGAACCTGCTTGAGGAACAAAAGGGGGGACTATGTTGGACACTGGCTGTGAGCGGCATGCAGCTCTATTTTGTGGTGATTCTGGTATTAGTCAAATAGAGAGGAGGTATGCCAGAGTTTGACATAGAGGAGACCGTTGTTCTCTGAGGATTTAATGCTGTTAAAATATTAAGAGAGCTCCTGCTCAACTAGATTCATCAAATATATCATTGACCTCCGCCCCCCCCCCCCCCCCTCCATATCCGGTTTACAAGAATTTATGAGGTACCATGTTTGTATGGAAATCAGTTAATTCTCATTAGCCACAGCCACGGATCAGTTTGCTTCCATGGACATGTGATCTTCAAGAAAACCATACAGCAAACAGGCAACAACAAACATAATCGCATGATTTCTCACCCGTGTCCGTTTCCTAGTTCTTGTTTCAGTCAATCATGGCTCTGACGCGCAATTGCGCATAATGATAAAAACATATTTCCAGTACTGGTAAGTTTCGCATTGTATGACTGCTTTACACATAACAATCCTGAGGCATCATTTTTCGTAGTAAATAGATTGGATTATATCCATAAAAAGAGTATGAAATAAAGGGATCAAAGCTTACTTGCGCAAGTAAACCTCCAATTGCTGGCCCAATAACCAATCCTATGCCCCAAGCTGTAGTAATCTATACAAGGTCAAATGCATTACAATAGACAAAAGGTACTTTTCTCTTTAACAACTTCATTCAATTTTATATGTACTTGTACTGAGGGTAGGGAGAAGAAGCTTACAACAGACATGCCCACGGCTTGATGTTCTTCCAGCCAAACCTCAGATACATATGCCTGCTTGCATAGACATGTTAACATGTGACAGAACAAAAATAAATTCTTGGTAACAGGAAAAAGTTGATTCCAATTAGTAACTGTCAATTATGTGCAAAGAAGTTTCTGTGAGAGCTGAAGCTTGCAACTGTACCTTTATAGGTCCAAGCATCCCATTTAAACTTCCAAGTAGAAATCTTGTTGTGACTGCCATCGAGAAGTTTGCACTGAAGCCAAAGAGGGTGTTGAAAATAACCCTGAAATGAGATATGATCACCACAGTTATTGGAGATGTACTCATTGGTTGAAAATGACCCTGAATCAAAAGTTTGAATCAAGATAATAGGTTACTAACACAGATGTTGTTCCGAAGATAATAACAGGTTTCCGACCATATCGATCAGCAATCAGTCCCCAGAAGACAGATGTCAACGCCCTTCCCAGCATAAAAGCAGATCCTTTAAAATGAAATTACACAATATGTTGTTACGAAATCAAACAGAAACAAGAGATATATTGGTCCATAAAACGAGTTTGAAAGGCGATTAAACTCACCCACAAAACCAGCGTAATATCCAACATCTTCCTCTTGTTCAGCTATATTGAAATCACTAATCTGTAAAAGAAAGATAAACGTTCATACATAGGTGACCTGAAGATATTGCACTAAGCATCAAACACCACCCTGCTGTTAAATTCATATAAACTCAACAAATAGGAGTATTGCTGATCATCAACAGCTATTCTGGCAAGGGTTGAATTCCTAGGGAAAGGGGGAAAAAACACAGCCGCGATGAATTACTCATTACTCTATGGTTGGCAATAGAGAAAGGTATGGTCAGGGGAACCTGAAAATATGCTCAAATAATTCAACGATATTTCTCCACACCAGAAATCTTCATTTATGGTTATAAACCTCACATCATTAAAGTCAGCATGAAGGATTCATTCCTCTTCTTCTTCTACCCAGAAAAGGGTTAGGAGTAGAGGGTGCACTGCACATCAAACTGCCTCCTCCTCTGGTTAGGCAACATTTCATTAACTGATCTTTTTCACATTTTAACATCTGATCAAACTTAAATCTGGTATCACTTTGAAAATGGATTAAATTACAACAGATTATCTACAGATGATTTCTGTAAACCCACACAGGTTTCCCAATATGAAACCTCAGCAATGCACGTGTTCTGCGATTAGTCATTAGACTGTGATTAGACTGGGTAATCAACTCTGTGTGGGTAAATCAACACTTGTTTTGTAATTAGACTATGATGTACCTGGTACTCAACATTATCCCTATGCCTCCAAAGAGGCTCCCGCCGAGGCGAGGAAAAGGGAAGTCGATTGTACACAGCCTTACCTCATCTGCAATTTCACATTAAGTAGGTTTGATAATGGATCAATATCTGGGACAAATCCATATGGCCTTTCACAACCCAAAAGTCAAATTTGTCTTCCAAACCAAACCACTCTTCTAACCTTGTCAGTACACTCAAACTAGAGACATGCTGCTTAGTGTAAGCCTCCCCCATTTCCTATAATAAACTCTTCCCAATTCACTAGAGCCATGCTACTTAAAGTGAAGTTACCCCAATTGCCTAGTATAATACTCCTACCTGCTTCTGTCAGCTACCCAGTTAATCTACAGCACATTAAATTAGTACACTAAAATATCATGGCTAACATGTAAAATGTCAGGCTCCATAAATTGACGATGAATGACAGCATTTCTTCTTGTCCATCTATCAATCACAGCTACTGTCTCCTACTTACCATGAAATAGAGGAAGGGGAAGAGTGAAGATATGGGCAGAGCTGCAGAGGTACAGAGTAAGCAAACATCAGTGCCCTCTCAAAAAAAAAAAAAAAAAAAAAAAAAAAAAAAAAATGGAGAAACATGTGGACTAGATTTAAGCTAACCAATGACGACTAAAAGACGGATCACTGTCCAAGTTTTTGATATTTTAAAATAAAATCAAAAACCCTTTTTTAAAAGATTGGAGCAATATGAATTCCAACACAAACAAACATCAGAACTGACCACAACACAGGACCTCTTGTGGCTTTTACCCAACAACATAGTACATAGAACGAAACTAATGTATCCTCCATTCCTCTCTCACATCACTGAAAACAAATGAGTATATAAATATAATCAACAACAAACATATTCTAATATATTATTATGCTAAAACTTCACATAATGAGATAGAAACAATGGATGAATTGAAATCTAATCCCTCTGTTTCCATACTAGTTCTGTTAAGTCAAACTTACAAAATCTTGATCATCACTTGTGGACAAAACAGATTGAGTTGGAGGATCTCAAATCTTAAAACTTGTCATCCAAAATGATAAATTAGAAGTTCTGGATTATAAATAACATGCATAATCTAGACAGCTTAAAATCCACTCTGACAACCCTACAATAATACATATGTACTACAACATGACAAAACCTATTGATTAAAAATCTTCAAATCATCCTAAATTCCCAATTTATTTCCTATCCTATTCTGGGATACATTGGCTTCTGAAGTATGACAGCCGACTAATTCCATTTTTCTTGAAAAACAGAACAAATATCTAGGCTGAAAAACCTCTATAACAACAATAGCAACAGCAGCAGCAACAACAAAAAAACAACAACAGCAGCAGCAGCAGCAACACCAACAACAACAAGCCAGTATATCTCGCCAAGAGCGGGGTCTGTGTGTTACAAAATAATCTATCAAAAAAAAGAAGAAAATAAAAAGGAATCAAAACCTAAAAAACAAAAACATGATCAATGCAACTATATACATAAAACATACCATTGCAGAGAACGATGGTGGCAATGCCAGCAAGAGTTAACCAAGGCACCCCTTGTTGGTTATCTTTGCGCTCTTTAATCTTACATCCAGGACAATCTTCATAGTAGATTGTCTTCAAAAGAGGAACTTTAACATCTTTTTCATCCCCCATATTTCACCACAAAAATTTATGCTCTGCCTTTCCCAAGAATTTTTTTTTGCCAACCACCCAACTTCAGTTACGTTGGTCTTATAATGCCAATAGAAAATACAGCTATGTAGAGCTTTCAACCAAGTAAATACCCAACAGATGTTGCTGATCCCATTAGCTGTAAATAAATAAATAAAATTTAGGAATTTTTTTTGAAATATTCAAGTTTTCAACCACAACCAACCATTGAGGTAAGGTTCACAGCATCAGACAAGAAAACTTGAAGTTCCATAAATAATTTTACCAGTTTATGTGGCCGAGCTAGGAATCAAGGTACCTTTCTTTCATAGTCTCATTAACCATATGTCATTTATAGACAAGTTAGTTGAATATTATTATGTCATTATATTCCCTTTTACTTGCTATATAGAGAGAGCTCAGAGCTAGGCCCCATTGAAGAAAAATGGTACACGCAGGGAAAATCACATGCGTCACGTTTCTGGAAGGTGGGGAAATCTGATTTGTTTCCAATCTGAGGTTGACAAATTTGATTTGGAGATATTCAGGGGCGTTTGGTTCATTATTAGAAAAGGGAAAGGAATCAATAAAGAAAAGTAGGGGAAAGGAAAGGAATGAACTTAATTACCCTTTTTGTTTGGTTCACTCAAGAAAGAGAATAGTATTCCCTTTGACCTTTGTTGATGTTTGGTTCATTGATAGGGAATCAATCCCCTTTTTTCCTTGGTGAGATAGACTTAGGTCCTGTTCTTTTCGTCGATTCCATGCTACATTCCGTTCCGTTTCAATCCGTTCCGTTGCGTTTCGCGCCGCATTCTGTACATCATTTTGTCTCGCGCCGCATTCTGTACTTCATTTTGTTCACATATTTTTTAATTATCCGCGCTGCGCCGTTCCATTCTGTTCCGTTCCAATCCGTTCTGTTCCTTACCGTCCCGCACCATTCCGTTGAAGAGAACAGGGCCTTACTCCTATTTTTTTTATTCTTACTACAATAGTTAAAATACCTAATTAATTATTCTACCATATTAGTTATGTAATGAGGTTACAGAAACAAGAAAATGCATTGTACGTGGTGATGTAGCTGATTAAATATATATTATATATGGTAATATATCACTTTACCTCAATTAATTAAACCCCAAAAAATAAAGAAGTAATTTTTTTTCTTTGAGAAAAAACAAAAGCACTATTATCAAATCCTGAACTCCCCCATCCAACAAAATCATGAAATTTACTCCACAACTTACAAAAGAAAGAGAAAAAAAAAAAAAAAAAAAAAAAAAAAAAAAAAAAAAAAACATACACGTACAAATGAAAGATGGGGGCAAAACGTTTGGAAAAAGTAATTGAAAACGTAGCTGCTAAATGCAGGGAATAAAAGTTCCAAATGCAAGGTGTGCTTCCAGTTTTACCCTTATCATTAAATGATCTAATTCTCTCACCCACTCTTCTCTCTCCTTCCTCTGTCTCTCTCCTTCCCTCATTCATGGCAAAGAATCCCAAGCCCCTTGCAAAAACCATTGAAGATGCAAATAACCAGTTGAAGCTGCAAATAACCAATAATCCAATGAAGCCGCTTCAATCTCTCTCTCATCTCCATCTTTTGTTTCCTCCTCTCATCAATTGAAGAAGACGTACCCTCTACAATAAAATCTCGCCCATCCACTAGAACGGTCTTACTTTCGGTTCGAAATATACTACTAAAAGCAGGTTCAAAAATGTTCAAGCCTTGAAAATAGGTTGGCTTAGTTGCTAGAGGACCATGTGTAATTTAGGGCCCCCCCATTTAAATTCTACTCTCTTTCTCTCTCCCCCTCTCTGTTCTAAAATGGCAAAGATTGGAATTGTAGAAGTACAAAACACATATCAACGCATTTAGGAAGAGATCAGGTCGGCAGAGGATGACTGATGACGAGGGAATCCAAAACCCAAGGGGAGAGAGAGTAATGAGAATGACCCAAAAGTGGGTAAATGGAAAACGAAAATTGAACAATGAAATTCGCGTGTTTTTAAACCAAACATCCATAAAGGGAATCAAGGTTCTTCATTCCCTTTCCTTTTCCACATTACCCCAAAACAAACGCCCCCTCAGTATAAAGCTAAGAAATGAAATAGTACTATATATGGGGTTTTATTATTGAGGGTCAAACATGCATTTATTTATATTTGGCTTGGCCTGTGAGTGTACCCTCTACGTGATCATTTAATAAATGTTTTTATAGTAATCTTCGACGATTGATTCGGCGAAAGCTATGTTTGACATAATTAGATAATTTTACTAGCTAAAAAATAATAATATAGTAAGAAATTAGTAGAAAATAGCTAAAATTATTTTTAAAATGGTAATGTAATCATTGTTCTGTTAGTTGAAATTGAAACTTTGTATGTATAGCATTTAGATTTTACTTGTTCAAAGAATGAAAACAGTAGGTGAAAGATATAACTTCAACCCAAAATCTAATTGTTTTTTTTCCAAATATATCCCAAAATTCTTGGTACGCCGCTGATAGCCTGTTTAATTAGTCCACTGGTTGCTAAATTGGTTTGACAAAATGGCATTGTATAAAAATGTATTGTAAAATTAGGGGTCGTTTGGTTGGGGGTAATGGAATGGAGTTTTAGGTTAAAATAGCAAGGTGAAGTGGTGATGAGTGTAATGATTAAGGAAGGTAATGGAGAAAATGAAGGAAAATGGGGGAATATCATTACCTTGGAGGAGGTGGATTTCTATTAATTCCCAAATGGAGGTAATCATTACCCTCTTTCTCACAAAACCTAACCCCAACTACCTCACATACCTCCCATTTTAGCCAATAAATTCATTTCATTACCCCTTAATCATTACCCTAACCAAACGCCCCCTTAGTTTTGTTTTTTTTTTATGCGAGTAATTTTCAACCACTACTCTTTGAGTGCACACCGATAAATCCCGAGTGTATGCATTAGACAAACTCAACAAAGAGGCCTAGTGTGAAATGAACCAGACCTTGGTCATGAAATTCCAGCCCCACTACCCTTTCGGGGCTTGCAAGGTTAGTTAATCAAGGGTAATGTGTACAATAAAAAATGACAAATAAAGATTTATTTTAATTTATTTTATCGCTATTATTATTGTTGTTGTTATTTTTATGTTTTAATAATCAATTTTTTCTTTGTTGCAAATTATAGTAGTACCCATCTTTTTCTTTTTTAATGAGACCCACCCAACCATCTCTCTCACTAAAAAGGAAAAGCAAGAGGCTGAGCAATCAATCAAACATTCAAAAAGTTCAATAAACGTTGAGATTGAGACTAGTGGACATTTCTCAAAATCAAATAAGGGAGTATTAAATAAATCTAAAATGGGAAATTGGAATTGCAAACACTAACCTAGTATAGTACTGTACCTCAGAATCGATGAGCACCTGTAACTCGTGCCATTGATGTATCTTGGCGCTTTCCTCAAATCTAATCAACAATCTCTCTCCTCTCGCCACTTGAGGAGAGAGAAAGAGGGGGAATCGTAGCAGAGATCAGATCCAATTGTTTTGGGTCGAATTTTTTATATTTTGAATATTTTGATTTTGATTATTGTTTGATTTTGAGTTTGGGGGTAATTTGTTTTGTCGACAGAATTCCGGCAATGAAGATTCGATGAATAAATGAAATTGTATTTGGTGACGTAGTGTGATCATTAAATTGTAATTGCATTCAACAAAATTCCACTCTGACTTCAACACGCCTCCATTTAATATGTTTCAGCCCTTTTGTGAACTCGTAACACGGACACGGAGGGTATTTTTATAAGATAGGTGCTCATCGCTGAGTCATCGCCCATCGGTAGAGAATAAAAATGGTTATGGCCGGGCTGACACGCTATATATAATATGGTCCAATTCGATCTTGGTACGGGTACGGTCTAAGAACGACACAACATGTAAACGAGATTTTGGTAAAAATTTATTCATTTCACACTATATAATCAGTGGCGGATCCAGGAATTAATACAAGTGGATGTCTTTCTTATCGGTATATGTATAGTCAATCCCACCTTTTTGCGCATGTCAAAATATTTTGGGATTGACCACAATCATGCAATCTAAAACCTTAATTTCAGTTCAAAGTAAATCTCTACCGTACAATTTATTAATGTTACACTTTTTATTTGATAACTAATCTATCTATATATGTGGGGAGCATGGCCATTATCATTATGTTACATGCATATCTATGTCATCACCATAACCCCATAATAACATCCTTTTTAGATATTCATAATAAAATGTTGAGCTTTTTTTTCTAGAAAAATTCTTTAATTTGGCAACAAATTTTCAAATCATCAGCATCAGCATCTTCATATTATCAACGTCAAAGTCTATCATCGTCTAATACCCATATTAATCATGGACATAGTATACCACCATCATCCATCAAATTAATCATCAGCATCTGCTGCTTCTTTTCTCTTTTTTATTTCTTTTTTTTTTATTTTTCTTTTCTTTTTTTTCTTATATTTATTTTCTTTTCTTTTGACAAATAAGCATAGTGTAAATTTGCTAGTTAGTATTCTTCTTCTTCTTTATAATTGAAGCACTCGTTTATCACTAATTAGGCGATAAGGCTTTATTTTCCCAACTTATCTTAGTTTAATACGGTTAAGTCCAATTCACTTAAACTCGGTCCAATTTAAATTAGTTTAGTTCATCTAAGGACTTATCAATAAAATATTTTCTTTGTTCCAATATAGATTCTCGATGATATATAGAATACATGTGTCATTGAAAATAATTTAAACTTCTTTCAGATTAAAATATTTTCTTTATTCCAGTATAAATTCTCAATGATAAATAGTATACATGTGTTATTAAAAATGCTTTAAGCATACTTTTATATGAGTTCAATATGGATGGGATTTTGATTAGTTACAAAAGGTTAAAGGTCAATCAAAAAAATAAATCCAGTTCGCTTAAAATCAAAGCAGTCTAGTTCAAGTTAGTTTAGTTCAGACATTTTCTGAATTTGTCATTATTTGGGTTTGAGAAATTTAAACTAATTAGACATCTTATTCTACCCAATAAATTAGGCATTTTTTGTAGGTATTTGGAATCGTAAATGATTGTTACAAAAGTTTTGGTACTTGACAATTATAATAGATGTGAAAATAGTTTGACATAGATACTAGTCTAAATAAAATAATTGATAAATTTAAACGAAACTAAAATCGTAAAAAAACAACATAATCAATTAATAATTTTATTTAGTCTCCCCTTTTATAATAGTTGTAACCAAATTCTACTAACTATAATAGTAATAATTTTCAAATAGGAATAGAAAGACGATTAAGAGATAACAACCATAAAAAAGAATTTGGGGGAAAAGTTTTCTCTCTCCCGGTGCACGTTTAGAACCTCTCTTATCGTGCGCCTGCCATGGTCGGCGGGGGGAAGCGAGGGCATCCACCCAAGAAGAAGCAATCAGTGAGCCAGATGTCTCCGATGACGGAGAAAAGCACCACTCCAACAAGGTTGGTACGAAACCTAGGGAAAGAGCTACAAGCATCTGGGGAGGATAATATGGTTGATTTGAGCTCGAGTTTTGAAGAGATGCGATGGAATGGGATGAACAAGTCAACCTCATGGGCGGATGAAGTGGAATCCAATGGAGCTCCGACTACACCGGTGGTAACCTCAGGTAACCCTCGTTTCAACGCCTGGGAAAATTTTGATGTCACAAAATTGAGGAATGCAGGCTGTAAATTGGATTATGTGAAACCTGTCTTGAAGGGTGGGATACCGGTAGGGAAACTAGATATGGATGATGTTAAGCCTGAGATTGAATATTGGGAATCATCCATAGTCTGTCATGTATTGGGGGCTAAGCCTCCAATGCCCATTTTTGCTGGATTTATCAGGAAAATTTGGGGGAAATTTGGGATTGATAAAATTGTTCGTATAAAATCTGGTTTGATTGTGGTTCGCTTTAACACAGTTGCTAATAGAGATTTGGCAATTCAATCTGAAATCTATCACTTTGATCAAAAACCTGTTATTGTGCGCCCTTGGGCTGAAGATGTGCTGGATTCTTTCAGTGTTGAGTCTGTGCCTGTTTGGGTGAAATTACCAGGGTTGGATTAGAAATATTGGAGTGCTTCATCTTTGAGTAAAATAGGTAGTTTATTGGGTAATCCTATAATAGCTGATAAAGCTACTCAGGAAAAAACTAGTGTCAATTATGCCCGTATACTTATGGACATGGAAATACAAGACAAAGTGCCAGAGTATGTTTATTTTGAGAATGATAAGGATAACATGATTAAGCAAAGGGTGGTTTTTGATTGGAAGCCAACTAAATGTAAATTCTGTAAGGGCTATGGGCACATGGATAGTGAATGCAAGAAGAAGAACCCTATGGTTTGGAGACCAGTACAAACACAGGCTAATGCAACTGGGAGAGCTACTAACACCACTGCCCCTACAGCTGGGGAGGCTGCAGCTGCTGTAGCCCATGCTCCTGATGCTGTGGTAGCCCCTGGATCAGTCAACACTGAGAGGGTTATACAACCTTCAGTACCTGCTGTTACAGGTGGTGAACATGTTCCTGTTGTTTCTGCAGTACAAAGAACTGGATATTTTGGAGGAAGGCAGTCTGGGACCATAAGAACAAATGCAAGTAGAGCTCAAGAATGGTCAGTGGTCACTAGAACTAACAAAAGTGTTCAGGTTCCTAGTGAGATTCCTATTGTTTGCAATCCTTTTGAGCTCCTCACACCTGAGCCAGGAGATGTTGAAGAACATGAGGATAATGAAGGGTCAGTGACTGGAATTGAGGTGGACAGTCCTTTGCATGATGCAAATAGACTTGGATAATATTGTTAGCTGGAATGTGAGGGGTCTAAATGGCCCTGCAAAGTAAGAGAAAGTCTCTCACTTTTGCTTGAAGAATAAAGTAGGTTTGATTGGCTTAATTGAGACTAAAATTAGGAAGAATAATTTTAATTTTTGTCAAAATAAACTTTTTCCTACTTGGGGCTCTCATATTAACCTTGATCAAGACCCAAAAGGGAAAATATGGGTTGTTTGGCATCCTGGGATTTTTAAAGTAACAATTATGGCATCTCTAGCTCAAGTTGTGCATTGCAAAGTTGAGCATCTGGCCACTAGAAGACAGTTCTTCATTTATTTTATTTATGGGTATAATACCATTGAGGAGAGAAAGGAGTTGTGGCAATTCCTAGGGGGTACTGCTGATTGTATGGATCTTCCTTGGTTAGTTATTGGTGATTTCAACAGCATTCTAGAGGCAGAGGACAGATTGGGAGGTAACAGAGTCTCTTATGCTGAGGTAAGAGATTTTACTGATTGTGTACATTATTGCAAACTCCAAGAGATGAAAAGAATAGGTGGGAGGTATACTTGGTGTAACAGACATGAGGATGAGACAAGAGTCAGCTCAAAATTAGACTGGGCTTTTGTTAATGAAGACTGGCTTGAGGCTTTTCCTGATTTGATCACCTTAGTGCTCACGGATCTCACTTCTGATCACACACCTTTGCTGATCAATATGTTCAAACTCCCTCAACTAGGGAGAAGACCCTTTAAATTCTTTGACATGTGGATCAAGGCTGAAAACTTTCATGAGGTAGTCCAGGCTGCTTGGGATTCCCTTGTGAATGGATACAACATGTTCAAGGTGGTTAAAAAGTTACAGAAGCTCCAATTGTCCCTAAATAATTTGAATAAGTCCCAATTTGGAGATATTGAAGCTAGAACTGATGATGCTAGAGCTGCCCTTGAATTTATTCAGTTGGCTCTACAGCAAGACCCTGGAAATGTGAGAATTCAGGAAGATGAAAGAAGTGCAAGAAAGGAATACACAAGATGTAATATGGCTCTTGTCAGCTTTTTGACACAAAAAAGCAAGATTACATGGCTTCAGAATGGAGATATGAACACAAGCTACTATCATAATGTGATTAAACAGAAAAGAATCAGGAACAGGGTTACTGCTATTCACAATGAACATGATCAGCTCAACACCCATTACCCTGATGTCATAGATACTTTCTGTGATTTTTATAAAAGCATGCTTGGTGGGAGCAGCTCAAAAGTTTCTCAAATAAGGAGGGAGATCATTGAAGAAGGGCCTGTTCTGTGCACTGAACAAAAATTGCAGTTGATTCTTCCCTTTACAGATGAAGATGTCAAAGCTGCATTATTCTCCATTCCTGCTACTAAATGTCCTGGTCCAAATGGGTTTGGATCTGGGTTTTTCAAGGCAACATGGGATTACTTGGGTGCAGAATTCAACAAGGCAGTACTTGATTTCTTCAAGACTGGTAAGATTCTTAAGCAACTTAATCACACAGTTATTACTCTTGTGCCTAAGCTAGATAATCCTGTCAAGCCTAGTGACTTTAGGCCTATTGCCTGCTATAACACCTTGTACAAGGTTATCTCCAAAATGTTGTGTGAAAGAATGAAACAGATTTTGCCTGCTATAGTAGATGATAATCAGGGTGCTTTTGTGGTTGGGAGGAATATAGGACATAACATTATGATCACTCAAGACCTGATAAGAATGTATAAGAGAGCTAATATTTCTCCTAGATGTCTCATGAAAATAGATCTCAAAAAAGCCTATGACACAGTTGATTGGTTGTTTGTGGAAGAGATGACGAGGGGATTAGGATTTTCCTCTTGTTTTGTTGATTGGGTGATGAAATGCATAACTACCACCAATTTCACTCTTAATATTAATGGCAGCCTACATGGTCAACTCCAAGGGGTGAAGGGGCTTAGACAAGGTGACCCTATTTCCCCCCTCATTTTTGTCTTGGTGATGGAATATCTCCCACGTTCTCTGAGAGCTATGAATAAACACAAGGAGTTTAAATTTCACCCTCACTGTAAACATTTGCAATTGGTCAATCTGACCTTTGCAGATGACTTGATGATCTTTTGTAAGGGGGAAATGAAATTTGTTCAGCTTGTTATGGAGGGTTTTAAGCACTTCTCTGAGGTCACTGGATTGTCTGCTAATATGAGTAAATCCCAAATCTTTGTTGGTGGGGCTCGAGGAAATATCAAATCACAAATCATTAGTTTTTCTGGTTTTGCTGAAGGAAAATTTCCAATGAGGTATCTAGGCATGCCACTTTCTCCCACAAAATGGTCAAAGCTAGATTGCCAGTTTCTAGTCATGAAAGTTACTAGTAGGATAAGATGATGGTCTTCTAGGCATTTATCTCTAGTTGGAAGAGCACAATTAGTGAATTCAGTGCTTTACTCAATGCATGTCTATTGGGCAACCATCTTCATCCTCCCACAATCAGTGATAAAGCAAATTGAGCATGTTTGTAGGAATTCTCTATGGGGAAAGTCTGTTGATAAAACTAAAATACCTCTAGTTGCATGGGACAAAATCTGTTTACCCAAGAAATATGGAGGTTTGAATGTGAAAAATTGTAAAATATGGAATAGAGCTGCAATTGCCAAGCATCTATGGGCTGTAACTATGAAGAAGGATTCTCTCTGGGTAAAATGGATTAATGTTGTCTATCTGAGAGGCATTGATGTATATGAGCACAGGGTACCAAGTGACTGTAGCTGCAACTGGAAGAAGATTATGAGCCTCAGGGGTGCTACAGGTGGGCTAGGAACTCAAGCTATATGGCATGTGGATTGTAAAGGGGTTTATACTATCAAGAAAGGTTACAACTACCTTCTGGGAGAGCATGAGAAGCAGCTTGTAGCTGAGAGTGTTTGGGGAAGATTTACCATTCCAAGGCATGCAATTTACTTATGGCTGGTGGTACAAGGGAGGTTATTGACAAGTGACAGACTGATAATGATGAATCTTAGTGTTCCTGACCCCCTGTGCCCTTTCTGCCAGTCTGAATTTGAATCAATTCCGCACCTGTTCTTCTCCTGCAGTATCTCTAGACAGGTGGTTGAAGGGATTAGTCCTTGGATTCAGCAATCTGCCTGGCCAGTGGACTATCCAAGATGGTGCAAATGGATGAAGAGAAGAAGATACAGCAAGCACAGAAACCTTGTCCTGTCTGCTGTCATAGCTGCTGCTGTATATTACCTTTGGTTAGCTAGAAACAAAGCTATTTTTGCAGGTTAGAAATGTGACCCTAATGTGATTGTAATGCAGATAAAACATACTCTGCAGATAAGGTTCACTTGTGTCAAACCTAGGAAGATAAACAAGGTAGATGAAAGTTTGTTTGATTTTATCACTTAAAGCATCAAGGCTTGGAACTACAATGCCTATGTACCCTTCCTAGAAGGTGCCATGGCTTGGCGTTTCTCCCTTGTATGCTCTGTATGAATTGACAATATTCTGAGTGGTCTTTTGGTAATAATATAGCTTTATTATACCAAAAAAAAAAAAAAATAGAAAGACGATTAATCAATAAAATAATTTAATTTGATGAGTCTAATACTCTAACTTTTCAATTGGACTAAGGTCAGTTTACTTTGAATGAAGCCATTTTCTCAATGTGTCGGTATGTGGGTTTGTGAAACGATCAACTATGATTCAGAGGTTACTGATGTACGCACAACGTTCGTTAGACGTAAATCAATCATTTATAAAAGTTATTTTTTCTCTGAATATAATATGAAAGTGGATTGGATGAATAGTAAAGACATTTAAACTAACTTTTCATTTTTAATGGTATCCATCTGCTGAAATATATATGTGAAATAAGTTGCAAATATTTACGACTAGTATAATAATAATAATAATAATAATAATAATAATAATAATAATAATAATAATAATAATAATAATAATAATAATAATAATAATAACAATAATAATAATAATAATAATAATAATAATAATAATAATAATAATATTAATAATAATAATAATAATTATTTCGTGGAACCATCATAACATATAATCTGTGTTTGGTCGTGAGACTCGTAAATGTTATACGTAACACTAACTAAAATATGGTTTAGTCGTAAGGCTCGTAAATATTGCATATTCTCTTAAACTCTTATACACTATGTATTTTATCTCTTTCAACCCGGGAGTCTTACCACATGTGCCCCCAATTCAATATCTCTTGGTCTCAAACATTGCAAGGCCCGAAAGTCTTACCTCTAATCCCTACTATAGATGATTTTTGAGAGTGATAAAGGTGGATAACACCTCACACATGTCTCACCTAAAATTGGTATGGAGAAGGGTTAAACAGATAGTGGGGTGAGATAAATTTCATTAGTTTACACGATTTCACTTCCCTTTAAATATGTTTTACATTCATTTTTCAAGTAATATTAAATTAATTTTTATTTTTGAGGAAAATGATATATTTGTGCGAACTAAATAATCATTTGGTTCTGACCATGGAGTTATTCAAAAGGCTTCATATTTATGGTTAGATAAAATGTTAAATTTCTTGTGGATATTATTTTAATCAATACCAAAGTGAGATGTAGTTCTTTCAAAATTTATAAGTTCAAAAAATAATTATATTAAATTTGTCTTAGTAAACTTTCTACAATAATTATGATTAATTTGGTTACACCTAATGTAAAAGTAGCTAGTTCCACGTAATTCAAACTAAAGAGTTATTTAGTTCAAAACCCAATACCTATTTTGTTAGCCAAACAACTACTTATTTGGGGTATGATATAACTTAAGTTTCGTTATGACTAAAATTGTTTCTAGCAATTGTATACAAGTATACAACAATTGAAGAATATACTTGAAAAAAAAATGTGAATACCTACAACTAGTATAATGAAAAAGTGGTGTAACTAACCAACTTTAACATTTCGTATAATGAAAAAAAGTTGTTATAGATACAATAATGATCATACACACTAGCCTTATTTAGATGTCAAAATCTTGTTTAGCAACCTGATGAGTGTTTAGCATTATTCAATCTTTCAACAATCGAAATATCCAAACAAATGTTGTATGTTTAGTTATTACCTTGTTTGACCAATTATAAGGCGGCTACTACATTTTTATAGCAATCATACAAGTTCACATTAAAATGTACGAAAATGTTCTTGTCCATATATAAGTGTTAGGGATCATTTGACCCATTACTTTAGTAATGACAAATTCTCAGTTTAGTTGTGATTAACCTTGTTTTTAACAATGGTATTCATCTGGGAAAATTAATATTCAAATAAATTACAAACAGTTACAACTAGTATGATATATGGTTGTAACTAAATAAAGCTAAGTTATGTTAACTTTTTACATACATTATGTTAGTTGATACCAAAGTATGGTTTGATTCAGCCCTAGAGATATTTAAATGGTCAAATTGAGTATATAGTATTAGAGATCATTTGACCCATTACTTTAGTAATGACAAAATCTAAGTTTAAATGTGATTAACCCTGTTCTTAACAATGGTATTCATATGTGAAAATTAATATTCAAATAAATTATAAACAGTTACAACTAGTATGATATATGGTTGTAACTAAATAACGTTATGTTAACTTTTTACATACATTATGTTAGTTAGTTGATACCAAATTATGATTATATTTTTTTAACGTTTTACATCAAAAAAAAGTGTTTTGTTTTATGTAATTTTGTTTTTAATATATGAAAGTGTATTTCACATTTATGATTAGATAGCTAAAGAACCATTTCATTCAGCCCTAGAGATATTTAAATGGTTTCATATTTTTGATTAGATAATATGTTACATTTCTTCTTGACATTATGGGCATATTTTTTGAACTGGAAATTGGTAAAGTTGGAAAAACATAGAGAAAATAGGAGAAAATTGAAATTTTTAACTAAAAACTTGAGTAATTTGAGAAAACCATAACAAACTCGAAAAAAATTGGGTTAAATTGAGAGAACTAAAACTTTCACATTTGTGGGTCTTTATGCACTTGAACAAACTTAAAAAAAAAACTACTTGATCAAATTGGGTCAAATTGGAAAAACAAACTGCCAAAAATTGACAGAAATTGGAGAAAATGGTAGAATATTAGACTAAACTAAAAAACTGAGAAAAATTATAATTTTGAATTAGAATATAGAAGGAAATGGGAAACATTTGACCAAGCTACATACCAATACAAAAGAACTTTTCCTATATTAGCAAATACCAAAGTGAGATCTAGTTTATCCCATAGCTAAATTAATGAGCTAAAATATTTAAATTTATTTTTGTTTTATATAATTTTCTACTTTTTAATTTGGATATTCCAATGCTTTAGTAGAACTACATAGTTCGAACTAAAGAATTATTTAGTTCAAGCCAAATACCTAGTTTGTCAACAAAACAACTATTTACTTTAGGTGTGACATTATTTAAGTCTTGTTATGACTAACACTGGTATTAATAATGATGTTCTACTATTGAAGAATATACCTAAAACAAGATAATAAGTCACAACAAATCTTTTAGTTGATCAAACCTATTTGTTATTACAATGTCGATCTTAATAAGTAATTGTATTTCAAATGCTTTGTACCATTCACGTAACTGAGTTTGACTATCCTAACATCTAGAAAAAGTTTGTAAAAATAAAAAGTGTAGAATTAAGTGTAACTAAACTTATCAATAATTTAAATTGATATAATATTTAATAAAGACCAAACTAAGATCGATTTGTCAGTCAAAGAAACAGAGTGAATCTAAAATCAAGTTATCATCAAATACAAAATGTCTATTATTCAATCTTATTGACGTGTTTACCAAATTAATTTGAAGATAAGGAAAAAGTGATAACCTATCATACTAGCATTGTAGTATTTGGGAAGCACAATGATGCACTGAAAAAAAAGCTACTAAGAGCCAATTTGGCTCTTTTCTTCCCCAGCTGCTAATTAAATGACCACCTTGTAGAAACATCACATTGATGGAGTATTCATCATTTTAACTTATTTGGTCATTTATCGTCCCAAACTAGGCTCTTTAGTTATTAGCTAGTTAGATATCTATTTGGATATTGAGTTGATTATTTAAACTTGGTTTGTCTAAATTAGATCTAGAGTTTGGCTCCAGTGATCGGGAGTAGTATCCCCCAACTTTGAGGTACTTCTATTCAAACAACACACTTGCACCAACATAACAAACAAAATTGGACTCATACCTTCAAAAAAAAATTCACCGTCCCAAAATTATCTTCTCACATTGCATTTGGGATTAGAAATGTAGGGGTCACTTATTATGAATTGTGGCCCTTGTTTTACTAGATATGACCCTCATTTCATCAAGAGTTATGGAAAGACGGTTTTATACAACCTTTTGTGTTATTTTTAACCAACAAAAAGAAAATTAGAAAAAAAACATTGATAATAAGAAAAACAAAGATAATAGAAGAAAAGTAAAATGAAGAGGAAATAGTAAGGCTCCGTTTGATTCACCTGGATAAAACTGATCTGAACTGAACTGATCTGAACTGAACTGAACTTAATTGATTTTTTGAACTTGACCGTTAACCATTTAAAATTCGTCCAAACATAGTCAATGTTGGACTCATTTGAAAGTATGCTTTGAGATCTTTCCGATGACATAATTTTCATCATGAAATTATTTCGGAATGAAAAGTTATATGAGTAATAAAGTTACAGAAAAACTGAACTGAACTGAACTGAATTTAAGTAAAATTAAGGTGAATTAAACAGAGCCTAAGCATTCTTCTATATCTAAGAAGAAGAAAAAAAAAGATAGAGACTAAAAAAAATGAGATGAGAAATAAAAACGTAAGTTAAAAAGGAGAAGAAAAAAAGAAAGAAAGATTCTAGGTGGGGGAAAAACCAAGCAATTGATAACTACAAATATAAAAATGCAGTACAAAAGAAAGTGCAGTACAAAAAAAAAGGGTGTTACTAAATGCCGCCCTTAAATTACTAGCTACCGCCCCTCAAAATTCCAATTTTGCCCTTTTTTAATTTTTCACTCATCCTCTCCCTCTCTAACTCTCACACCAATTCTCCCTCTCTTTCTCCCACTCTACCACCCACTCTCATACCCAACCTTCATCAACACTCAAGCAACCCGCGGATGTCTGCCGGCGACCGGGAAGTGTCCTCAACGGTGGCAGAGGTAAAATTATTTTTTTTTGCGCATTTTTTTTGCACTGTCGTCTGAGCTTTCCGACTCACCCTTGGGTGCGTCGTCCGCGACCGGCGACTCACCCAAGGGCGAGTCGTCTGTCGATCTCGACTCCCCCAGGGTGAGTCGTCTGCTACAGGCGACTCACCCTTGGGCGAGTCGAGATCCACAGACGACTCACCCTTGGGTGGGTCGCCAGTCGCGGACGACTCACCCAAGGGTGAGTCGAGATCGACGACCGACAGACACAAAAAAAAATTATTATTATTATTATTTATTATTATTATTATTATTTATTGTTATTATTATTATTATTATTATTATTATTATTATTATTATTATTATTATTATTATTTATTGTTATTATTAATATTGTTTGAATTTAAGATTAAGCTAACATTGTTTTCATTAGGTTCCTTTGGAGCGGTTCGGTGGTGATGGTGTTGATTACAGTACGCATTTCGTCACTGATGAGTTATTTGATAGTGATACAGATGCAATTAATTGGGCAAAACAAATTGCCCTTACTATCGGGTTTGAGTTGATAATTTCGTCACACAAGAAGAATGGAAGCGTAAAATTGTTAAAATGCAATCGAGGTGAACGCTACAGAGGGGAATTAAGAGACTTAGATACTGCTGCTCGGAAGAAATCGAAAACAAAGGCTTGTAAATGTACGTTCCAGTTAAGAGCTCGGCAAGTGTATGGGTCCAATAGTTGGATGATTGTTACATTGCCTGGGATTAGGGGTACGCACAACCATGACTTTGCTGTGTTTCCTGAGGGATATCGTCAGATGAGTGGTCTTAGTCCTGGGTCAAAGAAACTCGTTCGTGACATGACTTCGGCACAAACAAAGCCATGTGCTATCTTGGCCGCTATTCAGGAAAAATTTCCCGAGGACAATGCAACTAGACGGCATGTGTACAACCACAGAGATCGTATAAGGAAACTTGATTTTGAAGAGAGAGATGTCATTGGTCAGTTTCATCATTTAGCGGTGGAGAATAAGTACGTACATTGGACAAGAGTCGACCCAGCTACTAATGAGGTAACTCACGTGTTCATGGCACACCCTACATCAATTCAGTTACTTCGGTCTTTTCCTTGGTTGATTGGCTTAGATTCCACGTACAAAACAAACAAGTATAAGATGCCGTTTCTTGAGATAGTGGGGATGACTCCAAGCAATAAGAACTTCCTCATAGCTTATGCCATTATGAAGGATGAGACTCAGGCAAGCTATGGGTGGGTCTTAGATAAGTTGAGGATGCTTATTGGAAATGATGTACACCCAACAGCAATTGTGACCGATCGTGAGCTAGGGTTGATGAGACCTATTAGAGAGATATTTCCCGAGAGTGCCCATTTGCTCTGTACATGGCACATTAACAAAGTCGTTGAAGACAAAGTGTACAGACTTTGTGGAAAAGATAAGCTTGTCGCGCAGAGGTTCAAGAACGGGAGGTGGAAAATTATCATGGAAGCTTCCACAGAAGCTGCGTACGATAGAGCAGTGCGTCAGATGAAGGATAGTTGGAGGAGTTACCCTCACGTGATATCCTATGTAGAGGAGACCTGGCTGAGATACAAAGAGATGTTTGTGGCTGCGTGGACGAATAAGGTGCTACACCTTGGCAACACTACGACTTGCAGGGTGGAGAGTGCACATGCCGCGCTAAAACAGTGGTTGAACTCCTCAACTGGAGCTTTGGATAATGTTTGGAACAAGGTCAACAAGTCAATCGAGTCACAAATAACTGAGATCAAGTACACACTTGAAGAGTGCAGAAGACGAAGAAGTGTGATGTACTCGGGTTTTCCATTGAACTATCTGACCGGGTATGTTTCCCATTACTGCTTACAAATATTATGGGCTGAGCTGAACAGGATGAGAGAATTGAGTCACCAAGTATTTGATCGTTGCGGTTGTGTATTGAGATCCACTCATCAGATCCCGTGTGCGTGTGAGTTGAAAACAGCCACGGATACGGGCACGCCAATTAGCTTGAATAGTGTCCACAAATTTTGGCGAACACTCGTTATTAGTGATGCAGTGGAGATAGCTACGCTTGACATGACTGAGCATCCATCTGAGGACCATCGATACTTTCAGTCTCTGGTCGACGAGGTTAACTCAAGCGATCGGGCAGTTGTGCGCAACATATCTGTCCTTATGAATGAGAGTGTTATACGTATATCATTGTCACATTTTTGTGTGATTGTTATATTTTGCATGTGGAGAGTGGTCGTGATTATTGGAGGTAAATAAAACAACAAATTACAATAAAACAAAAAATGTAAATAATAAACAACAAATTACAATAACACAAATAAATAACAATAACAATGAAACTCTTATATAAATATATAACAAATTCATCTAGGGTCAATACATCATTTGGCAGCCCGCCAATCTCTCATATACTCGTCCATAATCAATCGAGATCCTTCCGCTTGCTCCGGAGGAATCAAACTAATGAAAGACTCAGCTGCGACGGCTAGACGATTCACCCACTGCAAAAAAGTAACAATGAGTGTGAGTTCAGAGATATGTAATACGTAAAAATATATATATTTTAGTTAATCACTTACATAATCGCTGTTGGATCGTGGAGGAATCACAGGTGCTGCAGCGTCACGTATCAGCCGAGGGTGGGAGTGAAGGTAGTACCATGCGAGGTAGTCATCCGTACATGCTGTGGGATCTGACGTGGATGCCTGAAACCCATGGAGACCAAGAATGTAAAATCCCGGGAACATACGTCAAGCATCAGATGAGATCCGTTCGGGGAAGACAACCTTGTACGAACGACTGCTCCATGACCTGATCGCTTTGACTGGCCTAAAGATCGGGGAAGGGATACTCTGTACGTACCCGATTTGTCGTAAACAACGACCAGGCATGTACGGTTTGATGCGGGAGCAAGTGTGCAAAGTAAACAGAACAACCAAGAAACTAGCAAGAGAACATCTATTCTTGTTTCCATCGAGTTTCTTTGGTGGTTATGCATTAAATTGACTCCTACAAAGATAATTACATGGAGTTTACACACAAGATCGGGATTAAAGCTCTTATTATATGATCTCATTCGTTATAAGGATTTCCGTAATTTTGACAGCTTCTACACTGGTTCGTATTTTGATCATAACTCACTCATACGACATGGGATCGTGGTGATTCAAAGTTCTGTAGAAAGCTGCAAAAGAGATCTAAAACTCCTATCTTTTGAGTTTTCCCATATTCGATACGTAACAGGGTTTAAAAGGAGATTTAATTTACAGTGGAAAGCTGTTCCCACGGGTTTGTGCCTTGGGCGCTAGGTAATCAGTTGTTTAGTTCGATTTCGTTTAGTATTCCCTTAATTAGTTAGAATATGTTTAGGAGAGTAATAATCTGATTGTTATTAGTATTAGAAGTTCATTAGGTATTAGGAAAGATGTTAGTTAGTCCGTTTTACAATTGTAGTCAGTTTTGTAGTTAGTATCCTATTCGGACTAGGATTAGGATTCCGAATAGCTTTAGATTTTCTTTGTCTATAAATAGGGGAGAGCTTTGCTATTGTAAACTCGTGCTTTGATGATTAATTATTGAATACGTGAGTATTTACCCCTCAAACTGAGTGATTCAGGTTGAAACCCTTACGAGTGATTCGTGAGTTGTTCTTGAGTGATTCTTGAACAAGATCCCTTTGTGTGATACTATCAAAGGTTAATTTCCGTTTTGTTACTTATTTCACATCAACTTGGTATCAGAGCTAAAGGTTTGAACTTTCTTAAGTTTAAACAACACGGTCCTGAGCATAAACACGACACCATAGCGAGCTTTCGAAAAAGATTCTTGCAAGATCCGCCCTTTGTTCACGAAGACAGCCAAGAAACCCCCAAGAAACCAACAACCGAAGCTATGGGTGAGCCCAGCGAACTAGCAAAGTTGTTAACAGCCATGGAGGATCTTAGGACGTCTTTCAAATCTCAAGAAGAGCGGATGGCTGCTATGGAAAGAAGAAACCAAGAAGATAGGGATAACATGGAGACAAGGATGCGCAGAATTCATTGGAGAAACCACAACCGTGACCCCGACTTCGATGAGGAGTTTGAAGACACAAGTGGGACTAGAACCAATGACGCTCCTAAACCACGACAACCCTATGATGATGACAGGAACTTGAAGGTCGAACTCCCTGAATATGACGGTTCCTACGACCGTGAGGCCTTTCTTGATTGGCTTAGAACTATGGAGAGAGTCTTTGAATACAAGGAGTATGATGAGCGGCGAAGATGCAAGTTAGCCACGCATAAACTCACCAAGCATGCTTCTTTTTGGTATGAAAAACTAAAGGCTCGACGCAAGAAGGATGGGAAAGCAAAGATTGAGACTTGGGACAAACTCAAGAAACATTTAAAGAACCGATTTTTGCCTAAAGAATTTGAGCAAGAACAGTTTTTGAAACTTACGTCCTTAAGCCAAGAAACCTCAAGTGTACAAGACTACCTCCAAAAGTTTGAAAACGCGCACATGATGTGTGATCTCGTGGAGAAGGAGGAGTTAAAGATTGCAAGATTCATCAAAGGACTAAAGTCAACTCTAAGGCGCAAGGTGGAGCTTGTTCCTTACATATCCTTTGAGTATGTATGCAAGATAGCTCTCAAGATTGAGAGGCAAGAGAGGGAGCAACAATTAGTGCACCTACGAGCACAACAAGCATACCAACAAGCGCGTCAACGTCGAAATCATAAGTTGGAGTACATGAATGGGTGCATAATAAATGATCAACCCATCAATGAAGATAGGCCCTTTGTTGTGGATACATTCAAAGGAAAACCAGATCTTGATGATTACTTTAAAGATATTGTTCCTATGGAAGATTCACAAGAAAAGACCAATAACATTGACCCCCTTATTGTTGTTCAAGTTAATAATTCAAGCCTACCAACTGTGGTTGATGAGTTTATCGAAGAAATATTCATTGAACCAGAAAATATTGGTGATTTCCTTAAAGATCTTGATTATATTGATGACATGCAAGAGGAATCCGAGATGGAGTTGGAACTTCTTGAATCTAGCTTTGATCAAGAACAAGAAAGAGATGTCCATCAAGAAGACAACAACAAGGCTCTTAACCTTGTGGGTTCATTGGATATTTGTAAAGAAAATTTGATGAATATACAGGTTCAGGAGAAGATTACTACATACGAAGAATTGAGGACAATTCTTTTTGAAGAAAGGGAGATTGATGCGGGAGCAAGTGTGCAAAGTAAACAGAACAACCAAGAAACTAGCAAGAGAACATCTATTCTTGTTTACATCGAGTTTCTTTGGTGGTTATGCATTAAATTGACTCCTACAAAGATAATTACATGGAGTTTACACACAAGATCGGGATTAAAGCTCTTATTATATGATCTCATTCGTTATAAGGATTTCCGTAATTTTGACAGCTTCTACACTGGTTCGTATTTTGATCATAACTCACTCATACGACATGGGATCGTGGTGATTCAAAGTTCTGTAGAAAGCTGAAAAAGAGATCTAAAACTCCTATCTTTTGAGTTTTCCCATATTCGATACGTAACAGGGTTTGAAAGGAGATTTAATTTACAGTGGAAAGCTGTTCCCACGGGTTTGTGCCTTGGGCGCTAGGTAATCAGTTGTTTAGTTCGATTTCGTTTAGTATTCCCTTAATTAGTTAGAATATGTTTAGGAGAGTAATAATCTGATTGTTATTAGTATTAGAAGTCCATTAGGTATTAGGAAAGATGTTAGTTAGTCCGTTTTACAATTGTAGTCAGTTTTGTAGTTAGTATCCTATTCGGACTAGGATTAGGATTCCGAATAGCTTTAGATTTTCTTTGTCTATAAATAGGGGAGAGCTTTGCTATTGTAAACTCGTGCTTTGATGATTAATTATTGAATACGTGAGTATTTACCCCTCAAACTGAGTGATTCGGGTTGAAACCCTTACGAGTGATTCGTGAGTTGTTCTTGAGTGATTCTTGAACAAGATCCCTTTGTGTGATACTATCAAAGGTTAATTTCCGTTTTGTTACTTATTTCACATCACGGTTCGATAATATCCCGATACTGTAGCCACCCCATGAATACAGTCCTCGGTACAGATACTGCCGGGTTAGAACCGTACGGCAGCCACACCACCTACGTAGAAATGTTGAAAGTTACGATGAAGTAAAAAAACATAGCAAACGACGAAATAAATCATGAACACCGATAACTAAATGACGTACCTCTGTCGCTCGCAGATGATCCAAGCGTCTACGTAAGGAGTGCAGTCGAACCACGTCCTTGCCCTCAGCCTGGGCACTCCATACGGACGCACGGGGAGCCTCGTCGTCCCCGACAACCATCCGCTCCCGATGAGGTCGGAAGCAGGGAAAGTACTCGTATATCCATGCCTGCAGGAGAGTTAGGCATCCGCAGATGCCCTGAGAATCCCCGCGACTAGCTATACCGAGCTGATGATATAGGAAGGCGAGGGCAGCAGATCCCCAAGAGAAGTCATGCACCGTATCGACACCGTCGTCCATCACCTCCATCACGCAGGAGGGTCTAATACGGTTACCACTCTTGTCGACAAACAAGGTGGATCCAATAAGTAACCACATCCAAGCTGTCGCCTGGTTGTCCTCTACTTGCTCACGGCAAAGCTCAAAAACCGACTCGGTGAGGACCGCACCGCCCTGCCAGTGGCTACACATCAGTTCCTCTCGGCTAACCCCGAGAATCTCCATGGCCGCCATCTGCAGCTGCCCATCCTGTCCGTCATTGGAAACGAGCTGTCCGTCTACAGGAATCCGAAGAATATGCCATACATCGTGCAACATGATCGTCATCTCTCCGAACGGCATGTGGAACGAGTTCGTATCCGGCTGCCACCTTTCAACGAATGCAGATATCAGGGGGAAGTCAATATGTCTGAACATAATGTCTGCCAGGTGTGATAACCCAGTCCCCTCGATCCGGGCCCTCATCTCGGCCGACATCTCCGCTCGTCACTGACTCAGCCGCTGACAGACACTGAATCGGTTCTGACACTTCAAGAGACCCCTCGTCTCTCCATTCCACACACGAGACGCTACGTGTCCCAGGAAGCTCGGTATGACGCTATCATCCGCCGGCCCACCCTCCACAGGCTCTGTAACAAGCCACGTAGTGTCGTCCTCCGCTCTAGATCGTTTGCTAGTACTGGACGACCCAGTACTAACAAACCTACCGCCTCTGCCCTTCACCACGTGCCAATCTGAGGATGATTCGACGCCAATCTGATCATCGTCCATGGACTGATCCCCGGAGTAGAACTCGCTAGTGTCGTCTTGCTCAGCAGTCATCTCCCTCATCCGAACTGCCTCTCTCTGTCTCCGTACAGAGGCATCAATCCCGCGCGTCCTCGTGTGACGCGGTCCTGAACCAGCTAGTTCACTAAATAACCGAGGCACCGATTTACCGACTCCTCTCATCTATCATTTCACATTTTTAATTAATTAAACAATAATCAATAATAATAATAATAATAATAATAATAATAATGATAATAATAACGATAAATAATAATAATAACAATAACAATAAATAATAATAATAATAATAATAATAATAATAATAATAATAATAACAATAAATAATAATAATAATAATAATAATAATAATAATAATAATAATAATAATATTAATAATAATAATAAATAATAATTTTTTTTTTTTTTGTGTCGGTCGTCGGCCGATCTCGACTCACCAAGGGTGAGTCGTCTGCGATCGGCGACTCACCCAAGGGTGAGTCGTCGGCCGATCTCGACTCACCAAGGGCGAGTCGTCTGCGACCGGCGACTCACCCTTGGGCGAGTCGAGATCGGCAGACGACTCACCCTTGGGTGAGTCGTCGGTCTCAGACGACTCACCCTTGGGTGAGTCGTCGGTCTCAGACGACTCACCCAAGGGTGAGTCGAGATCGGCAGACGATCGACGCAAAAAAAAAAAATTCAACACAACTTCAATTCATAAGTTCGCGATTCAATTCAAGTCAAAAAAAATTCAATTCAAGTCAAAAAAAATTCAATTCAAAAAAAAAAAAAAATTCGAAAAGTTACCCCCCGCGATGCCGTCCGTCGCCGCCTCCCTCGCCGTCGAAGCCTCTGCCGCTGCCGCTAGCCCCTAACATGGTGGTGGTGGTGGTGGTTGCCGGTGTGATGGTGTGGTGGTGAGGATGAGTGAGAGTGAGTGAGGAAGAGAGGATGAGTGAGAGTGAGTGAGAGTGAGTGAGGAAAAGGGGTGAGGATAAAATTGGAAATTGGGGGGGGCGGTAGCTAGTAAAAAGGGACGGTATTTAGCAATTCACAAAAAAAATCGTTTAAATTGATTGAAGATGATATATGATGGCTCATCATATATGATTTTATGAAACCATGATATGGCGGGTATGTGATGATGGATATGACGATGGATATGATGATGGATATGATAGGTGATTTGCTACTAATATAAAAATAAAATTTTAAATTATTAGAATAAACGGTGGAGATTTTATTTGGTTTGTAATAAGGGCTTAGATTATTTGTTATGCTGCTTACCACAAGGCTCTGGTGTGTGCAAAAAGGCGGAATTGACTATACAAATATTGCTCTCTTATAATACATAGAACATTTCTTAAAACAGCAAGTTTTGTGTGAGACTAACTCACACAAAATTGGGGTCATTATTTAGAAATCTATGGATCACTTATGGTGAGCAGTGATCCTTATTTCTTTGAAAAGTAATCCCCTTCTTAACAAAAGTTACCGTGTTAGAGAAGTTTTTGTGTTCTTCATAATTATATTACAAAAAAATATTTTATAAAAAGAAAATTGTTAAAAATTTGCTCCAAGTGGGTTTCATGGGATTTATGGGAACCACTTGGGCATTTGTGGCTCAAGCCCCTGTACATGACCCACGTAAAAAGAATATTAAAATATACAAATACACACGATACGGAGGGCCGTGACCCATGGGTCATTTTTGGGCCACTCCTGGATATGATGCGGCACGTAGGGGTGAGCAAAAATTATGGGTACTCAGTATCGGAATCGGAATTGGTTCTGATGCTATGGTTTCGAAATCGGAATCGGTCCACCAATTTTAATTCCGGTTCCCAAAAGTATGAACTGGTATGAACCAATTCCAAATCCAATTCCTAGATTTCAGGAATCGAAACCAGTTGATTACCCACTATAAAACTAAATCTAATTTCAAGTATCTTATATTTTGGTTAGTGTCCCTGCTTCTCTCCCTCGTTCCTGCTTCCTCCCTTGAATATTTTCTGTTTGGTCTCTTGTTAGATCCTCACTAGTTGAAGCCTGGACAAAAAAAAAATTGTTTTTTCCCAAAAGCCTTGAAGTTCTTCAGATGTTATAATATTTATGTCGATGTTGTTGTTGGTGGCCTGTTTCTTCGCTTTACCTGTAATATTTTGTCTTACACTTATAGCTATATATACTAACTGACAGGCTAATTAAGTATTATTAATAAATACATCTTTCAGTTTTTTTTATCCGATTTCTCTCATTTGATCTCTATAATATACAAATTTGGCTTTTGATATTTGAAACCGGATTCCTAGCAATTAGGAACTAGCGTAACCAATTTCAATTCATAGTAATTAGGAACTGGCGTAACCAATTTCAATTCTAATTCCTAGGAATTAAGAATTGGTGAATCTAATTTCAATTCCGAGTAATGCAATACCCGATGAGTACCCGGTTATACTCCGCCCTAGGCCGTTATGGCACGAAACCCACTATGTTGTACCAAAATTAGCCTTTTTAAAATCCCAACCACAAAGGCACAACATTATTCTTGAAGGCGGCAATTTCTAAACTACATTTAATTATACCCAATTTGGCTACTCACATCTGTACCCAACTTTGACTACTACTAATAAATTCATAAATTAATAAAGTTGTAGGTGTTTTTTTAGGATACAAATGAAGTTGTAGCATGAAGTTCTAGATTAATAACAATGAGTTGGGCCAAAAAATAATACTCTAATAATTTTTATTTTTAATTTTTGAGCCCTTTTGTGGGCTTGTAGATAGAGACGCGGAGGGTATTTTTATAAGATAGGTTCTCATTGAGTCATTGACAGAGAATAGAGATGGTTATTGCCGGGCTGGCACGCTATATGACACGGTCGAATTCGATTTTGGTACAGGATGACACGGTACACTCGGAGAACGACACAACACGTAAAAAAAACTAGTGGGCCTTGGGTTGTGTTTGAGCCAGAACTTGTGAAAAACATACTCATTTTACACTACACGACCCACGTAAAAAGAATATTAAAATATACAAATGTATGATATATTAGTCTGGGGCACGAGCACATAGCGGTAAGGTTGGTCGTGACTCATGGATCATTTTTGGGCCACTCAAACATGCCACGTAGCATCCCACATCCTCCACCATTAATGACTTATCATTAGTTGACTTAATTACATATTTATTAGCATATTTTCAAATTAAAAAATAAAATAATTTTTTTTTTTTTGGTAAAAGGTCAGAATGATCAATTACCAACTTGTGGCTAAAAAATGTAGTATATACAACCTAAGGGAGGAAAATGGTCACAATATATGACCAAGTCCCTAGCCTCCAAACTACATACACTTCAAATTAAGCTAAACTAGCTATAAAAGCTTTGTCTCTATCAGTCATCTTGCCCAAAACATTAAAGCTGAGTCTTGTCTTTATCTCTCTGATTATGTTCTTGCTGATCACCTCCATTGGTTTCTGTGTATTACATAAAATCCTTGCATTCCTCTCACACAATGTGTGATAAGTTATTACAGCCATACAAGCACTAATTACTTTCCTCTGACTCCTACACATATTTTTCCTGTTTTTAATCCGTCTGCACCATCTATGATACTCATCTGGGATGCGTGCTGCTCTCCCCCATTCACAAATTCGCATTTTAAGCTCAGATGTCCAAGGACACTTATAAAACAAGTGAGCATGATCTTCAGTTGTAGAGTTGCATAGTACACATGTGCTGTCAACTGGAATCTGACAGATGATGTTTATCCTATCTTTAGTGAGGAGTCTCCCCTTGTCAGCAAGCCAGAAAATGAAACAATGTTGTGGGACAGCACACCTTTCCCATATGTACTTAGCTGTCCTTTATGTAGCTGTACTACCCCTCATGGGCTTATAGCCATCAGTAACTTTGTATGGTATACCCTGCCTTCTCCAAATGCAATCTGCAGGGAACAATCTTCTCATTTCCATTAATTTCCTCAAATACCAGCTGCTTTCCTGTAGGATGACAGCTAGCCACACATCCTCCCCTTTCAAGTATATACTATCCACCCATTTGACCCAAAGATGATCCTCTTTTTGCGCCAATGCCCAAAGTAGTTTAGCAACAGCAGCTGCATTCCATGTGTTGATAGTGTTTAAAGTTTAATCCTCCAAATTTCCTCTCTCAGCATATGTTATCCCAGCTGACCGATGGGATTTTACTTTGATTTTCCTTTTCTCCCCACAGAAATCTTCTACACACTGCCTCTATTCTTTTAACTATGTTTTGAGGCATGATGAATATTGACGCCCAATACACATGCATAGATAAAAGTACTGAGTTTATCAGTTGACACCTCCCCATGTAGGATAGGTGTCTTGTACTCCAACATTTAACTCTTGCAGTAATCTTTTCCACCAGAAACTCACATTCCACTCTAGTCCATTTGGTAGGACTCAGTGGCATTCCCAAGTATCTGAAAGGAAAGCTCCCTTCTTGAAAACCTGTCAAGTTCAGAATCTGCTGCTTCAGTTCTCCAGATACACCATTCATGTATACCTGCGACTTCATTTGGTTTGCACATAACCCTAAAGTTTCAGAGAAATATGTGAACCCTTCCATAATTTTTCCCACTGACTGCTTGTGTCCTTTACTGAACATCATCAGATCATCAGCAAAGCAGAGGCTTATAAGTCTTGTGCTTTTGCAAAGAGGATGATATCTGAAATCAGGTAGCTCACTTGCCAATTTAAGTACCCTTGTCAAGTATTCCATAACAAGTACAAAAATGAGTGGAGACATTGGATCACCTTGTCTCAGTCCTCTCCCACCTCGAAAATAGCCATGCATACCCCCATTCAGTGCAATTGAAAAACTAGTAGTTTTAATGCACTGCATAATCCAATTTCTGAATAGATGGAAAGCCAAAACCCTTCAAAATCTCATCAACAAATCCCCAATGCACCGTGTCATATGCTTTCCTAAGATCAATATTGAACAAGCATCTAGGAGACACTTGTGTCTTCCTGTTGTATAGCCTAATCAAATCCTGACTAATCAAGATATTATGCATGATAGACCTATCATTTACAAATGCTCCTTGATTCTCATCTATAATGTTAGGCAAAACCATGGCTAATCTATTACAAATCATCTTGGATATGCATTTATAAAGTGTATTACAACAAGCTATAGGTCTATAATCACTTGGTCTAGCTGGGCTATCAACCTTTGGAATTAAGGACAACACAGTTGAGTTCAATTGGGAGAGAATTTTACCTGTATTAAGGACAACACAGTTGAGTTCAAGATGCTCTCTCCTTTTTTTTTTTAGATAAGAAAAATTTTATTATATGGAGAGAAAGAATACAAAGAGGATAAGATATCCTCCAAAATTGAGCAAAACCAAATCGCTAAAACCTAATGAAGAAACAACAAAAAACACGAGACTATTTCCCATGAAGGAAGCCTCTCTTAAGCCGGTGCCCGTCATAATTGACATCGCACTTTAAGTTTTCCAGTTCTCGGTTCTTCTTCCTAGCCTTAAAATCGAGAGTGGACTTCCTCCCCACATTATCAACTTCCTTAGAAGCGAGAGGTGCCTCTATACCTATATCATTGGACTCCTTGGGACCGAGAGTAGCCTTCTTTCCTGTGCCATCAGTGAGGAACATCCCTCCCCATAGCCAATATCGCATTGCCTCAATCATCGGCCTCCTTGCTGCCTAGAGTATAGCGATTCAAGATGCATGACTTCAGGTTTGGCAGATTTCCATCACCCTCAGGTTCACTTGCCTTAAATGTTTCATCTTGACCATCACCAATAAGGACATCTAAACCCTTAGAAGTATTTTTTTCATTTCGACCATGTAAGTGATTAATATTCCCACACCCATCATTGGCAGGAGGGCCATGTTTGAGAGCGTTTTCACCCCTCTAAGAAGTGTAGTCTAGGTAAACGCCCGGTGTTTCCTGCATGAACTCCAAATCCTTGTTACTCCTAAGGTGCTCCAGCAATAACCCGTTTCCAATTATAAACGGATTATCCTCAAAATCATCCTCATCCTCCGTGCTCACCTCATCCCGCCCAACTCCTACCACCATTAGCAGTGAAAAATCGGAATAAACCTGTTTAATGTATCCAAAAGGGCGCTCAAAATGGGTTGTTGACTAACATTCACCTCCCTTACTTGTGAACTCATCTGACCCTTGTCCACAACCAAAGGAGTGGCCGCTTGATCTGAACCTTGTGTACCACCATCCTCCTGGTGGCCTGCGAACCCAGAACCCAGAAATCCTAGCCAAAGCTGGAGCTCCACTAATTAATGGAGAGCTGGCTGCCTCTAGCTATGATTCTCGGACTCAGGTACGGGTGTCGGACTCGGGTATGGATCTAAGAGTCTGACACACGAAAATCTAATTTTAAAGACACGGGGATACGTTTTATAAGTGTCCAAATCTGAAATATGGACACGAGGATATGGCAATTTAGGAGACCATTTTTTTTTAAGTACCGAAAACCACTAAGCTATGAGACTGTAGTTGAAAATAATAAAGGAAATTAATGCTTTGAGTCTTGAGAAACGTAAAAGGCTCAGAGAGTTGAGTGAAGAAATGGGTCAAAATGGTGGGCCTACAACCTTTTGAGTTTACTGTATAATATAATATAAAATTAGTAGTACAACTGTACAAGGCATTAATAAAAGATGTAGTACAACTGTCCTTTATATTTGACCACATTAAAGTAGAACAATAATATCAGCTTTCTTTTCTCTCTCTCTCTCTTCTCTCTCTCTTCCTTTCCTTCAGTCAGTTCATCTCCTCCGGCGAACAACTCTGGAAATGTTCTCCAGGCAAAAGCAAACAGTCGTGTCCAAGATTTCCCAGCCGAGTCCGACCCATATCCCGTATCGGCACCCGTGTCGTGTCGTGTCGACACGAGTATGGCAAGCCAAATAGACGAGTCCGAGCATCATAGCCCTCTAGTGATATCCTCACCTTAAGTCCACCCACATTCAAGAGTAAAGCAGAGGAAGGACATTGAGCTCCAGGATTTTTTCCGAGACTAGGAAGACTATTGATTATGTTTGGGATCACATAGTCTACTTGGCTTCTCTTTGGGTTAAGGCAGCAGGAGCCTTTAAAGGTGTCCCGTTGACTTAAGTTCAACGTCATTGGCGTGATGTGTAGATAGTTTTCCTTTTATACCGAGGATACCTTATTCTCCACCTTTTCCCTTTTGTATTCTTTATCATTTGATTAATAAAATTTTCTCTTATCTAAAAAAACAATCCTGATAAAAACCCACAGTGAAACCATCCGGAGTGAAACCATCCGGTCCAGGCGCCTTCTCCCTGTCCATCCTAAACACCGCCTCCACACCCTAAACTGTGGCAAAATTGGAGACCACTCCACACCCTCAATCATAGGCCTATTCGGCCATCACCTCCTCCGCAAAAAGGCCCTTATAAAAATCTGTGATCTTCGATCTAATCCTACTCATATCCAACACAATCTCCCCATCTCCCGTCTCCAATTCCTTAATATAATTCCGCCGTCGCCGACCATTGACAACCTTAAAAAACCGTCTAGAACTAACATCCCCTTCCTTAGCCCACCGACCTTTCATCTTCTGCTTCTAACTTTGCTTCTCCTTTAACAAAACCTCCTCTAAGCTATTCTTCAACTCTACACTCCGCCTCAAAAGTTCCTCATCGTGTCCCTCAACACTCTGGTCCGTAGCCAAAAGATCCCTAAGAATCTCACTCTTCCTAACCCTCGCATCTCCAAAAACTTCTGGTGAGAATCAATCTTTCTAAGTGTTGTCTGTCGGGGGTGAACATTGATAGCTCTGTCTTGAACCTTCTTGCGAGTTTGGTCGGTTGTCAGATCCAGCAGTGGCCCCCTCACCTTTGAGAGAGAATATCAAACTTTGAAAGTTTCCTTACTTGTGTCAATTCTAGAGACTAACAAGTCGTAGAAGCTTCTTTGATAGTTTGATTATAGTTAAGTTTTCTTCATCGAATGATGAAGTGCCCCTTTAGTTCAAAATTGTCCTGTATGTCTCTAGTATAATTTCAATCCAGCCACGAAAATTTGCTAATTCATCTATCAAATTATCCAGTCATTCCACATTTCTTTTCTCATTTTGTCTTTGTGATTCCTCCTTCCTTCTCTGTCTTCATTGTAGCCACTAAGGTCTTCATGCATAACTGGAGTAAGGTTTGGAAAAAATGACATTGATGATGTAAAAAAATAATTAATTAATGTCATAAAAGAAGAGGAATGTTACTTTCCCTACTCTAGAAGTAAACGTCATTATGTTGCTTTCATGATTCATGGCAACTCAAATTTATTGCTATGACCTCCGTGGAAAGGAAAAAATTACTATGACCGATAATAACCATTAAAACATTGATTCTATTATTGTAGGACCTATATACAAAACAATCTCGAAATCTCTCTCCAGTGTATCACATAGTAGTAGTTAGGTAAATTACTAAACTCAACGCTAAATTTTGCTGGCTTGAATGATTGCGAACCTCATGAAATAATATATACTTTCTCCGTCCCATAAAAATGTTAACACTAGTTTTTTCAAGGTCAAACTTTACAAACTTTGACCATAAATATGTTAAAAAATGTAAAGATTTATAATGTAAAGATACTTTTGTTGTATTCATCTTCAATAGTACTTTCGAGAAATCATAATTTTATAATTAAAATATTCATATAATTGTAATTATTTACGGCCAAAGTAGTGCCTTGGAGACCGTGAAAAAACTAGTATAAACATTTTCATGGGACGGAGGAAGTAGCAAATTGGAGTACTTAGCTATGTCTTTGGGTACACAAGGATTATCAAATAAATAAGACGTGATCTGTTGTTCCCAGAAACATAGTTCCTTTTCTCTAAAAGTCTCATAGCTTATATGAATGATTTGAGACTTTACGACTCAAAGTTCTATGACTTATAGTTCCTCATGATCTTGAATAATTTCTTAAGTCAAGTGATCGATCAGAACAATGCAGATCATCAGGAAAAAAAAAAAATCTACTCCGACCCTATTTAAAACATATCATGCTTACTTGTGCTCTCTATGTGTTCCACTTTCATATATGTATTAATTCGATCTCTCAGTGTTCCCACCTTTTGCTTACGTCATTGTTCCAGTAAACCAATGCAGATTTGTTGTGGCAACTTTGGTCGATATTACAATTCGCGTAATTAGTAGTTTTTTGTAATATTTCTGGCACAAATTGCCTAAACGAACTGAAATGAATTAATACAAGGTCTTATGGAATTATAACCTTACGTTGTTTTAGAATAAGGTTTGTAGTTTCAAAAGTTTGTACAGTGGAAAAAGACTAGAATGAAATATGAAGATGAGGTGTGGAATGATGGTTCACCATTCCGCCTTCCAACCCCATGGCATGAGTTCTAATTTTCATGGTCGCATGAAAAGCTTTTGCCATTTTCCATCCATTGTTTCCCTCTCCAACAATGGATTAGTGGTTGTTCCTTAGGTCCGCTCAAAGGTTGTTTGGCCAATAGACCAGACCTGAAAAGTGAATAGGCACTCCTTGCTAGTTTTTTTTTCCTTTTGTGAAATTGTAGAGTAAGGCTAGACTAGTACCACTCTTATCTAAGAAACTCCCATTATATTGTTGTATTGTTGCAGGCACACAAATGATATTCTTCCTCTTAAATGGGGTTGACCTAGTAGGAGTGCTCTTGACTTTCAAGCCATTTCTAGTTGAGCGTGTCAACTGAAGATCAAACAATATGCAGTTGTAGTTAGTACGAACCAACACATGCATAATCCCTGGAATTGTAGTTATTGAGGATTGTATGAGATGATATGCAGTCTTAGTTAATAAAGTCTACAACTTGATTTGTCTCTATGTGTCTCTGCAAAATCTCAACAACCACATTCTTGTGTATATCTATCTCCCTACAATTTGTATTCAAATTAAAAACCATGTATTTATGAACGGGAGTAGTAGATAACTTGATTGCTCTGGAAAGTAAGTTAGACTATAGTGCGATTAATGTATGTCGGATGTTTCGATGATCTTGTTAGTTTTTTGATCTCCTTGATTGGTATGTGTTATAACCTCTGCCTGCGGCTGCAGGGCATGGCATGCTCTTGCTTTCGTTTTGAATCCCTATAAGCTATAACCAACATTGCTATGTCTAGGGGATGTTTGGTTAAATTTGAAAGGTACGGAGTGAAACTAGTATGAATAAAGAATTAGAATCTGGTCCAATTAAGAAAAATGTTCATTTATCCTTTTGTGAGACAAATAAAGAAAGAGTGAGACCTCATGATGTAAGTATCTCTCTAAGTAATTGTTAAATGGAGAATCCTAACTCCTCTAAAAAGGAAGGACCCTTACTACTCTACTTGTTAATCGAAAAAGAAACATTATCACTAGCCCCAAGTACTAGTGCAAGTTATTTAAAGTCCTTATTTTTCCTCATAATTTTGCCAAAAGGTAAACTCCCAACCAAATTGAATTTTTCCCCATAGTTTGTGTCTTATGGTTCAAATACTTTTAGTAGAAGCCAAACTTTCAGGTTTAGCCACACTTTAATTTCATTATTATTCATGGTGATTGTATCATAGATAATTCATCCTTTATGATTATTTAATTAATTTCAAGAAGATCAGAGCAAAAGAATAGAGAGGAAAGAGAATAAGAGATTTGCATTTGAAATGACAAGGGTAGTTTAAAGAATTAGCCTTAAAAATATCTAGGTTTACTAATTTAAGATTTATGATAAATAGTTCCAAAAAAACTTTTCTAATCCTTTTTTTTTTAAGGAAAGACCTTCAAGGTCAATCATTCTCCATTAACTTTTCCAAATTAGATAACAAGGCTACATTACTATTGTTCAGGAACAATGTGTCGCAAAATTGACACCCTAATTCCCGTAGTTACACATATGCTAACTCGTGAGTTACCCCATTACCACTACGTTTAACAAAAGACCAAACAACACTATGAAACTTTTTTAGTCCTAAAATTGATTTTTTTTTTTTCGACCCAAAAAAACATGAAATTTTCCTAACTTGAGGCATGGTTGAAACTTGAAAGAAACTATTAAGCCACACACGACAAGTTTCATAGTTTTGCCTCAAAGGGTCCAAACTTTTGATATGGCGTTTCCACAGGTGGGGATGTTTTTGGTCTCAGTAACGACAGTATTGTCACTGTCAGCCAAAATTCAAAGATTCACCACCAACCATTCATTTATTCAAAAGCATCATCCAACATCTCATCAATGGCGGAATTGATCACCAACCAGTAAGATTATCCCTCTTTCCTCTCTCTCTCTCTCCAATCTCCCCTGCCTTTTGTTTTTAGCTTTATTTGTTTCATTACTACTCCGTACATGTTTTATTTGTGGTGAAAAATTAATGAGAAATGGACAAAAAGGTCCTGAGTTCCTAACAATTATTTGTTTTTGTGGTTCCTAACATTTCAGTTTTGGAGTTTTGGTGAACGACTTTGCTTTAAGTGTCGTTAAAAGTAGGGCTTAAACATCAATCAAGGTCCTGGATTTTGCTATAACTTTTTTTAATTCCTTTGGCCCTAAAACATCAATAAATTGAAGTCATTGAACTATTGAACGATCAACCCGTTTTTTTCTAGAATAATGAACTAAAAAGTGGATTTGATCCAATAACCAACCTGTAACCGACTCAATCCGAACCTAAAAGGACTAGACCCGTAACCTACTGGTTCGACCCATTTAACCGTTCTACCTAGGGCATAACTGAGTCGAGCGACGGAGCGAGTTTGGTGAGCCCTTGGGCTCGGCTTGGTTGGGTTTGGCTCCCTAGTCCTAAGCCGAAACCGATGAGCCGGGCGCAAATCTTATCATTTCTGAGCTGAGCTTCGAGCTGGCCTGACTTAGCCTCGGCTTGGTTACACGGCACCTCTAGTGATGACATGAGATCAACATAATAAAAGACAAATAAGGAAAGGTGGCACCTCTAGTACATTTCAATGGGTATGTTGGGTTGAGTGACTGGCGGCTAAATTGAAAAAAAAAAACAAAACAAGAAGACAAGTTGAATTGGTAGTGTTGGGAGAATGGACTGTAGGCTGTAGGAGAAAAATAAATAAATAAAAAGCAAACATGTACAGTTTACGTAGGCACCACTCTCACACGTCCCTATAAACATTGATTTGATTGGCTAATAATTGCCCAGCAGTCAAATTTGAAACTCTGAAGAAAAAATTAATAAATAACTGTGTACATTTGTTGAGCCTGTCCATGATAATATATACTGTATGATATATCCCAATATAGTAAGTCATTTCTTAGGCTGTTATGAGTTCTCTGAACCAAATGAATGTTAAATTGGAAACATTTATAAATAGAAATTACAAATTAGGTGACGCATGTGATGATGGTTCAAGTTATCTTCAGTTCCTTCCCTGCGTGTGGCATTTTACTTCTATGGTTCTCTCTCTATATATAATAACTAGTCTGATAATGAATGAACATATATATGGTGAATGAGACTATAAACAGTATCCTAGGGCCACATATAATCTTTTCTCCAGGTACTGTCATTCTCAATGTTTTTTTGTTTTTTTTTTTTAAATATTATTATTTTTGTTGATGAGGAGAAGCTCCCCATGATTCTTTGAGCGATGGGTACCATGGCATGGCCAAGGAACACCTTGGCTAGCAAAAACGGCCTCAGTCGATGACGGTTGAGGCCTTGTTTACAAGTCATTGCTTAGCTAAAGTTACAAGTCATTGCTTGTTTACCCATGGGATAGTTACCTCATGGTTTTTTGTATTGTTTTTTTAAAAGTTGATTTGGTATTTTGCCAAATTGATTTCTCTGCCTATTCTCTAATGACAGCAGAAAACCAAAGTGAAGGTGGGTATTGGCCAATCTATATACTGGGAAGGGCAGAGCAGAAGCCTTCTGGTGAAACATGGGGGATGAAAGTAGCAAAGTCCCTCTGTTGGAGAAGGTCTACTATGAATATTGTCCTGGATGCATGATAGAAAAGCGCAAAGATACCCAACAAGGGGTGCCTTGGAGAACTCTGGCGAGCGTTTGGATCATCGTGCTCTGCAATGGTATATTTGCCTTCATTATGTTCCTTCTTTTCCTCTTCTTTTCAATATAAATACAGAGATTTTTCAGCCTATACATATAGTTTTTCCAGCTTCTCACGAAAAATGGAATTATTTAACTTACTCTAATGCTTGAGGGTGAGCATTCGTACTTCCCCAGGGAGAAGGTGGGAATTAGAAATTGAAGATGATATGGAAGTCGGTTAATGTTGTAGTAGAATTGTAAGCTTGTCAAAGTGGACTTTATATAGTATCCATGATGCACATTGTCCCATGTATAGTCCAACACTTCTACATTATTGTGTCGGGTTACAATTATTTAAGGTTGGAGATCCTCAAACTCAATATGTTTTGTAGGCAACTTATGTTGAAGATTTTGTATGTTCGAGTCTAAAAGGCCTAGTATGGCAATAGAGGGTGTAGATTCTATTTCATGTTTCTTGCATTGTCTGTCTCATTTTTGAACTTTGAGCATAAGAATATATAGATTAGAACATGTTTGCTGATTCTAGTTATACATTTGCTTTCATTGGTGTGGGAAATATGATAGTAGATGATACATTTGTTTCTTTCTAAGTTGTTGTCTAAAAGCCACAAAAGGATCTGTGTTATGGTTAATTGTGATGTTTGTTTCTAATTTCATATTATTTTAATCTGTGAAATTTGGCTCTTTAGTTCTTATTGCTTTGTTGTAAATCTGGCCACATGCTATTGCTTGCTACATTTTCTGTCACATGATTCTCTGTTCTCTTCTCTTATTTCTATTTTTTGTGCTCTTCAGTCTACAGTACACTGATATTGTCTTTACTCCCTATCTATGCAGCTCTGCCAATATCTTCACTCTTCCCCTTCCTCTATTTCATGGTAAGTAGAAGACCGTAATTGTGATTGATATATGGAAAAGTCGAGGTGCTGTCATGCTCAATTCATGGAGCCTTCCATTTTACATGCCTACCATGATATAAGAGTATTATTGTTCTGTAGATTAAAATGGGTAACTGACAGAAGCAGGTAGGAGTATTATATTAGACAACGGGGAAGCTTATACTAAGCAGCACGTATCTAGTTTGTGTGTACTAACAAGATTGGAATACATATTTGACTTGTGGGCTTGTTAGAAGCCATACTGATTTGTCCCAGATATTCATCATTTACTTCTATTTAATCATGACGAACATTCTCATGCAAGTCCCTTTTTGGGATCCACAAGTGAACCAAACCCAAGTAGTTGGGCTGTCTATAACCTCCACCAGGTAAATCACAGTCTGGTCACCAAAACAAATTCATTGCCAAGGTTCAAGATTTCATCTTCAGCCAATCCGTTTCGATTTTCATTGGTACACCTGAGTTAACTTCAATCAGAATTTGAAATGTTAATGATGAAGATCAGTTGATGACATGTGCCTAACCAGACAAGGAGATTGTTAGCTGTGCGCCCTCTACCCCAACCCTTTTCTGGGTGGAAATAGAGTGATCTGTGTGGAGAAAATTATGGAATTATTCGAGTAGATTTCCAGGTTCCCCTTACCATACCTTACCCAATTGTCAGGCATAAGAGTAATGAGCTATAAGTCATCTCTGGATTTCAATTTTCCTTCACCAGATGATGGACATGATATATCAAACATACACCTTTTATGTCTTTGACTGGGTTCAATGAGTATGTTCCATAGTATGTCTGGCTGGGGAGGTGAAAATATATTTAATGAATAGCCTTGTCACCCTGATCTGTGGTAACAAGGTCAGCATTACCCCGATTTGTAATAGTGTCATTACTGCATCAACTAGAAAATCATAGTTATCCCCAAGTCGAAAGCTGACAGAAATCCCTCTTGCAGTATCCTCCTACGAGTGATTGCTAGCTAGAACCATAGCTACCATGCGATTACCTTGTGCTCACATGAGTTCAACCTATTGTATTGGTAAGCTGGCAACTATTTAATCTTTTGTGGTTAATCGACTATCACTTTGTGCCAAAAGCATTAAAATTAGTGGTTTCTTAACCATTGGAGTTGCCTTGCTGACTGAATTATTTAGAAATTGATTAAGTGCATGAAGAACTGTTAATAGAAAACAATACTCCTATTTGTTTTGTAATATGAATTTGACAGCAGAGTTCTAGTGTGTGGTGTTTTGAGCGATATACGTAGTTAACCTACTTATGAACATTTTTCTTTCATTTGTAGATTAGGGACTTCCATATAGCTGAACAAGAGGAAGATGTTGGATATTATGCTGGTTTTGTAGGTGAGTTTAATCGCCTTTCATACTCAGTTGTATAGAGCAGACTGTATTTGTTGTTCTGCCTGAATTTAGTAACAACTTATTGTGTAATTTCATGTTGAAGGATCTGCTTTTATGCTGGGAAGGGCATTGACATCTGTTTTCTGGGGACTGGTTGCTGATCGATATGGTCGGAAGCCTGTTATTATTTTCGGAACAATATCTGTGTTAGTAACCTAGTATCTCGATTCCAACTTTTATTTCCTTCTCAAGCTTTTCTTCTCCGAAATTTGAAAGTACACTAAATGAGTATATCTCAATAACTGTGGTGATCATTATCTCAATTCAGGGTCATTTTCAACACTCTCTTTGGCTTCAGTGTAAATTTCTGGATGGCTATCTCAACAAGATTTTTACTGGGAAGTTTGAATGGGTTGCTTGGACCTATAAAGGTACGGTTGCAGGCTTGCAGCCTCACATAAACTTCTTTAGAAGGTCATTGCTGGAGCACATATTTAACTTTACAATTTGCTGGACTCACATTTTTCCCTATTTCGAAATTTTTTTGTTCTGTCACATTTTAACATTTCTATACAACCAGGCATATGTATCTGAAGTTTGTCGAGAAGAACATCAAGCTGTAGGCATGTCAGTTGTAAGCTTCGTCTCCCCACCCTCAGTCCAAGTACAAAATTAGTATGAAGTTACAGAGGAAAGTATATTTTCTCAAGTGTAATGCATTTCACTTTTATAGATTACTACAGCCTGGGGCATAGGATTGATTATTGGCCCAGCACTTGGAGGTTTACTTGCACAAGTAAGCTTTAATTACTCTACTTCATACTCTCTTTTATGTTTATAATACAATGCACTGCAAATTTTTATCCCAGGATTGTTGCGTGAAGCAGTCAGTCATACAATACAAACTTTTCAGTAGTGGAAATATATTTTATCATTTTGCGCATCAGCTTCCTTTCTTTATAAACTCAGGGCCATGCTGATTGAACCAAGAACTAGGAAAGAGGAAAAAGTGAGAAATCTTACAATTATTGTCTATATTTGCCTGTTTGTTGCATGATTTTCTTCAAAATCACATGTCCTTGGAAGCAACTATCTCCCTGATTTCTTCTCGAATAGATAGGGGTGGGTCAATGCCATATTTGATAAGAATCGCTGAGCCAAGGCTCTCTGAACGTTTCAACATTGTAGCAGGAGCCTCTTTGGAGTTGTGAGGCAGTGGGGTAATGCTTCAAGATGAACTTTATATATTTTACAGGATGGTCCCTATCTGTTTCTTGAATAGTCCTAGTCTTGTTCATAGCTGTCGCATGGTGCAAATGGTTTGGACAACCTAGTTTCTTTCCAGTAGTCGGTAGATCCTTTTGTTATATCCAGAAGTGACAGTTTTGTTCTTGTGTGTGCTTGCAACTCAATAATCTGAAACTTTTTGTCTCATTCTTCAGCCTGCAGAAAAATACCCTCATATAATCTCCAAGGAATCATGGCTTGGAAGGTCAGTTTTCACTTGTCTCAGGTTTTAATGGCTGGCATAGTCAGTGGTCCATCTTTTGATCTGCTTTCAGATGTAATAACAATGGCCATTTTGCTGCAGATTTCCATACTCATTGCCCTGCCTTTGCATATCAGTTTTCGCAGTGGTAGTAACCATTGCCACATTTTGGCTTCCGGTTAGTCCCTTGATAAGTTTTACTCTCATATAATCATAGGTAGTTAATTACTGAAGCCTACTCTTCTGTTTTTTTCCCCATAAGTAAGTTGATGATCAGTATTTCTTAAGTAAGGCAATATTGCTTATTCGAAAAAGTTAGCATCAGTCTTCAAAGTTAGTATGCTAAGACTTGCTGGTGTGACTAGGGTTTGCTGTGATTGGCACTGAGTAAAGTATCCTGTAAAACTGCAAGTCAATGTTTTTTTCCCCCCTTCATCAATGCAAAATTAAGCAGCTTGACGTGCAATCTTTGTATGCAAATGATGTAAACCACATTTTTGAAAGAGTTAACTATTGTGTGTTCTCACGCAGGAGTCAATGCATGTGCACAAAGTAAAGAATTCATCAGGTGATGATTCATATGAAGCTCTGGAAGCTGCACGTCGTAGGTCAGATGACAGTAGTAACGGAGGAGAAGTTGGAACAGCAATCATTCCTAAGAAAAGCTTATACAAAAATTGGCCACTCATGTCCTCTATTATTGTGTATTGCGTTTTCTCACTTCATGATATGGCATATACAGAGGTACTTTTATACTTCATTAGTGCTTTATAGTGAAATTGTTTGACAAGATTTATTAATTGCTTTGAATTTCAGCAATGACCTTGAATAAATCCACTGACAATCAGTTACTGTTGGTTGTCCTGTGCTTTTGCGAGAGCCCCCAATCAAATCATTCAGTTTCTTTGTCCATTATTAATCGTAGTTTCAAACATCCAGTGATATTGTACTAATCACTATTTAGGTTCTCATTTGTCTATTTGTCTTTTTCTTCAGATATTCTCGTTATGGGCGGTTAGCCCAAGGAAGCTAGGGGGATTGAGTTATTCAACAGAAGATGTAGGTTCAATTCTTGCTGTCACAGGTAAGCAGCATCAGTCCATTGCAATTTGATTTTCCGTCTATTTTAAAGTCTTTAAAACCTCGTAGCATGCAAGAGCACATAAAGTTGTTTGGTATTGAAAAAAAGCGTTCAGATTGATGTGTAGTTTTGTGGTTGTGTAATGTTGTTTATGTTCTGATTGATGTTGAGATAAGAAGAGTCCTCGAAACTTGTCTTCACATATTCTGCTAGAAATGCCTTTTATGTCAAAAAAAAAAAATGTGATTAATGGAACATGAACAGCTGGGTAAAGAAAGGTCTTGACTCTTATGCACGTTGTTTGGCTACGACTGGGATAAGAGCACCCATTCACTTCACACCACTATGGGAGTAGTGGACTAGCCAATCGCAGAATACCAATCCTACAAAAAAGTTGAATTTCATAACCCTGTCACCCTCTCTATTGCAACTATGTAAGTTGGGAGAGGGTTAAGAGTCGTATTTTTCTGTATCAAATTCTGATGTCGTGTCTTTGGTCTTGCATTGACATTTGGAACTATAACAAATGTGAAAAATTGAGTTTTGAACTTAACATGATCATCAAAATCCCCTCCCCTTTTTTTAATTTCTGTTTGCTCTACAGTGTCTTATCTTGACAACTTAATCAAGAAATAACGCTAATAAACAGTTGCAAAGCGAGATGTGATTACTTGTGAGTGTGTGATATGCAGATGTCCCTTCACATATTGACTTGTGTGTGTTATATCTTGTCAACAAGTAATCATGCACATTCCTTCGAAAGTGGGAACTTGAAAAGAACCTTCTTTTTTTGGCATTTACATCCCTCTTTATTCTTTACTTCAGTTTGTATGCTGCCCTGACAGTTTCTGTTCTTTTTTATCTCCCCTTTTTTGTTTCTTTCAACTGTCAGGTTTTGGTGTATTGATCTTTCAGCTTTTATTATATCCATACATGAACAAAATCTTTGGGCCTATTGTGGTGACTCGGATCTTTGGGGTATGCTTTCTCTATTCTTTAAGTTGGCTGTTGCGCTTGACCAATAAAGTATAATGACATTACCTCCTCTACTTCCTTGCAGGTTCTGTCCATACCTCTGTTACAAAGTTACCCTATGATAGCATTGTTTTCAGGGTTGGGTCTAACAGTGCTGATAAGTTCTGCCTCTGTGATCAAGAATGTCCTCTCAGTAAGTTAGCACTATTTGGAATCTGATGCGTTGTTTCTTCTAGCAGGCCTCAATATTTGATCACTGTCTCTTGATAACAGTGCTATTGTTGTTCCTGTCTTTGTTATTATTTCCTTTTCTTTTCCAGCTGTGGCGGGGAAGGGGGGGAGGGGGGAGGTTTCAGAGCGTTGAAACAATATTTATGGTTACTAACAAAGAGTTAATAAGTGCTGGTGTAGAGATCGTACCCATTTGGAAGATATCCATCATAACATAACAATGCACTAAGAACCTTATTATAAGATATGCAAAACAATAGAGCAGCTGTTCATAGTACCTTTCTTCATTTTCACAATAAAGAAGCATCCAGCAGCACAAACTATAGTATTTGGACACTGCGTGTGGAGCTGCTCCATGGAACAATTTTCCTCGTATTTCGAAGCAAATCGTTCATTCATATATCATCTCTCTGATCAGAAAATTTTCTAGTTTTTGTTTATTTCAAGTGAATCATATCTCTCTCTTATTTATGATTCTTTTTCTCTCTTCTTGATTGATCAGGTATGCATTATAACCAGCACATTTATACTACAAAATAGAGCTGTGGTAATTTTCCTTTCCATTTTTGCCTTAGTTGATGTTTCCATTGTATGTATTGATAAGATCTTCTTCAAGCCTCATGAGCTGAATAAATTGTCTACAACAGGATCAAGAACAACGAGGAGCTGCTAATGGTATTTCAATGACTACGATGTCCCTATTTAAAGCAGTTGGTCCAGCATGTGGTGGTGCATTGTAAGTGCCTCAGTTTATTAGCATTCCTGATGCACTAAACATTTTCATTTTCTCCATGCAATTTGACTGTAAATGGAAGCATTCTTTCAATCTCTTTCTTGTTTTTTCCTACTCTTTATAAGTTGGTAAGGACAGGAAATGTACCTTAGGGGACCTCATTTATGTGGTTTTATCATGAACTGTGAGATGACTATATTTTTCAGTCCCAGAAGTTACTAATATGTTACATGCATCTCATAGCTCAAAAGTTCAAAATACATACTCATATTGAGGAAAATTAATCTCTATGTTTAACTCACAATACAAAACAGAAACTCATTTGACATTTACACACCGGACACCTAGTAGCAGATTATAGTAAATAGTTATCTAGAATTCCTCGTGTTCAAGTAAAACGTCAACTTGGCCTCCTCTACCGCTATTTTAAGCATGCTTGTATAGCATGATTCTTTTGCATGAAGGTTGTAGTAATGCACTCTCTTTTCTTCGGCAGGCTTTCTTGGTCAGAGAAGCGTCAAGACGCTGCCTTCCTGCCAGGTATGGTATAGATAATCAGGAGATTTGCTAAGCAATATGTAAACTCTGTAGCTGAACATGCTTGCTATGGAGTTCTAATGCTTTACTGAACATGTTAAGAAATAGGAATGCAATGTTGATGCTTGGTGGTTAAACTAGGAAGATTTATGAGTTACTGTATTCTAGAATACCAGCTAGTAAGAATGGTAGATAATTTATATGAGTGACTACTCTCCTAGCAAATGCCGTTGGAGGTAGTCTAAATCTGTCCTACAGTAGAACTGCTTGACCTTTATGATTTAAGTATTTTTCTTTCACCTACAAATGGCCAGAAACCTTTGGTTAGTTTACTTTCGCTTAACGACAGGGCCCTTGTAGCAATTTTATCTATGGCTAATCATCTGTGTCGATTTTCTTCAAAATTGATCTGTGGATACCAGCCTCATAGTTGTCCTTTGATAGTTTTGGTTATAATTAGATTTCTTTCATCTGACTATGAAGTTTCCCTAGTCGAAAACTGTCCCCTCTGTGTCCATTTAGAATTTTGTTCCAGCCATGCAATCTTGCTAATCCATCTATCACATTGTTAAATTATCCCAGTTTGCCATTTTGTTTTTGTGTTACCTCCTTCCTTCTCCTTCTCCATTATAGACGATAAGGTCTTCCAGATGAATTCCGTTGATGTTACAAAACAATAAATAGATCAGTCAGCATAATCACAGGAGTAAAGTTTGCATACACATGATTCCCTCCCGGCCTTCCTATACCTGTCCCGCTCCCACGCCTGTAGGGAGGGTGACACTTGAAAGAGCAATGGGGTAATGTTGTTATGATGATAGCAAACAATAAGTGAAAATGAATAGCTAAAAGTGTATTATGCACAAAGATATTCAATTAAACAAGGCAAGATCTCTCATTTCTGGAAAAGCAATTCTGTGTCTCTAAAAGCATCATAGCATATATGAATGATATATGACTTTCATGACTAAAGTACTATGACCATAGTTCCTCATGATATGAAGTAATTTTCCCATGTCAAGTGAAAAGAACAATGGATTAAGAATGTTGAAGTTTTGGGGACTCTCATAAGATTGTCCAAAAGTATTTTGACCCCGCTAACTCTATCATGTACCTTTTTAAAACATAGGATGTTGACTTTTGCCTATCTATGTGTTTGACTTCCATGTATGTCTTGATCAAATCTCTAAAGTTACAACCTTTTGCTAATGTTATATTGTTCTGGAAAACATTAAAGCAAGGCAGGATTACCTTTGAATACTTAGGTCACTATTACAATACACATAAAATTTGAATTAACACAACTTATAGGATAATAACCTTACCTTATTTGAGACAGAATGTTTGTAGTTTGTATAGTAAAGTAGTTTGTACAGAGTTAGGAATGTGGTGTGGAGTGATGGATCACCATTCTCCCCCTCCTTTACAAGTTCAATAATTTTTCTGAATTTGCAGAGTGAATAAGGCTAAACTAGCATTGCTTTCATCTAAGAAACTCTCATAATTTTGTGGTATTGTTACAGGCACACAAATGATCTTCTTTTTCTTAAATTTGGTCGAGCTACTAGGAGTGCTCCTAACATTCAAGCCATTTCTAGTTGAGCGTGGCGACTAAAGATCAAATATTAGGTTTTTTGAGTCGAAAAATTAGTTAACACAGGATATGCAATTGTAATTTCAATTGGAGGGCTTTGAGATCCTGCACTTATATTATCAAGAGACAAGCTATCCCTGAGAAGGTAAGGCGTGCATAGGTGCTGATCTTCAACAGGTTCATGAATTAAAATGGTGCACACATTGCTAAATTCATGTTCAGTTTTGTACATGAGTTTGGTTAGACCTTAAACTGGTTATTTAGTAGATTAGGAAGTTTGTTCAATGTGTTGGGGCTTGCCAAAATTCAAGGTGTTACATCTTCATTTGCTGGGGAGGAAAGGTGAAAGGTTGATAAAAGAATTTGTAAATTTATCATTATACTTGTAATATCTCGAATATTTTTGTATGTGAATAGAATTGGCTAATAAACAAATCTGTTTAGCATCCATTTTGTTGTTGTTCTCTTGTCTAATGGTATTTTTGTTTTTTCTAATGAGATTTCCTAAAAAATGGCTTCTTTAAAGAGTAATATTCATACAATCCACTTAAATCCCACCCACATTTTTAATAAACCCCACCCAACTTAAAAAGCACATTTACTCTTCTACCCCTCTTTTAATTCTATTCTCCTTCTTTCTCTCTCTCCTCTCTTTCCTTCCTTCACTCTTTCTCTCTCCTCATCCACCACCACACACCACCACCACCACCACCACCACCACCACCACCACCTACCCAAAGTTCAAAGCACGTTATCACATGAAAGAAAAGCATCGTGTATTAATGGCAACAACAACATTATTTTTTATTTTTTTTGATGTCGGTCTGCATAGCCTACGCAGCGCGACCGCGCTATGCAGAGCTGCACTGCGCGGTCGCGCTGCGCAAAGCTTTTTTTTGCGTTTTGTTTTTTTTATTGATATTATTATTACTATTACTGTTTTTGGCTGTTTTTGTTATTGTTATTATTAATGTTGTTGTTGTTGTTGTTGTTGTTGTTGTTGTTGTTGTTGTTGTTGTTGTTATTAGAATTATGTTCATGTAACGAGTTTTACTTTTGAAAAAAATAAACAAATCACAAATAACTATTAGTGGAGACGTCGAGGGTGATGGAGATAGGGCAAGAAAAATGCTCGTAGGCAAGTCACACATCCCTCATCCATTTCACTACAATATGAAGGGACTCTATTAGCGGATTCATTTGTCCCGTTGACTTCTTTACATGAGTGTCGCTGTTGAGTAGGATATCAGACCGTGGATAGCTCATATGATCGTCCCCACACCCTTTGATTTATTGTAATAATTAGGATTTGTTGAACTTTTATTAGGTCTCATTGTAATAATTATGGTAGTTTTAATTTTATTACGAGTATTTAATGTGACTTAGGATAATTTGAACTTTATAATTGATTAGAAAATATTTAGCGAGTATCCATTTTTTTGATGTACTCGTTAGTATCGTGTTTGTTCGTCATTCATCTCAGTGAATCACTATCACGGTAGTAATATCGTGCTCGCTCGCTAGTCATCTCAATGAGCAATTAACACTTGACTCGACACCATAAATTTGAGCGTAATACAAAGTGCATCCAAATATTATTTTTATTTACGTTTAATATCATTTAGGATGATAAAAATAATATTTTGATAACTAATTTATTTATATTTATTTGATTTTTCAAAAGATAATATTAATTATACTAATAGTACTTATTTTGATGATTACTGATAATATATTAATTAAAAAAAATAATAGCAATTTAAATAAAAATGGGGAATTCCAATTGGTGCCCTTGTGCTTTTGGCTTGTCCAAATGGTACCCAAAACTTAGTTTGAAATCCAGAAAGTACCCTTGTATTTCATAAAATGTTTACTGCGTGTCATTATTTTTGTTTTCCATCACAAATTTCTGTTAGTTGATGACGTGGCGGTTATGAATTTCTTTTATTCTTATTATTTCCTTCAAAGACATTAATTTTGTTTTTCCCTAAATCAATAAAATAAGAAAATAAAACCCACCCAATCCCAACCCTTTTCTCTCTCCTCTCTTCTCCAGTTCTCCTCCCCCATCCATGGATCTAGTACACTTGAATCCTGATACCAGAAACCGATTGTTAATTCCAAAAGAACAGCTATCTAATGAATTTGCCAAATATTTATTCCAGTCATATGCTACGGTTGAACGTGGAAAATTCGTTTCATCTTCGAGACAGGGTCTGGAAAATACAGTACGAAGGAATTAAATTCCGGGCCAGCCCAACCCACGGGCCGACCCGATCACTAGAGGACCTAATCAACAACAGTTGTCAGCAGGTCCAAGGAAGGAACCAAATATCACGGAAATTTCTGGTTTCCAAAACAACTCAGGGTCGCGATTTTCGGCTCTAGAGAATTTAGAAACTGAGAATCAAGCGGAGGAAAATTTGGATATTGAAGATAATCCAATTGAAGAGATAAAGGAAGGAGATTTTCATGCTGATCAGATTCCTAATCATAAGGAAATTCCTTTTTTTAATCCGGAAAATCCTCCAACTGATCTCTCCTTGGATGACAAAAGGCAATTAGTCTTTAATTCCAACTCAATCGCCAATAATCTCGGACTAGAGGAGATGAGAATTGATTTCACGAAAGATACTGCAGAGTATACTGAAGATTATATGCCAATATCTCCTAATTCCACGGGTTTCAACCATAACAAGCCCTCACAAAACACGCCTCCCCACTGCCATTTTCGGTGGGGTTCGAAAATAATGAATGGAGGTGGCAATTCTGGTGGTGGGTGAATGGTGTTATGATAGTCGTAATGTGGGTGGTCGTTTGGTGTGACGGGTGGTGGTGGTTCGTGAGGAGGTGGATTGTGTTCAGCTGAGAGGGAGGTGGTGGGTGACGGTTATGGCGGGTGACAGTGGTTGGCGAGAGGGGTGGCTGAAATGAGGGTTTCAATTCAAAACTATGGGAGGAGAGAGAGAGAGTTGTGTGTGAGGAGGTGGGTATGGGATTGGAAGCCATTGAAGGGGAAGAGAGAGAAAATGGAGAACTTGAAGATAAACAAGAAAGTAAAATTAATGTTTTTGAGAGAAATAATAATTTCACTCAAAAAAGAAGAAGAAACAAATTATAACAATAGAAAACAAAAAAGAAAACAAATAATAACAATAAAACATTCCATTACCGCCACGTCATCAATTAACAGAAATTTGTGATGGAAAACAAAAATAATGGCACGGAGTAAATATTTTATGAAATACAAGGGTACTTTTTGGATTTCAAACTAAGTTTTGGGTACCATTTGGACAAGCCAAAAGCACAAGGGCACCAATTGGAATTCCCCAATAAAAAATAAATGCCAAAAAAGAAATACACATCAAGCACTGCGCAGCACGACCGCGCAGTAGAACTCTGCGGAGCGCGACCGCGCAGTGGAACTCTTCGCAGCGCGACCGCGCAGTGAAGGTCTATGCAGCGCGGTCGCATTGCGCAAACCATGTAGACCGCCAACATAAAAAATTAAAAAATCGTATTCATATAGGTTGGATTAGAAAATAGTTCCCATGAGGGTGTCTACATAGGCTCGGATAGAAACAACCTCTTTGATTTACTTTTTCCACCAACAGCCTAGAAGTCGCTATCATCGAGGGCGAGTTCGTCAGGCATAAGTCGCAATGGCCATTAGCGACTTAGGTGAGCCAAAAAAAAGAAAAATAAATCCACAGCGGCCATGGAAGACCATAATCCTGCAGCTCCATCTAGATCGCTTATATTGACAACAACAATGTCTTAGTTTGAGCAATTAATTACACCAACAGTGAAATTCAATTATTGCTTTTGCTCAAAATCAAGGTTGCACGGAAACGGAAACGCGAAACACGGAAATGGGAGACGGGAAATGTCGATTCTCAAAATGCCGGAAACGTGAAAATGTCCCCACAAAAAATACATTAAAAAAATCATATTAAAAAAACAGAAAATAATTATTAATAACATGACAAATCAAAATACCATCAAGATAACAACTCACAAGTGTTCTTTTAATGAAACGAAAACAAATACATAGGGTTGGAGAAAAAAGAGTGAGAATATCGGGAAGAGACAATGAAATTAGGGTTTAGAAAAGAAGAAAGTATTTTTCGGGTTTGAAACGTTTTCTTTTTTTTGTTTTCTCGTTTCGAGCGCGTTTCTTTTCTTTTTTGTGTTTCGAGCGCGTTTCTTTTTCTGCATCGCGTTTCTTTTTTCTTCAACGTTTTGAAGCATTTCGAAGACGTATCGGAGCGTTTCGCTTTTCAGAAACATTTCAGAAACGCGAAACGCAGTCCCCAGAACATTTCAGTGCTTCATTGCTCAAAATAGATCAATTATTTCGCAAAAGTGGAGCTTGCAATTGAGACAAATCCGAATTGAGTTAAATTCGAGTTGTCTTACCGTGGCTCTATTGAGAAGCAAGCGAGGAAAGTAGCTAATTAATAATGAGGAGATGAGACAAATTACCTTAATTGATCACATGTCAAAAACAAAGATCGTACATTCCCAAAACAAATTTCATGTTTCTGGGTGACTACCTAAATTTAAAGCTTGAAGTAGAAATTTCAGCATGGAATCTGTTGTCATGGGTAGGCAGGGGGGGAGAGAGAGAGAGAGAGAGAGAGAGAGAGAGAGAGAGAGAGAGAGAGAGAGAGCGGAGCTTGAGAGCATTGGCGTGGGGAAAAAATGGGCCCAAATTGCTGCCTAATCTCGGTATCATAGAGGAACCTAATCCTAGGAGTGGAGGAGAGAGAGGGGTGGGGGGAAGGAGAGAGAAAGGAAAATGAGAGACAGAGATTAGCATCTACCATGAACATGAGAGTAACATTTAACTATTGAAATGGGTAGGCAGGAGAGAGAGAGAGAGAGAGGGGGGGCTTGGGTGGGTGAGATTAAACTGGAGCTTTTTCATATATGAGTCGTTATGACTGAGAGTGACTTTCACAAAGGGAAGTTTTTTTTCTGTGAGGCGACTTATGTTTGATTTGTCAAAAAAAAAAAAATACCAAAGGTTCGTATTGTTTCGAACCTACGTGGACACCATTACGGGGAATTATTTCTAATCCAACCTAATTTGGGTATTAATTTTTAAAATAGCCCTTCTCCAAAAAATCGTTTGGATAAATCATTCAAAGATGAATCTCACCATATTAAGTGCAAATAAATTCCAACGCGATTTCTTTTTCGTTTTCATGTTGGTGTTAATAGTTAACGAATCAAAATTGTTACCCACCTAACGTTGTTTTAGACACAAGGTTTGTAGTTTCTAAAGTTTTACTATGGAGAAAGGCTAGAATGAAATATGAAGATGAGGTGTGAAATGATTGTTCACCATTCTGTCTCCCAACCTCATGGCAAGAGTTCAAATTTTCATGGTCACATAAAAAGCTTTTGCCATTCTCCATCCACTGTCCCCTTCTCCAGCAGTGGATTAGTTGTTATTCCTTGGGCCCGTTCAAAGGTTGTTTGGCCCAATAGACCATGCCTGTAAAGTGAAAAAGCACACCTTCTTAGTTTGACTTTTTTTTGTGTGATATTGTAGAGTGAATAATGCTACTACATTACTATATCTAACAAACTCACATTATAGTGTTGTATTATTGCAGGCACACAAATGATATTCTTCCACTTAAATGGGGTCGAGTTAGTAGGAGTGCTCTTGACTTTCAAGCCAATTCTAGAGAGATCAAATGCTATGCAGTTGTAGTCAACATGAACCAACACATGTGCAATCCATGGAATTGTAGTTATTAAGGATCGTATGAGATGACATGCAGTCTTCGGCAAATGGCAATAAGTCCACAACTTGGTTTGTCTCTTAGTATTGGTGCAGAATTTCAACCACTTCAATCTTGTGTATCACCTCCCTACATTCTGTAGTAAAATTAAAAACCATGTATTTGTGAATTGAGAGTAGCAGATAACTTGATTGGTTCGGTAAGTAAGTCAGACTATAGTATGACTCAAGTGTGTCGGATAGTTTCAATGATCTTGTGGCTCTCCTTGATTGCTATGTTGTTATAATCTCTACATGTAGGGCATGACATGCTCTTTTTCTCGTTTTGAATCCCTACAACCGATCTTGCCACCTATAATGGAGTGTGTTTTTTTCACTTTGAAAGTCATGGAGTGGAATTAGTATGAAACTAAGAGGTATGAATGTAAAACCCTATTCTTCTTAAAACATGTTGTTCACTTGTTCCCATACTTCCAGATGAACAAATATTGCTCTTTTATACCATTAAGGAATTTGTACCTTTTATTTGGTTATTTATAGGTGACGATTGACTTTTTTCTTTGCACTAGGGAGATCAAATGAGGATACATGTGATCTTGTTATTGGCCTTTGTTACCAGAAATATTGGATTTTGAGGATGTCATGATATTTCTTTGTAGGGGCATTTGGTCATCAAACCCAAGTGGAGACCATAATAGAATGTGACTTATGTGAGTAATGAGGTTCACCATTTTACCTCAGAAAGGGAGAGAGAAATCATTTAGAAATCTACTAAAGAATTAGGATCCGCTCCATTTATTGAAAAAGAGGTTCATTTACCTATTATGATAAGAACTGAAGAAAGAGGGGAACCTCATGCAATAAGCGTCCCTCTTGCATGAAGTAAATGGACCACTCCATTTAATGGAGAGGGTCCTAACTCTTTTAAGAGAAGATGAACCTTTCTGGTTTATTTGGTAACCCCTAAAAAAAAAAAAAAAACATTATTACCAAGACCAAGACCTAAAGCATGTTATTTAAAAAAAAGTCCATTTTTTCCCCATGTTTTGCCAAAAGGTAGACCCCTTCTAAATTAAAGGAAAATTTTCATTTGGATGCCCTGAGGAATTGCATAATCATTATCTAGTGATCTGTATTTTTCATATTCCCACTTTGGTGATCTGAGATATTAGATATAGTTTCACTTAAAATTGCACTTGTCTCCTAAGATTCATATACTTAGGGTGTGTTCTTTTCTACTTACTGGACCTTACTCAATCAGTGGAAATCAGTGGCAAGACATTACCCAATAAGTAGAAATCAATGGCAAGACCTTACTGAATCAGTGAGAATCAGTAGCAGGACCTTACCAAATTAGAAGAAATCAGTGGCTTGACCCACATTTCTACTCACAGAGTGGCAGGACCTTACTGAATTAAAGAGAATCAGTGGAACGACCTTACCGAATCAGTGGAAATCAATGACAGAACCTTACCCAATCAATGAGAATCAGTGAAAAAACCTTACCAAATCAATGAAAATCAGTAAAAATATGTGGAAAAGAACGCACCCTTACACTTAATGACCCTTGAAGCCAAGCTTTGAGGTTTATCCACAATTGTCAAACATTGTTTGGACATAACCATCTTATTTTGAAGAGTAAGGTAAAAACACTTCTCTAGCAATCAAGCGGTCACTTTTCTCGTTTTCATCCTTGTCTCAAGTATTTTAATGATTATTATGTCCAATTCTATAAGAATATGAGCGGTAAGCTGAACTAAAGTTTAATATAACACCCATTATAAAAGGACAATAAGTTTAAATAAAAATATTCTAGTACGTACTTAACGCTTATGATGATTTTTCAAAAGGCACCACACATAAATCTGTGTAAATAAGATGTAGCATGATCCTATATATGGTTGTGCCCCATCTTGACACGCTTGTTTGCTCATGCCCATGCCAAGGAGTATATTGTTTCTCATGCTATAAAGTTTGTGTGAACCTGTGTATTTTGTATATCATTCAATTAACAAAGTACAATAAATTTACACTTCTAGCTCGAATTTAGTAAGTTTTAATCAAACCAAACTTGAGCATGATTTTATAGCTCGAATCGAGTTCGAATTTGAGAATTTTGAAATGAACCAAATCCAAGATTTGCAGTGTTCGATTCACCTCGACTCGTGACTATCCCTAAGTTCAAGTATCTCTATGCATTAAGAATATCAAACAGGTTGCAAAATTGGAATTAATAATGTTTAAAACAATTGAAATCTAGAACAACTTAGGTGAGAAAATCATTGTGCCCTTGGACAATATAGTGTAGACAAAAAAAAATGTTTTCCCCAGGCCGCGGTGCAAGTTCTCGAACGCAATCTTCCTCCACAATTAACATAGCTCTAATTAAAGTGTGCACTTAAAAAAAAATTAGATAGAGTAAGGGTCTGTTCTTTTCACATTTTTTTACTGAACTTTCTTGGACAATACTGAACTGAATTGAAATAAACTGAACTGAACTGAAATAAACTGAACTGAACTGAAATTTATTGAAGTGAACTTATTTTTACTGAATCTACAATTACAAAGAGTAAATTTGTTCTTTGCTTTACCAAACTCTACTGAATTTTTCTAAACTGAACTTCTTTACTGACCTTAACCGAATTTTACTGAACTGAATGAATTTTACTAAATACTTTATATGAAAATTGAGGAGAACAAACCCTAACTCATTTCACTTGCTCAACAAAACATTTTATATAAGAGTGGTGCTATGTGGAGCCAGTGGCGGATGCAGTACGGGGCACCGGGGTTCCGGGCAACCAGTTTTTCGGAAAATTTTGCAAAAATACCCTAGTTTTTGGATTTTTTTTTTTAAAAATTATTGCTAAAATACCCCAACAATTTAGTTTCGGCACCCATATTATTTAATAATTCAGTTTTGGCACCCATATTATTAATTTTCTAGATCCCCCACACTACAATTTGCACCCCCTATTAAAACTTTGAGCCATGGTTGAAGAAACTCTTAGGCACACACGAGAAGAAGTTTCGTACAAGGCTCAAATTCTCCAAACTTTATCCTATAAAAAAGCGCAATTTGGTGAAAACCACCTTAACAATTACACCTTTTGTTCAGTACCCCCTGAACTCTTGCTATTTGTTCAGTACCACCTTTAATGTTACAAACGCCGTGGAAGTCACCCCTTAAGTGAATTTCCGACCAAATCTCTTAATTTTCTTCCCATTTTACCCTCACGTGTTCCTCATGTGACTTTTAAATGATTTGACCAAATAATTAAATAAATTAAAAATAGAAATGTAAATAACTAAACTAATTAAACTAAAACAAATGAATTAAATTGAATTCATTTAATTTTCACCCACCCCCCTCTCTCTCTCTCTCTCTCTCTCTTCGTCCTCCATTTTCGTCCTCCTTTTTTCTTCTTCTTTTTTGGCTCATTTCTTCTGTTTTGCTATTTTTTTTCCCTGTTGCTTCAATTCCCATCCATGACCAAACTGAGTACTGACCAACCATGGATTCCAAAGCCTTGCGTCTTGCCATCTTCATCTTATCTATTCTCCCAAAAAAATTGACCTCCTTTCATTTCTTCATCTCACTGGATTTTTAACTAATTCCTCTTCTTCTATAAAGGAAACCCAAAATATTGATACAAGAATCTCATATTCGAACCCCCAAAATCAAGAGTCACCATAGTTGATTTATAGCGTAGAACGGCAAAAGGATGAACTTGAAGAGCAGCAATTCAACCTAAATTAGCAGCTTTTAGTCTCAATCTCCCACCCCCAAAAACGAAAAAATGGAAACAATAAAAATAAAGCCACAGAATTAGCCCATTAAAGAATCACATAGCTTTCTACACAGTGCAAGCTAGCAATTAGCAAGCAGAATTACTAAAGAGAGTAAAATTATGGATTCTGATCTCATTTGCGGTATATAACATTGAATTAAATTTCTTTTACAATATGTTAAAAAAATCTCACACTCAAAATTATACCTCAAACTTGATACAAATCGACTCTTAAAGACCAATTCTTGGTCATGGTATTTTCACAGCATAAAAAACACAAATCCTAAGTTTTGGGTGTTTTGACTCAATCAAAACAGAAGAAAGAAAGATTTATTACCCGAAGGACTGTGGAAGAACAAGGAGACCAGAGAGACCAGTAGCAAGAGCAGGATCAGAGAGAAGAAACCGAGAGCTGAAAGAGAGATTAGCATTTGAATCAGAGACCAGCTGCTCGTTCTCCGGGTCCGCCGGTTCCGGCTCCGGTGCCGGCCATTTTCTCTCTCCTCTCTCTGGTGATGAACAGTGTATGTGATAAATAAAAGCTTGGTCAAATCAGTTTTTAATTATTTGGTCAAATCATTTAAAAGTCACATGAGGACACGTGAGAGTAAAATGGGAAGAAAATTAAGAGATTTGGTCGGAAATTCACTTAAAGAGTGACTTCCACGGCGTTTGTAACATTAAAGGTGGTACTGAACAAATAGCAAGAGTTCCGGGGTACTGAACAAAAGGTGTAATTGTTAAGGTGGTTTTCACCAAATTGCGCTATAAAAAAAAACTCCAAACTTAAAAAAAAAAAAAAAAACCGCTCTTTTATATGGCGTGTTTTAAGGAAAGGGTTGTTTTTGGTCATTATAATGAGGATAGTCACAGTCAACTAAAATCACCACGAACAATATTCAAAATCTTCATCGAACATCATCAATGGCGGAATTGATTACCAGTGAGATTCCCTTTCTCTCTCTTCAATTGTTGATTTGGAAGGCACCATGGGCAATGGCTTGGGAGGTAACAGTCTTTGCAATTCCAATTTTTTCCCTCCTGTTATTTCGTCTCTCTCTTAATGTACCTGCTTTTTCTTTTTAGCTTCATTTGATTCTTATCATTAAAAATTTTTGTTATAAAAGATTCATATCATTTATTATTAGTACATTTTTTAGTGTGATCTTCGTCTTGTTTATTATTATTTTTTTTATTTATGAAATGGAACCAAATAGTCCTGATTTCTGACCAGTCTTTAATCTCAAAGTTCATTGATTTTTTTTACTATCTAATTGACTTCTAGTTAAACCATCAAATAATTGGCCAGAAGTCAAATTTGAATCACTGAAGAAACAATTAAATAACTGTACATCTGTTGAGCATGTCCATAATATATCCCGATATCGTAATCAAAAACTTGTATAAGAGGGAGTTACGGGAATAATGACTCTTTCTTAGCCTATAATGAATTCTCTGAACCAAAAGAATGTTAAATTAGAAACAAATATATATATATATATAATGAATTAGGTGACGCATGTGAATTGTGATGATGGTTCAAGCTATCTTCCCTCCCAGCGTGTGGCATTTTTCTTCTATATGGCTCTCTCTATATAATAACTAGTCTGTTAATAAATGAACATATGGTGAATGTATGAGACTATAAACAGTTTCCTAGGCCACATATAAACTTTTGTACAGGTAATATCATCTATGAAACTTGTATCTCTTGTTTGATTCTCAACTTTTTCCTCAATGATTGGTTGAGGATTTGAAGGGTTTTTTTTTTTTTTTTGGGTTTTTTTTATTAATTATTTTCCCTCCCCATGATGCTTTAAACCATGGGTACCAACCTCCTGGCATGGCCAAGGAACACCTTGGCTAACGTACGGCCTTAGTTGCGGGTTGAGCCCTTGAGTAGCTAAAGTTACAAGTCATTTTGCTGGTTTACTAACTAGGATAAACATGTCTTGGGATTATTTGTTTGAAGTTGGTTTTGACGTTTTCCCAAATTGACTTCTCTTCATATTCCTTAATGACAGCATAAGACCCAATTGAAGCACTGGGTAGGGCAGAGAGGAAGCCTTCAGGTGAGACATGGGGGATGAAAGTAGCAAAGTCCCTCTTTTGAAGAAGGTATACTATGAAGATTGTCCTGGATGCATGCTAGAAAAGCGCAAAGATACCCAACAAGGGTGCCTTGGAAGACTCTGGCTAGCGTTTGGATCATCGTGCTCTGCAATGGTATAGTTGCCTCGATGATGTGCCTTTTTATTTTAGCTTGTTTTACTCTTTTTAATACAAAGGTTTTTCAGCATATAATATACTTTTATGTATTTGACTAATTGTTATGCTTGAAGTGAGCTAGGGATGGCAATGGGGTGGGGCGGGGGTGGATATAGGTATATCCATATCCATACCCAACTGACTACGGTTCAATCCGCCACCCGCCCCATCCCCACCATGGGTATGATTACCAAAACTATCCCTGCCCAAGTGGGTATGAGATGAGAACCACATCCGCCTAATTTACCCAGCGGGTATCCATACCCACCTAATACCTGCTCCAAATCCACTTGGAACCCGCCTTAAATCCACATGATACCCACATAAAGCAATTACAGTATATTTAACAAACAAACTCAATAAACGTGCAAATTGTGTCATTATTACAAACAACAAAACTACGATACATTTGGGCAAATTGTGTTAGTACATTTAATATTTAGATTTTTTACACTTTTTATGTTTAGGTGGGTATGAGGCGGGTATCCAACTGGGAAACAACACAAACCATACACGCCCCATCCCCTTGGCGGTTTTACTTTTTCAAAACCATCGCCGCCCCATCCCCACTCCAATTGGTGTGGATGCGGGGCGGAATCCACCTATACCCGCCCCACTGTCATCCCTACTTGAAGGTGAGCGGACATACTTCACTAGGGAGAATGTGGGGATCAGAGGCCAATGTATCTAGGACAATAGGAGTTCGGAATATGACATGAATATGAGTAAATGTTGTAGTATGTTAGTAAGATTTTCAAAGTGGACTTTATATGGTCTCTAAGATGCACATTATCCAAATTATAGTCCAGAACTTCCTGTGTTGGGTTACAATTTTTGAGATTTGATATCCTCCAACTCAATATGTTTCGTAGACAACTTATGTTCAAGATTTTGCAACTTTGACTCTAAAAGGCCTAGTATGGCAACAGCCAACAGAGGGTGTAGATTCTATTTCATGGTTCTTGCATTGTCTGTCTCATTTTTTCTGAGCATAAGAATAGATTTCAACATGTTTGCTGATTCTAGTTATACACTCATTTGCTTTCATTGATGTGGGAATGTGAGAGTAGAGGATACATTGTTTCTTTCGAAGTTCTAGGCTAAAAGCCACAAAAGGATCTGTGTTATGGTCAATTGTGATGTTTGTTTCTATTTTCATATTTTTTCAATCTGTGAATTTTGGCCCTTAAATTTATTTTTAAAATGTCAAAAACTTGGACAATGATTCATCCTTTAATCCTTATTGCTTGGTTGTAAATCTGGTCACATGCTATGCTTGCTAGTTTGCTACATTATCTGTCACATGATTCTCTGTTGTCTTCTCTTATTTCTATTTTTTTGCGCTCTTCAATCTACAGTACACTGATATTTTCTTTACTCTCTATCTATGCAGCTCTGCCGATATCTTCACTCTTCCCTTTCCTCTATTTCATGGTAAGTAGGATACTGAAATTGTGATTGATCTATGCAATAGTCGAAATGCTATCATGGTCAACTCATGGAGCCTTACATTTTACATGCCTACCATGATATGTATTATTGTTCTGTAGATAATGAGTAGCTGACAGAAGCAGGTAGGACTGTAGGAGTATTAAATTAGGCAATGGGGAAGCTTACACTAACCGCACCTCTCTAGTTTGTGTGTACTAACAAGATTGTAAGACATATTTGACTTGTGGACTTGTAAAAGGCCACACGGATTTGTCCCAGATCTTCATCATTAACTTCTATATTTTAATCACGACGAACATTCTCATGCAATTCCCTTTGGGATCCACAAGTGGACCATAACCCGAGGAAGTTGTATAACCACCATCAGGTAAATCACAGTCTAATCACCAAACAAATTCATTGCCCAGGTTTCATTTTGAGCAACCTGCCTGGGTTCAAGATCTTATCTTCAGCCAATCTTTTTTGATAATTTAATCCATTTACATTGGTATACCAGAGTTGACTTCAATCAGAATTTGAAATGTCAATGATAATGATCAGTTGATGAAATGTAGCCTACCAAGAAGGGGAGACTGTTTGTTGTGCACCCTCTACCCCAACCCTTTTCTGGGTAGAAGAAGGGGAATGAATTCTTGTTTTTACACTTCATTGATGTGAGGTTGATAACCTTACATGAGAAAATTTGCTGGGGGAGTGGTATATGTGTAGAAAAACCATGGAATTATTCGAGTCGATGTCCAGGTTCTTCTGAACATACCTTTACCAATTGTCAAGAGTAAAGAGTAATTCATCATCTCTGGATTTTGTTTTTCCGTCACCAGATGGACATAATATTTGAAACCATACTTCTTTTATGTCTTTGACTGGCTTCAATGAGTATGCTCCAATCTATGTCACTTGGATGGGGAGGTGAAAACATCTTTTATTGATAGTCTTTTGACCCCGATTTGTGGTGACAAAGTCAACATTATCCCGATTTGTAATAGTGGATTACTGCATTAACTAGAAAATCATATAATTATCCCCAACTCGAAAGCTGTCACAAATCCCTCTTGCAGCATCCTCTTGTGAGTGATTGCAAGCTAGCCCACTGCTGACAAGATTACTACTGTGACCATATAATCTTCAACCATAGATACCATGCGATTACCATGGGCTCACATGACTTCAACCTATTGTGGCAAGCTGGCAACTAATTAATCTTTTGTGGTTAATCAACTGTCATTTTGTGCCAAAAGCATTATAGTGATAAAGTAAAAGATTATAGTAAGTGAGTTCTTAACCATAACAGTTGCTTGCTGGCTAAATTAATTTGAAATAGAAAAGGTGCATGGAGAACTTTTAGTTGAAAACAATATTCCTATTTGTTTTGTCATAGGAACTTAACGAGTTCTAGTGTTTGGTGCTTTGAAGTTTGGACAATATACTTAGTTAACCTACATATGAACATTTATATTTCATTTGTAGATTAGGGACTTCAATATAGCCAAACGAGAGGAAGATGTTGGATATTATGCTGGTTTTATAGGTCAGTTGAATCACCTTTCATACTCGTTTTATAGACCAGACTATATCTCTTGTTTCTGTCTGAATTTAAAAACAACTTATTGGTTAATTTCATGTTGAAGGATCTTCTTTTATGCTGGGAAGGGTGTTTACATCTGTTTTCTGGGGACTGGTAGCTGATCGATATGGTCGAAAGCCTGTTATTATTTTCGGAACAACAACTGTGTTAGTAACCTATTATCTCGATTCGAACTTTTGTTTCCTTCTCAAGCTCTTCTTCTCTAGAATTTGAAAAGATCATTACATGAGTATATCTATATTAACAGTGGTGAATGGTGATCATCATCTCAATTCAGGGTCATTTTCAACAGTCTCTTTGGCTTCAGTGTAAATTTCTGGATGGCAATCTCAACAAGATTTCTACTGGGAAGTTTAAATGGGTTGCTTGGACCTATAAAGGTAAGCTTGCAGGCTTGCGCCTCACATAAACATCTTCACAAGGTCATTGCTGGAGCATAAATTTAACAATTACTATTTGGACTCACATTTTTCCGTATCTCAAAAAATTTATTTTTATCCGTCACATTTTAACATTTCTATGCAACCAGGCATATGTGTCTGAAGTTTGTCGAGAAGAACATCAAGCTGTAGGCATGTCAGTTGTAAGCTTCGTCTCCCCACCCTCAATCCAATTACATATAAAAAAGTAAGAAGTTACAGAGGAAGTACATATTCTCAACTGTAATGCATTTGACCTTTTATAGATTACTACTGCGTGGGGCATAGGATTGATTATTGGCCCAGCACTTGGAGGTTTACTTGCACAACTAAGCTTTGATCACTGTATTTTGTACTCTTGTTTATATTTCAATTTTAGTGCAAATTTTTATACCAGGATTGTTGTGGGAAGCTGTCAGTCATACAATACAAACTTTTCAGTAGTGGAATTATGTTCTATCACTATCCGCCATTGCAACCTTTCTTAATAGAATCAGGGCCATGACTGATTGAACCAAGAACTAGGAAAGGGGAAAAGTGGGAAATCTTATAATCTTTGTTTATAGTTGCCAGTTTGTTGCATGTTTTCTTCAAAATCACATGTCCGTGGAAGCAATCATCTCCTTGAATTCTTGTCTAATGGATATGGGTTGGTCGATGAAATATTTGATAGAAACGCTGAACCAAGGCTCTCTCAATGTTTAACATTGTAAGCAGGAGCCTCTTTGGAGTTGTGAGGAAGTGTGGTTATGCTACAGTATGAACCTTATATATTTTACCGGATGGTCCTTATCTGTTTCTTGAATAGTCTTAGTCTTGTTCATAGCTGTCGAATGGTGCAAATGGTACGGACAACCTAGGTTCTTTCGGAAGTCGGTAAATCCTTGTTATATCCAGAAGTGACAGTTTTGTTCTTGTGTGTGCTTGCAAGTCAATAGTCTGAAACTTTTTGTCTCATTTCAGCCCGCAGAAAAATACCCTCATATAATCTCCAAGGAATCATGGCTTGGAAGGTCAGTTTTCACTTGTCTCAGGTTTTAATGGCTGTCATAGTCAGTTGTCCATCTTCTGATCTGCTTCAGATGTTATAACAATGGCCATTGGTTTGCTGCAGATTTCCATACTCATTGCCCTGCCTTTGCATATCAATTTTCGCAGTGGTAGTAACTATTGCCACATTTTGGCTTCCGGTTAGTCCCTTGATAAGTTTTACTCTCATATAATCGTAGTAACTTAGTAAGTTAATTAATGAAGCCTGCTCTTCTGTTTTTCCCCCCATAAGCAAATTGATGATCAGTATTTCTCAAGTAAGGCAATATTGCTCATTCATAAAAGCTGGCATCAGTCTGGTCTTCATAGTTAGTATGATAAGAATTACTTCTGTGACTTTGGTTTGCTGTGATTGGCAATGAAAATTTTCTATCTGTCTAAATGATCATGTCTGAGCATCTGAGACCATCAGAAAGTTGATTTTGCTGAAGCTCCCTAACATAAAATGGCAGAAATCAAAACGTATTGTAATCTTTATACGATATTTATTAACTGACTACGCCCGTTTGCATAAGAACCTTCTTGGCTGACTGAAGGTGAGCGAGAGTTCAGAATGTAATATGTTTAAGGAAAGTTATAGTAAATTTGAAGAAAAACAATATTTCTTTGGTTGGTACAGTTTTTTCTATTTTCTGGGTGTCAAGGGGTGTGGATAGAGTGCAGAAGAAGATCTTTTCGATATTCTTATTCCACCTTTATTATTATTTTCCTAATTTATTTTCTTAACTGTCTTTTCCTTCATTGCCCTGTTTCTAGGAGCATTTGGAGTTTCCTCATTGCCGTCTTTTGTGATTGTTGAGTTTTTCATGCTAATTTGGGATTTTTTACTCAGTAGTTTTTGAGTTTGGAAGCAAGCAGACAGACAGTGATAAGTATTACGTTGTGTGTTGGATGGAGCTAGATATATTGGGTGTTAAAGCAATTCCTTTACTTTAGCCTATATACTTACATTGTATTCACCGGATAGTCTATTTCAAATGTTCAGCAAAGCTGGATGCCACTGTTCTTTAAAACAACAGTGGCATCCAGCTTTGCTGAACATTTGGTTTTTGCTAATGCAAACAAAGTATCAAATTACTAAAATACAACAATTACTAGCTAAGATCGTTCCATAAGGATTAGAAAAGCCCTGTTAGAGAGTAATGTGAAATTACATATGTCAAAATTTGGTTGTATGTCAGAAAATTTGATATGATTAACCTTTTTGTCATCCACTTCTCTCATGTTTATGTGTCTTATTTTGAAAACCTCAACCCAACAGGTCGACCCAGAGCCGGTTCGGATTCGACCCAATAAATGTTGGTTTTTCGGGTTCGACAAGTATCGGGTTTCGGGTTGGAATTCTTTGTTCAAGACCCAAACTTTTCGGGTCGGGTTCTCGGCTCGAGTCAAATTTTGCCAGCTCTAGTTGTTTTAGTTGTTTTTTTCCTCTAAAAATAGGCTGTGACTTGTGAGTATGTCTTTTCCTCGTGGATTCTTCTCTCATCATGAACCTTTTTTTTTGTTGAAAAATGGAAAATAAAATTATCACAATGGAAACAACCTTTGGTGACCCCTTCCTACATATTACTCCACTTGATGCTTTCATAGTGATATAAGTTTTCTTTCTTCTCAGTAGTAGGACAGAAGTTCTTAATCTCTCTTTCATTTGTATTTTCATCATTTCTCCCTTGAATATTTAACATGTTAACTACATTATCTTCTTTCTCTTCATTGTATCATCTCACTGAGTAAAGTATCCTGTCAAACTGCAAGTCAATGGTTTTTTTTCCTTCATTAAGCAGCTCGACGTGCAACTCTTCCTATGCAAATGATGTGAACCACATTTTAGAAAGTTAACTAATGTTTGTTTTCATGCAGGAGTCAATTCATAAGCACAAAGTAAAGAATTCATCAGGTGATGATTCATATGAAGCTCTGGAAGCTACTGGTCATAGCTCAGATGACAATAATAATGGAGGAGAAATGGGAACAACAGTGATTCCTAAGAAAAGCTTATATAAGAATTGGCCACTCATGTCCTCTATTGTTGTGTATTGCATTTTCTCCCTTCATGATATGGCTTACACAGAGGTACACTTTATACTTCATTTGGGCTTTTACAGTAAAATTGATATTGACAAGATTTTTTAATTTCTTTGAATTTCTGCCATGACCTTGAATTATTCCACTGACAATCAGTTGCTGTTGGTTATCCAGTGCTATTTTGAGAGCCCCAAATCAAATAGTTCAGTTTCTTTGTCCATTATTACTCGTAGTTTCAAACATCCTTTTCAGTGATATTGTAGTCATCACTTTTAAGGTTCTCATTTGTCTATTTATCTTTTTCTTCAGATATTCTCGTTATGGGCGGTCAGCCCAAGGAAGCTAGGGGGATTGAGCTATTCAACAGAAGATGTAGGTTCTATTCTTGCTGTCACAGGTAAGGAACAACGGTTCATTGCATTTGATCTTTCCATCTACTACTCTATTTTAAAGTCTTTAAAACCTCATAGCATGCTACCATCAAGGGTGGTGGTGTATTGGTTCCAAGCTTACTCCCAAGTGGTTTGGAAAGGCAAGGTCATAGGTTCGATTCCCCATCCCTCCATGCCTTGTAACTGCCGGCTTCTAGGAACTATGCTAGCCCCTTGATGGTGCTACGTCGATGGGGCCAGTGCTTCCGCTAGTTGTTCAATTAGTCTGATATGTTTGTTGTTGAACACGAGAGTCCGAACATGACGTAATTGGAGGTGCCTCGGTCGCCACTCACTTGCACCTTCCTTTTGAAGAGCAAAAAAAAACTCATAGCATGCAAGAGCACATAAAGTTGTTTGGTGTTAAAAAAGAGCATTCAGATTGATGTGTAGTTTTGTGGTTGTGTAATGTTGTTTATGTTCTCATTGATGTTGAGATAAGAAGAGTTCTGGAAACTTGTCTTTACATATTCTACTAGAAATGCCTTTTATGTCAAAAAAAATTTGATTAATGGAACGTCAACAGCTGGGTAAAGAAAGGTCTTGACCTTTGTGCACGTTGTTTGGCTACCACTGGGAGAAGAGTACCCATTCACTTCACACCACTATGGGAGCAGTGGACTAGCCAATCATAGAAAACCAATCCTACACAAAAGTTGAATTTCAGAAGTCATAAGTCTTAATCCTATGACCTTTCTATTGCAACTATGTATATTGGGAAGGGTTGAGAGTCGTATTTTTCTGTATCAAATTCTGATGTCTTGTCTTTCATCTTGCATTGACATATGAAACTATAGCAAATGTGACATAGTGAGTTTCGAACATAACACAAAGATCAAAATTCCCTCCCCTCTTTTTGATTACTGTTTGCTTTACCAGTGTGTTATCTTGACAACTTAATCAAGAAATAACACTAATAAACAGTTGCGAACGAAATGTGATGACTTGTGAGGGTGTGATAAGAAGATGTCCCTTCACATATTGACTTGTGTGTGTTATATCTTGTCAACAAGTAAATATGCATAGTCCTTGGAAAATCGAACTCAAAGAGAAGAGAGAACCTTCTTCTTTGGCATTTCCATCCCTCTTCATCTTTACTTCAGTTTGTATGATGCCCTGACAATTTCTGTTCTTTTGTAAATTCCCCATTTTTGGTTTCTTTCAACTGTCAGGCTTTGGTGTGTTGATCTTTCAGCTTTTCTTATATCCATACATGGACAAAATCTTTGGGCCTATTATGGTGGCGCGGATCTGTGGGGTATGCTTTCTGCATTCTTTAAGTTGGCTGCTGCGCTTGACCAATAACGTATAATGATATTAGTATATTGCCTCCTCCTACTTCCTTGCAGGTTCTGTCCATACCTCTGTTACAAAGTTACCCTGTGATAGCATTATTATCAGGGTTGGGCCTAACAGTGGTGATAAATTCTGCCTCTGTGATCAAGTGTGTCCTCTCAGTAAGTTACTAATTGGAATCTGATACGCTGTTCCTTCTAGCAGGCCTCAATATTTGATCATTGTATTTATGGTCTATACATGCTGTTGGTTTTTTTCCCTTGGGGAGGGAGGGAGGGAGGTGGGGGGGGGGGAGGGGGGGGAGCGGTGAGTGCGGAGAGCCAGGAGAGGTGGAAGGAGGAAAGGGTTGAAACAAGAAGACGAATGCATGCCACATGGCTTCACAAGTGACACAAGGAGTAACAATCCACATAATCTTAGGCAGTGAGATGACAGATTTGCAAACTGAGAATGAGAAGAAGAGATGGAATTGAGTGAAATTGATGAAAAATTTCTGAAGATAGTAGGAACTTGTCTGGTGAGAGCCTGAGAGGTGATAAACATAACGTATTTTTTGGTTGCTTATGGTCTATCTGTCTCTTTCTCACAATTCGTGTATATTCCTCCATATCCCGAATATGAAGAAGCCCATGACATAACACTGTAAAAGACATATCTTTGGTCTTATTTATTAGTATTACTTTTGTTTGCTATTGTTGCTCCTGTATTTGTTACTATTTTCCTTTTCTTTTCAGTGGGTTCAGAGCGTTCTACCAACAAAGAGTTAACAAGTGCTTGTGTAGAGAGTTTACCTATTAGGAAGATTCCATCACAACATAATCAAATGCACTAAAAGACTTTTTTATAAGATATGCAGAACAATAGAGCAGCTGTGCATAGTACCTTTCTTCATTTTCACAATAAAGAAGCATCCAGCAGAACGAACTACAGTATACGGACATTGCTTGTAGAGCTGCCCCATAGAACAATTTTCTTTATATTTTGAAGCAAATCGTTCATATATTCATATATCTGCTCTCTGATCAGAAAAAAATTGTAGTATTTGTTATTTCAAGTGTATGATATATTTTCTCTTATTTATGATTCTTTTTTCCTGTCCCGATTGATCAGGTATGCATTATTACCAGCACATTTATACTACAAAATAGAGCTGTGGTAAATTTTCCTTTCCATTTTTGCCTTAGTTGATGTTTCCGTTGTATGTATTGATAAGGTTTTCTTCAAGCCTCTTGAGCTGAATAAATTGTCTACAACAGGATCAAGAACAACGAGGAGCTGCTAATGGTATTTCAATGACTACGATGTCCCTTTTTAAAGCAATTGGCCCAGCATGTGGTGGTGCATTGTAAGTGCATCAGCTTATTAGCATTCCTGATGCAGTAAACATTTTCATTTTGTCCTTGCAATTTTACTGTAAATCGAAAGCATTCCTTCGATCTCTTTCTTGTTTTTTCCTACTCTCTAAAAGTTGTCAAGGACAGGAAATTTACCTTGGGGACCTCATTTATGTGGTTTTGTTCTGTAACTGTGAGATGACTATATATTTCAGTCCCAGAAGTTACTAATATCATATGTTACATGCATCTCATAGCTCAGATGTTCAGATTACATACTCATATTGAGGAAGCTTAATCTCTAGGGTTAGCGCACAATACAAACAGAAACTCAATTGACATTTACACACAAGTCCTAGCAGATTGCCAGATTGTAATAAAATAATTATCTAGAATCCTCATGTTCAAGTAAAATGTAAACTTGACCTCCTTTACCGCTATTTTAAGCATGCTTGTATGGCATGAATCTTTTGCGTGAAGCTTGTAGTAATGCACTCTCTTTTCATCGGCAGGCTTTCTTGGTCAGAGAAGCGTCAAGATGCTGCCTTCCTCCCAGGTACTGTATGGATAATCATGAGTTTTGCTCAGCTATGCATAAAGTCTGTAGCTTAGCATGCTTGCAATGGAATGCTCATGCTTTACTGAACATGTTTGGAAAATGGAACATAATGTTGATGCTTGGTGGTTAAACTAGGAAGATTTATGCTAAAAGTTACTGCTATTTTGTTCTAAGATACTAGCTAGTAAAATGGTAGATAATTGATATGACTCGATGACTGATTGACTACTCTTCTAGCTTATCTAAATGCCAATGTAGGTACTCTGCTCTCTGAATCTGTCCTACAGTAGAACTGCTTGACCTTTACGATTAAGTATCATGCTTTCCTTTTATCTGTGTCAATTTTCTAAGAAATTGTTCTGTGGAAACCAGGCAACCAGCCTCGTAGTGGTCCATAAAAGGAATGTCCTGAGGCTCTCTTTGTGGCTCACAATCTTTGATATTATGTAACTAACAAGTCATAATCTCCTTTGATAGTTTGGTTACAATTAGATTTCTTTCATCTGATTATGAAGTGCCCCTTTAGTCGAAAATTGTCCCCTCCCTGACCATTTAGAACTTCGATCCAGTCCTGCAAACTTGCTAAACCATCTAACAAATTGTTAAATCATCCCAGTTTTCTTTTGCCATTTTGTTTTTGTGTTACCTCATTCCTTCTCCTTCTCCATTATAGACGGTAAGGTCTTCCAGCTGAATTCAGTTGATGTTACAAAACAATAATTAGATCAGTCAGCCTAATCACTGGAGTAAGGTTTGCATACACATGATTCCCTCCCGGCCTCCCCACACCTGTCCCGCTCCCGGCCCTATAGCGGGGGTGACACTTGAAAGAGCAATAGGGTAATGTCGTAATGATGATAGCAACAATAAGTGAAAAAGAATAGCTAAGGTGTATTATGTACAAAATAATCACTTAAACAAGGCTGGATCACCATTCTCCCCCTCTCTTAGAAGTTCAATATTTTATTTTTTTTGAATTTGCAGAGTGAATAAGGCTGGCTAAACTAGCAAATCTTTCATCTAAGAAACTCTCATAATTTTGTGGTATTGTTGCAGGCACACAAATAATCTTCTTCCTCCTAAATTTGGTCGAGCTACTAGGAGTGCTCCTAACGTTCAAGCCATTTCTAGTTGAGCATGGAGACTGATCAAAAATTAGTTTCTTTGAGGGGGAAAATTAGTTAACACAGTATATGCAATTGTAGTTTCAAGTGGAGGGCTTTGAGATCCTACTACATATAGTATCAAGAAACAAGCTATCCATGAGAAAGTAAGGCGTGGCTAGGTGCTGATCTTTTACAGGTTCATGAATCAAAATGGTGCACACATTGCTAGGTTCATGTTCACTTTTGTACATGAGTTTGGTTAGACCTTAGACTGGTTATTTGGTAGATTAGGAAGTTTGTTCAGTGTATTGGCTTGCCAAGGTGTTACAACTTCAGTTGCTGGGAAGGGAAGGTGAAAGGTTCACAAAAAGAATTTGTAAATTATTTATGTGTGATTTCCTCATATATACATGATTGACAAAGTAATTCCTGAAATAGCTTCCGTTCGAAAATAATTCCCACCATGTACATCACATAGGCTCGGACTTAGGCGCAGAATGCATTTTTTTTCGTGTTACTATAGAACCCGCTGTGGCGCACAGAGACTTTAGAAAGGCGTTGTGGCCCACAGCGGCTCACTATTATTTTGTTTTCAGCTAATTTACAAAGAAAAGGTGGTGGAAATATATACAGAGGAAGTCGATGTGGCGCACAGAGGCTTTCAAAGGCTCTGTGCGCCACAGCTCCTTTTAAAGGAGTTGTGGCCCAAAGCGCCTCTCTGAAGCCTCTGTGCGCCACAACGGCTTTTGTATTACCACACAAAAACAAATTATACATTTCGCGCCTGAGTCCGGGCCTACGTGATGTATATGATGGGAATTACTTTTACACTGAAACTATTCAGAAATTACTTTATGAATCATGTATATATGAGGAAAATCACAAGGATATATATAATGATACTTGTAATATCTCGAATTTATATGTGAGTGGAATTGGCTAATAAAAAAATCTATGTATTATCCATATAATCTTTTTCTTAGAAGAATTATCCATATAATCTTAATATCATTTTATTGTTGTTCTCTGTCTAACGGTATTTTTTTTTTTTGTTTTCTCTAATGGATAAATCATTCAAAGATGAATCTCACCATATTAAGTGCAAATAAACTCCAACTCCGTTTCCTTTTCGTTTTCATTTTGGTGTTAAAAGACATCATTAAGGAAACAAAGTTGTACCCAAAAAAAAGAAGAAACAAAGTTGTTATCAACAAGTGGCTGGTGTTGGTAGTTCAGCACTCTCATCCCTTAATCAATGTTGAGGGTTAGAAATATTGCTCGTTGGGAGCACTTTACCCCTTTGTAACCGACCTGGTGCAAACATGATTAATTTTAACCCATATAATTTAGCGTAAACTCGTGGTTTAAAATTAAACCAGAAAAGAAACAACATTGTTACAAACCCTCGACTCCTAGAGTATCAATATTGTCCAAATAAGACTTAAGTGACTAGGTCTTATCAAAAAAAAAAAAAAAAAGAAGACTTAAAAGTGACTAGGAGCAACAAGAGAAGGGGTCAGCTAGGCGAAGTATTATTCCATATTTATCAGATGAAAGGCAATCTTTGGCGAAATGGTTTGGCGCTCTGTATTCTGTAGCAATGTTGCATCTCAATTGCTCTAATCTTGTGTATCATCTCTCTACATTTATAAATAAGTTAAAAACATCTCATTATGTCGAGTAATTCTTTTGTGAGACTAACGATGAAATGTCGCTCTGTACTATGTTGCAGTGTTGCATCTCAATTGCTTTCTCCCTACATTCATAACTAAGATAAAAACATCTCATTATGCCGAGTAATTCTTGTATGAGACTAACTCATGATGAAATGGGGTCACTATTTAGAAATTTAGGAGTCGAAGAGTTACTTATTAAAACCGTGAGTCCGTGACTCATATTTTCAATAAAAACTAAAAAATGAGCATCATCTCACCTAAAGTTAGCTAAGATCGTCTCATACAAGTTTTTGTCCATTATGTCACTCAAAACAAAATAATAAAAAAAAATAACATGTCATAATGAACCAAGACAAATAGTTGTGAATTTATGAAAATAAATAAAATTTCACACATTTGCGACAAGTTGTTCAAAACAGATTACCAAATTTGATACATATGGGGTAGGGGAGTGTAGTGGTGCACCGTGTACAGTTGCTTACCACAGGCTATTACTTAACCCATCAAACAAACGGTGACAAATCTTTTTGTAAAAACAAAATGTACGTGTGAAAATCTTTAGTTGCCTTTATTGTTTCTTGCTTGTGGTCCATTTGGTTTGGACCAACTGGAATCAACAATAAGGAATTAAACGGTTGAGGATCCTCGGTTGTTCCTTTAAGAATATCGGTGTAATCCTTGCAATTTTATCACATAATTGATCTCTCTCTTTATTGGGCTATTGGATTGCAAGTGAGTTAGGAGGTCTGAGGAGAGAGATAGAGAAAAGAAAAGATTGTTCCTCTACTGTAATAATCTGAACTTGAATTAAACACCCAGATTCACTTAAAAAAAAAAAGAGATCAGAAAAGTCAAGAATGTTTAGGAGGTTGAAAACGTGTATTGTCCTTCGACCATGACCTATCAGCAAGACAGCAACACTAGTACTACACCAACCACGGGCTTTTGGATCCCACCTGATTTTGTATACAATAGAGATCATTGGGAGAGAAATGGAGTTACTTCCTTCAATGCCTAGGGTCCCGGAAAAGAACTAAAGAAGAAGACTGTATGGACACCAACATGCACGGTTGTCAGTGGGGGACTGATCTACATCAACGACGGTTAATCGTGACAAAGGGATTGGGTTGGGGCCTTGGGGGGAGGGTAATAACTGTAGGATCGAATTCGTGTTATCAGCCGGTTGGGTAATTAACAGGTCGGGCATGTTGGGTATATTCGGCTAACTTCGGATTCGAGTCGTCAAGCGGACATATCCTTAGAAAGTCGATTTTGTCCGATTAGATCAGGTCGAGGTTTAGGTCGAAATTAAACTAGTTTAGAAACCTCGACCACCAAAATAGACTACTATTTAAAAAAAAATTAAAAATTATGGATTTGTAAATTATGGAGTATTATTTTTCAAAATGTAGCGCAGCTCATTATTATTGACCTGTAACTTCATGCGACAACTTTATACCTTAAAAAAACACCTACAACTTCATTAATTTATGAATTTATATATTTGCTATGTTATTGGGAGTAGCTAAGTTAGGTACAAATAGGTGTAGCCAAGTTGGGTACAATTAGGTGTAACTAAGAAATTGTAACTTCAAGAATAATGTGATGAGAGATGATCGATGAGTAGCGAGGACGACCATGAGTCTTGTCGTACCTTTGTGGTTAGGATTCTAGAAAGCCTAATCCACGTACAATCAAGTGGGTTTCGTGCCATTTACGTGTCATGGCCACACGACGTGGCTCGCCTATGTGGCGTTCAACGTGTCGGCACCACACGAATAAGGACTCATATATATCTCATTTTGAAGCATTTTTCAAATCCAATCTAACGTAGTCAGAATTATAATTTTTTGACTTGCGTAACTAAAGTTATTTTATTTTTTTAATTTGAAAATATGTTAATAAATATGTAATTAAGTCAACTAATGATAAAGCCATTAATGGTGGAGGATGTGGGATGCTATGTGGCATGTTTGAGCTTACGTGTCATGGTCACACGACGTGGCTCGCCTATGTGGCATCTCACGTGTCGGCACCACACGAATAAGGACTCAGTTATATGTATATACTAGTTTTATGTCCGTGCTCTATACGGACTCGTGAATATCTCTCGAAAATAAAAATAACTTCCTAGCTAAGTGATACCTCATGCATGTTTTATACAGCACAACTAATTCTACATTTGATTATTTTAATATTTTTGGTATGAAATGTGCTTATAAATCAATCTACATCAAAATTAGAATAAATTTAGAAAAGATTGATTTATAAACATAAGTTCAACCTATATCAAAATTCTAAAAAGAAAAAAAAAAGATAAAGATTAATAAACCCTTTCTTCCAGTATACTAAGACTTTATTCTCTCAAATTATTATTAGTTCAATTTAGTTTAATCCAATTCAGATTAGTTAAGTAGACCATGTAGGAATGTACCACTTAAATAAATTTCATTTATGCATAAAAGATTAAAGGTCAAGTTAAATCTACACCAAAAAAAAAAAGGTCAAGTTAAATACATATGACATCAAATAGTTACGTTATTGTTAGAAGTGTGGTTTATTATTATTTAACCAAGTTGTACACATGTGGCATCTACATGTAATCTTCACACGAACAGTTCCTCTTATGTGTCATCCTACATGTCACCACTGCCAGGAAATGACTCAACTTTTATAAGACATATATCTCATTTTGAAGATTTTTTTCAAATCCCATCCGTTGAATCAAGATTTATAATTTTTTGACTTATAGTTTTTAAATTGTGTAATATAAAAGAAATGCTAATAAATATGTAAAAGCCAACTTAAGGCATTAATGAGTGACACTTGGATGATGAGTTGTTAGGCTATGTAGCAAGCTTTGCTTACGTGACGCTTAGGGGTCATCATTACACGAATTTACACCTCCTACATGGCGCCCTATGTGTCGTGCCCACACGAATTGAACTTACTTTATTCGTATACCGAAGTGGCGCTTATGTGTCATCTTCACACGAATATATCCCTCCCATGTGACGTCTCACATGTCATCCTCCCATGAAAAGAACCCAACTTTATAGGACATATAGTACATATGTATCTTATTTTGAAGTATTTTCCGAACCTGATCCAATGGAGGAAGAATTATAATTTTTAAAGTTGCGTAACAAAAGTTATGTATTTTATAATCTTAACAATATGATAATAAATATGATAGGTTGTATTTATGAAATCAAATAATGGTTATTAATTAGTGTTTGACACTTGAATGGAGGCTTAGGTGGCGACATACGTGTCATCACCACACGAACTTGACGCTTACGTGACATCTACATGTAAATGGAAACAACAATTGAGAACATCCCAAAAAGGAATAGTGAAAGAAGAATTAGGAATTAGGAACCGAGGTAGTAACGAACAAAATTAATTATTTCATATTAATGTTTGAAGATTTAATATTTCTTTTAAGATAGTTTTTTTTTTGGTTCACGACCAAGGGTATTCACCGTCGACCACAGTGACTATCCCCCGCGCTGGCTTGTAGGCACCTCAAAGGGTGGGACAGCTGGTCAAGGAATTTAAAGCTGCTCCATGCCCAAGGCGAGATTCGAACCCTCAACCTTTGTTAAGGATGGATGAGTCCCTACCACTCAACCATACCTCCTTGGTTATTTCTTTTAAGATAATGGGGGTGTATAAGTGCCCTATTCACTACAAGCTCACAATAACAATCTTTTTTGACTGGACTCGGACCCAACCTGCACCCAAAGCTTTGGGGATGAAGAAGGCGGGGATGAAGAAGGCAAATAAGCGGGGCCGCCAATTCGAATTAATTTACCGTTCTCCATTCAAGCGTTTTCAGACTTTTGCGTGGCCCCTACCCTTTCATTCTTTTTTCCTTTTATTTTTTTTTAATAGTTTTTTAAGGTTTTACCCCACCCACTTTTTTTGACCCCAGCCATTTTACTCCATTTCTTATTCCTCTTTTTGTTTTTCGTTTTAATGCATTTTAAGGTTTTTTTTTTAAAAACCATTTATGGGTAGCCTTTATCAACACTAAATTTATAGGTAACCTTTACAGTATTTTTAATCAATTTTACCTTTATATCTTACAAATAATTAGACTATTTTAATAAAAATCTTACATTGAAATCGCGTATGAACTAGTATTAGACTATTTATTATAAACCTTACGTTTATCGCTTATGAACAATTAGACTAGTCATAATGAACATTATGTTTATCATTTTTGAACAATTAGGCTATTTATAATGAACATTATGTTTATCGCTTATGAACAATTAGACTCTTTTTAATGAACCTTATGTTTATCGCTTATGAACTATTATACTATTTTTTTTTCATGAATATTAGTATTAGACTATTTATAATGAACCTTACGTTTTATTGCTCATGAACAATTAGACTAGTTATAATGAACATTACGTTTATCACTTATGAACAATTAGGCTATTTATGATGAATATTACGTTTATCGCTTATGAACAATTAGACTCTTTTTAATGAACCTTATGTTTATCACTTATGAACTATTAGGTTATTTTTAATGAACTTTACATTTATCGCTTATGAATTATTAAACTATTTTGTTTTATGAATATTCGTATTAGACTATTTATAATGAACCTTACGTTTATCGCTTATGAACAATTAGACTAGTTATAATGTACATTGTATTTATCACTTATGAGCAATTAGACTGTTTATAATGAACATAACATTCATCGTTTATGAACAATTAGACTAGTTTTAATGAACCTTACGTTGATAGCTTATGAACTATTAGAATGTTTTTAGTAAAACCTTACGTTGAAATCGCTTATGAACTAGTATTAGACTATTTATAATGAACCTCACGTTTATCACTTATGAACAATTAGATTAGTTATAATGAACATTACGTTTATCGCTTATGAACAATTAGACTCTTTTTAATGAAACTTATGTTTGTCGCTTATGAACTATTAGGCTATTTTTAATGAACCTTATATTTATCGCTTATGAATCATTAGACTATTTTTTTCATGAATATTCGCATTAGACCATTTATTATGAACCTTATGTTTATCGCTTAGGAACAATTAGACTAGTTATAATGAACATTACGTTTATCACTTATGAACAATTAGGCTATTTATAATGAACCTTACATTTATCGCTTATAAACTATTAGACTATTTTTAATAAATATTATATTTATCGCTTATGAACTATTAGACTTTTTCATGAATATTATGTTTATTGTTTATGAACTATTAATTATTATCTATATCCACGAAAGAATGTCTTTATGTTGTAAGTATTTGATATCGTGCCTAGAAGACAAAGCAAAATGAAGCAATGAAAACAAAATAAAAGAAAACCAAACTTCAATTACGCTACTATTGTTTAATTCAAAAAGAAAAATGACCAAAAAAAAAGCCCAGAAAAGAAAGAAAAATTAATGCTCAATCTCCAATTCTTAGTAAATCCATCACCCGCAACAATGGCTTTCTTTCTCTCTCCTCTACAGCCAACAATGGGGACTCCCCGATAATTACGGTCACCTCCACCACCACATCCGAACTCCATGCTCGCACCTCCCTGCCACTATGAACGTCACAAGCAGAGTGGATAGCTAGCCACCATTTGAGTCTTAGTATCCACAAAACGAACAGACCATTAATGAAGTCGAAGGATGGAGTTTCATATGGACGGCGACCTCGGTCGTCTCCTCCCATCGTAAGCACTGCGAAACGATCAATTTTCTCTGTCTTCAGTTCCTCGACCATTATCCCCTCCCTCAATTTTGGTCTTGATGAACCCTAGAAATCGATCTAGATATATCAATTTGTAATTTAATTTTTGATTTTATTTGAAGTCACAAAAATCAACTAAGGCCCTGTTTTTTTCGTCGTTTCTATGCTGCACTCCGTTTCGTTCCGCATCGCACCACAATTTCCGTTCCGTTCCGCACCACACTAGTTATATTTATTATTCAATTCCGTCCTGCGCTGCAATTTCCGTTCCATTCTGCACCGCGCTGCAATTTCCGTTCCGTTCTGCACCGCGCTGCAATTTCTGTTCCGTTCCGTTCTTCACTATCCCGCATCATTCCGTTGACGAGAACAGGGCCTAAGTTTCCATGGATGAAAGTTGAGGGAGGAGAGAGAGAATATTTTGACTGATCGACGAATATTGAAAAGGAAGAAGAAAGATGCACGATAGAAATGCCCTGAAATCTTCATTTATTTACAAAAGCGCCACCAAGGTCCGACAAAGTTGGCTGGACGAGGGTCCACTTAAAAAATTTTACACAATAATACCATCATTAGTTTTGGGTTTGAATGACAACGAGTTTCGAGTGTCAAATCTTGAGATTGGAGGCTGGGGTGTTGTATCTATACCACTTGAGCTCACACATTTAGCATTAATATTCGACTCATTTGAATATGCGTTGAAATCTTTCGAATAATAAGAGTATCATCATTAATTTATTTTAAAATAAAAAAATTATGTGAGTGATAAAGTCCTTATTAAGTGAATAATTAAATTTGACTAAACTAAACTAAAAATAATACAAGAATAGCAAAACTAACAGATTCTCCCATCATTCTCTAAAATTTTGCATCTTGATATTCTTAGTGAAAAGGGACCTTTGTTTGTGTTCCAAGTCTCAAGAATTTGAATTCAAATTCAATAACCCTATCTTCATAGTCTTGAGTAAAGGTGTATGTTTTGCAACTTACTCAATAAGTTCGATTCACTTAAGGCCCTGTTTTCGTCAACGGAATGATGCGGGACGGTGAGGTACGGAACGGAATGGAAATTGCAGCGCGGTGCGGAACGGAAAGGAAATTGCAGCGCGGGACGGAGTGGAATAATAAGGCCCTGTTCTTTTTGTCGTTTCCATGCTGCATTCCGTTCCGTTCCGTGCCACATTCATTTTGTACTTCATTTTGTCTCACATATTTTTGAATTATCCGCACTGCGCCGTTCTGTTCCGTTCCGTTCCAATCCGTTCTGTTCCGTTCCGTTCCTCACCGTCCCGCACCATTCCGTTGAAGAGAACAGGGCCTAAATATAACTTGTGTGGTACGGAACGGAACGGAAATTATGGTGCGGTGCGGAACGGAACGGAAATTGCGGTGTGGTGCGGAACGGAACGAAATACAACATAGAAACAACGAAAAGAACAGGGCCTAAGTGTTCACTACAGTGGGTTCCAATAGTGTTGATTTTAGTTTAGTTAGAAACATAAATTTTCACATACATATTATTGTTCAGTTTAGTGGTGTTTAGTTCAGTTCATCTCAATGTTGTTCAATTCATTTCATTCAGTCCACCCCTAAAGATTACACTCGAAATCGATTAGTTAAGATCCATGGACGACGAAACATGATTGCCAAGTGGGACATGACTTGGGGGTTGGGAATTTGGGATAGTAATGGTGCCTTCATCCAATGAACACTCACACAAACTTGATACATTATAAGTGGGTATGTGTGAAGATTAATGAATGATTGATAGATATGGATTGAATATTGATGTTTATATGTTCAGAAATGGATGATGATTTCTCACCCATTTATCCATCTATTTATGTTTTATTTTAGGTTAGCTTTAAAGGGATACATAAAGACTTATAGTAAGCTCCATTGGAAAATCAGAGTTTTACTTAGGTATACAAATATTAATAATAACATTTTTTTTTGGAAAATGGTTAGAAATCTGTATTCCACTTTCCAAATGATGCTAAGGCGACACCCCTTGGTAAATGCATCCTCTATTACAACTAGTCTGTGTCCTACCAAAGAAATACTGAATATTCAATTCAAGAAGATAGAATGACTTGATGTCATCTCATACAATCCGTAATAGCTACAAAGCTTACAATGGTTTGTAATAACTATAACTCATCGTAGCATCTAAATACAGGGAGTGAAAGTGCTAAACATAGGGTATGCTGACCCTTTTACCCTTAACATTAAATGAACCCACCCCTCAATCTCTGATGTATGTAGAGTTTTAAAATCAAATTTCTTTCCTTCTGCTTGCTCTCTCTCCTTGAATCATCAGTAACGTAAATGAATAAAAAGATCATGGAGGAAAAATTAATCTTCATCTCATCTCAATCCTCAACACTAGTCGGTTACAATCACCATCGTCATCATTTTCAGTCAATCACCTTGCCACCGTAGGAACAGGGCTGTACAAAGGTCGCCTAGATATATTGGCTCGAAATTCGTTGGGACGTAAAGCAGATCTGGCTGGTGGTCCAAAGAGTCGTGTATAGAACTTGGCCGAGATAAAGCTCGGCCACAACTGAATCGTTCGGCCTTATTAGACTTAAGGCCCGTTAATTATTGAGCCATAGCTTTTACACGGTCCTATTACTTTGTAATTTTGTGCTTCGTGCTTAAAATGAATTGATGATATTGCCATATAAAATAAAAAACAAAGAAAAGCTTATATGATGATGGTGACTTTAAGAAGGTCCTCCGTCCTCGAACATCTCACGCAAACAATGGTGAATTTGTGATGGGGTGATGAGTGTGCTTTGGCTGGACTAGCTTAGAGAGAAACCATGGGGGAGGGAGAGAGAGTGGTGGAAGGATGGTGACTGGTGAGGTTGGGAGATTGGTGAGTTAGAACAAGGGCAAAATAGGAAGTACACCCTGTGTTTAGTAATTTTTCTCCCTGTATTTAGCATGTCCCTAACTCATTTGTGTACTATTTGTTGACTCGACACGCTCTGCTAGAAATTGTTTGTATGTTAAGAGAAGTCCTACTAGCTCAACCACATTTAAAAAAAAAAAAAGAAGATAATTTCCGTGCCTGCAACATCACCCCAATATTATGAGATTTTCTAAGACAAAAAGTAGTGCTAGTATTAGGAGTGAGCGCAACTGCGTACCCACCAGATATTGCACTACCCAGAATTGAAAATGGATCTACCGGTTCCTAATTCCTAGGAATTGAAATTGGATCCACTGTGTACCCACCGGTTCCTGGGTACCCAAGTCCATATATTATATCCAAATTTTTTTTATTTTTTAAATCAAATAATTTATATATTAATGATAAAAAAAATTAATTATAATATTACATTAACAAATATTAGTTTCAAAAAATACAACAACCATACCAACAAATATTACAATCAAAATAGTTAACATTGTAGATCAGTATTTAAATAACATATACAATCATTAAAACATCAGAATTACAGATACAATATTTTACACCACTAACCTCACTGAAAATCACCATTCTTTATTTCCAACCAAGGAAAAAGTATTATAATTTCCAATATATTGGAACAAAATGCAATTCAAATAGAAACAAACTTCACAACTGACCATAACACACGTCCTTTAGTGGCTTCTACCCAAAAACTTAGAAAGAAACCAATATATCCTCCGTCTCTTTGACATGGGGAGCCCTCTGAAAGTGGAGGTCCCAAGGACCGTTGTTGCTCGAATAGAAAGCGGGGCATCATGAAGTGTGGACAGTTAAGAACCCGGGATACATGGAAGTGAAGGAGTTATCCCCTTCCACACGTCCTCCTAGAATAGAAATCGATAGATGACCATCCCCTACACCAGTGGAGAAAAGAAATTCAATACTTGAGAGATGAATTTCCATGGGTAAGTATGGGACATATTAGAGAACGGCGTGAGAATCCTACCCATTCTTTTTAGATAAGAAAAACTTCCATGAGCTAGATTGTGCAGGACTATTTTGCTCTTAATCATTTTCTTGATCATAACAGGTCTTCACTCTTCATTTTACTTAAAATGCATTGTGTTCAACCATTTGCTCTTGATCATATTCTTCAATAACAAGTTTTCTTGAACGTACTTTTATGGATATCATTTGATTATTGAGATATTATTACACAAATCACCATGTTCAATTCAAAATCTAGGGTTTTTCATTTGGTCTCTGAGAAACTCGTATTCTTGATCAGATTATCTTGAGCGGATTTTTAAGGCGTTATTTGATTTCTAATATATTCTTAAATCGCGGATTATTAGAGTTTCATTTTATTTCTGTGATATTTTTGATTACATACTTTCAAAATTCAAACATGACACCCAATAATATATTGAAGGAGAAAGGGAAGGGGAAGGAAAAAAGTAGTGGACACTCTCATGCTATTGTGGTACCTACCACATGAGAACCAAAATGATACATTATTGCTTATAGATTTACAGATCCTATGCTAAGAGAAGTCCTACTAGCTCAACCACATTTTAAAAAAAAAGAAGATAATTTCCGTGCCTGCAACATCACCCCAATATTATGAGATTTTCTAAGACAAAAAGTAGTGCCAGTATTAGGAGTGAGCGCAACTGCGTACCCACCAGATATTGCACTACCCAGAATTAAAAATGGATCTACCGGTTCCTAATTCCTAGGAATTGGAACTGGATCCACCGTGTACCCACCGGTTCATGGGTACCCAACCCAAGTCCATATATTATATCCAAATTTTTTTTATTTTTTAAATCAAATAATTTATATATTAATGATAAAAAAATTAATTATAATATTACATTAACAAATATTAGTTTCAAAAAATACAACAAGCATACCAACAAATATTACAATCAAAATAGTTAACATTGTAGATCAGTATTTAAATAACATATACAATCATTAAAACATCTGAATTACAAATACAATATTTTACACCACTAATCTTACTGAAAATCACCATTCTTTATTTCCAACCAAGGAAAAAGTATTATAATTTCCAATATATTGGAACAAAATGTAATTCAAATAGAAACAAACTTCACAACTGACCATAACACACGTCCTTTAGTGGCTTCTACCCAAAAACTTAGAAAGAAACCAATATATCCTCCGTCTCTTTGACATGGGGAGCCCTCCGAAAGTGGAGGTCCCAAGAACCGTTGTTGCTCGAATAGAAAGCGGGGCATCATGAAGTGTGGACAGTTAAGAACCCGGGATACATGGAAGTGAAGGAGTTATCCCCTTCCACACGTCCTCCTAGAATAGAAATCGATAGATGACCATCCCCTACACCAGTGGAGAAAAGAAATTCAATACTTGAGAGATGAATTTCCATGGGTAAGTATGGGACATGTTAGAGAACGGCGTGAGAATCCAACCCATTCTTTTTAGATAAGAAAAACTTCCATGAGCTAGATTGTGTAGGACTATTTTGCTCTTAATCATTTTCTTGATCATAACAGGTCTTCACTCTTCATTTTACTTAAAATACATTGTGTTCAACCATTTGCTCTTGATCATATTCTTCAATAACAAGTTTTCTTGAACGTACTTTTATGGATATCATTTGATTACCGAGATATTATTACACAAATTATCATGTTCAATTCAAAATCTAGGGTTTTTCATTTGGTCTCTAAGAAACTCGTATTCTTGATTAGATTATCTTGACCGGATTTTTAAGGCGTTATTTGATTTCTAATATATTCTTAAACCGCGGATTATTAGAGTTTCATTTTATTTCTGTGATATTTTTGATTACATACTTTCAAAATTCAAACATGGCACCAACAAGAAATTGAAGGAGAAAGGGAAGGGGAAGGAAAAAAGTAGTGGGCACTCTCATGCTATTGTGGTACCTACCACATGAGAACCAAAATGATACATTATCGCTTATAGATTTACAGGTCCTACACTCTACTAGAAATTGTTTGTATGTTAAGAGAAGTCCTACTAGCTCAACCACATTTAAAAAAAAAAAAAGATAATTTGCGTGCCTGCAACACCACCCCAATATTATGAGATTTTCTAAGACAAAAAGTAGTGCTAGTATTAGGAGTGAGTGCAACCGCGTACCCACCAGATATTACACTACCCAGAATTGAAAATGGATCTAGCGGTTCCTAATTCCTAGGAATTGGAATTGGATCCACCGGGTACCCACCGGTTCCTGGGTATTCAAGTCCATATTACTTCCAAATTTTTTTGTTTTTTAAATCAAATAATTTTATATATTAATAATAAAAAAAAATCAATTATAATATTACATTAACAAATATTAGTTTCAAAAAATACAACAAATATTACAATCAAAAAACTTAACATTGTAGATCAGTATTTAAATAACGTATACAATCATTAAAACATCAGAATTACAAATACAATTTTTTACACCACTAATCTTACTGAAAATCACCATTCTTTATTTCCAACCAAGGAAAAGTATTATAATTTCCAATATATTGGAACAAAATGAAATTCAAATAGAAACAAACTTCACAACTGACCATAACACACGTCCTTTAGTGGCTTCTACCCAAAAACTTAGAAAGAAACCAATAATCCTCCGTCTCTTTGACATGGGGAGCCCTCCGAAAGTGGAGGTCCCAAGAACCGTTGTTGCTCGAATAGAAAGCGGGGCATCATGAAGTGTGGACAGTTAAGAACCCGGAATACATGGAAGTGAAGGAGTTATCCCCTTCCACACGTCCTCCTAGAATAGAAACCGATAGATGACCATCCCCCTACATCTGACCAGTGGAGAAAAGAAATTCAATACTTGAGAGATGAATTTCCAGGGGTAAGTATGGGACATATTAGAGAACGGCGTGAGCATCCCACCCATTCTTTTTAGATAAGAAAAACTTCCATGAGCTAGATTGTGTAGGACCATTTTGCTCTTGATCATTTTCTTGATCATAACGGGTCTTCATTCTTCATTTTACTTAAAATGCATTGTGTTCAACCATCTGCTCTTGCTCATATTCTTCAATAACAAGTTTTCTTGAACGTACTTTTAGGGATATCATTTGATTACTGAGATATTATTACACAAATCACCATGTTCAATTCAAAATCTAGGGTTTTTCATTTGGTCTTTGAGGAACTCGTATTCTTGATAAGATTATCTTGAACGGATTTTTAAGGCATTATTTGATTTCTAATATATTCTTAAACCGCGGATTATTAGAGTTTTATTTTATTTCTGTGACATTTTTTATTACATACTTTCAAAATTCAAACATGACACCCAACAAGAAATTGAAGAAGAAAGGGAAGGGGAAGGAAAAAAGTAGTGGACACTCTCATGCTATTGTGGTACCTACCACATGAGAATCAAAATGATACATTATCGTTTATAGATTTACAGGTCCTACGCTCAACTAGAAATTATTTGTATGTTAAGAGAAGTCCTACTAGCTCAATCACATTTAAAAAAAAAAAAAAGATAATTTGCGTGCCTGCAACACCACCCCAATATTATGAGATTTTCTAAGACCAAAAGTAGTGCTAGTATTAGGAGTGAGCGCAACCGCGTACCCACCAGATATTACACTACCCAGAATTGAAAATGGATCGAGCAGTTCCTAATTCCTAGGAATTGGAATTGGATTCACCGGGTACCAACCGGTTCCTGGGTATCCAAGTCCATATTACTTCCAAATTTTTTTATTTTTTAAATCAAATAATATTATATATTAACGATAAAAAAAAATCAATTATAATATTACATTAACAAATATTAGTTTCAAAAAATACAACAAATATTACAATCAAAAAACTTAACATTGTAGATCAGTATTTAAATAACGTATACAATCATTAAAACATCAGAATTACAAATACAATTTTTTACACCACTAATCTTACTGAAAATCACCATTCTTTATTTCCAACCAAGGAAAAAGTATTATAATTTCCAATATATTGGAGCAAAATGAAATTCAAATAGAAACAAACTTCACAACTGACCATAACACACGTCCTTTAGTGGTTTCTACCCAAAAACTTACATGGAAGTGAAGGAGTTATCCCCTTCCAAAGGTCCTCCTAGAATAGAACCCGATAGGAGGGAAACAAAGTTGCGCATGAAATGGCGCACTTGAACCCGGTGTCGTTTTCTTCTAGAGTCTGGGTGGACGGGGGTCCGGAGGGGGTGATGGATGTAATGCTTCGGATTTTTGCTCTTCTGCTATTAATAACTAATCCCCGCATTTGTTCAAAAAAAAAAAAAAGAATAGAACCGGATAGATGATCATCCCCCTACATCTGGCCAGCGGAGAAAAGAAATTCAATACTTGAGAGATAAATTTTCATGGGCAAGTATGGGACATATTAGAGAAGGCGTGAGCATCCCACCCATTCTTTTTAGATAAGAAAACTTTCATGAGCTAGATTGTGTAGGACCATTTTGCTCTTGATCATAACGAGTCTTCACTCTTCATTTTACTTAAAATACATTGTGTTCAACCATTTGCTCTTGATCATATTCTTCAATAACAAGTTTTCTTGAACGTACTTGTAGGGATATCATTTGATTTCTGAGATATTATTACACAAATCACCATGTTCAATTCAAAATTTAGGGTTTTTCATTTGGTATCTGAGAAACTCGTATTCTTCATCAGATGATCTTGAGCGGATTTTTAAGGTGTTATTTGATTTCTAATATATTCTTAAACCGCGGATTATTAGGGTTTCATTTTATTTATGTGATATTTTTTATTACATACTTTCAAATTCAAACATGGCACCCAACAAGAAATTGAAGGAGAAAGGGAAAGTAGTGGACACTCTCCTGCTATTGTGGTACCTACCACATGAGAACCAAAATGATACATTATCGCTTATAGATTTACAGGTCCTCACGGATTCCAATGACATTATTTTTCGAATCCGAGTGCATGATGTGTATGGTGTTGGGGCATGAACTAGCATAGAGGGTGATGGAAAGTGGCTTCGGGCCACCAGGGACGACAAACTTATCCCGAATTCAAGTAATTTTCTAGCGTCAAATCTTATGTAGAACTTGATGGACCCATACAGGCTTCTATCAACCGTATCGCTAATTCTATGGACTTAAAAATGATTGGATCCAAAATTCCTATATTTTTGTGTATGTTACTTTATGTTACGTTATACAAGGTTATATTGCAATAGAGGATTAATTGTTACCCCAAATGCGCAAATCCAACTATAGACAAATGGCGCTAAAAATATCAAGGAAGTTAACGGAGAATATGGTGGCGTTATTAGCTTGGGCGTCCAATGATTGCATTAATACCATGAAGTGAAATCCTTGGAAGTGTTGGAAAATTCTCGGCCTCTCTTTTGAAGTACTCGAGTCGTGACTGATTGAACAAAATGCATTTACGATAAGGTATCTAGCATTGATAAATATGTGGTCGTCAATTGCTACTGTTGAAATAATCAGCCAAGTATCGCTCAAGGTATACTTATGATTGATAAATATGTGGTCGTGACTCTCATTCTACTTATGTCTCGTTATGATTGTCAGAGCGAGCTAGCTATTGAAAAGCTTTGCATTTGTTAAAAATTCAGCAAGTAATTGTCACTATTATTATAGACTCTTTTGCTACTGTTTTGGCGATACTTTACACTAATTTGCCGCTGAATTTCTGCTTTTAGTGTTTCAATGCACCTTTACTATAATTATAATCGGTATGAACAAACGTATCGGGACTATTTAAAGGTAGGTTGCCATCCTGAAAAGTCGTCTTAACATTGTCCCTATTTTGGTCGTAACCAAAGTGATCACTAAGCCGTAGGGTACCATAAATTGTTCCGCTACATACCACCAGTTTAATTCCTAATAACGCGTATAGAGTGCACCTCCACCCGATCAATACCCATGGTAGAGTAGCCTTATAGACTTTTAGTCTTTCAAAATGTATTATGGTCACATGAGCTCCTAACGAAGAACAAGAATGTCATTAGTCATTATTATATCAGGTGAGCAGTATTATAATCTATCTGTTTTATAATATAAGCCATTTGTTGACTTTGCACATAATTAATAAATTGTAAATACAAAGAAAATAGTTGATAAATAGATTAAACTATCTTTGAACATTAAATGCAGTATTGGAGAGAGAAATGAAGTAAATGACAAAAAAACAAAAGGGTATAAACTGGCAATAAATACTCATTAGAAAGTGTTAAAAGTTAAAATATGCCTTATATCGTGAAACAAAAATAAAGCTAAAATATGCATGATAGTTCGATACTTTTTTTTTTTTTTTGAAAAAATAGAAATTGCATTAAATAGTTGGACATATGGTATCTACAAACGGAGTGAGTATTAACTAGTTGGGAATAAAGTAACAAAATTTATTATGGAAAAAAATATTTTTTAATGTATTAAAAAAGATAAAATAAATAAATGGTTGCAGAAAATTATTGAGAAGGTGAGAAAAGGTATTTTAAAATCATGTTGGTTTAGGCATAAATATATCAAATTGTTTTTCTTTTCTTTCTTTCTACTGTATTATAGATTTTATAAGCGCAATTTGAAAACCACTTAGAAAGTTCCATTTTTTGTTCAATACCCCTGAATCGTTGTTACTTGTTCAGTACCACCTTAAATGCTACAAACGCCCTGTGACTCACTGCTTAAGTGATTTGCCGGCCAAATTTCATAACTCTTTTTCCGATTTACCCTCACATATAAAGCACATTTCAATTAAAATAACCCCTCTTTGTTTGACTGACTTAGTTACCCATTTGACCCTTTAATTAATTAATATTTGACTTAATTAACAAATCTAATTCTCCCAAACCCCATATTCTCATCAGATCTCCTCTCTCCTCCCTCCTCCAATGGTTTCATCACTTGCTACTAGCTATGAGTACAAAGCAAAAACTCTCATTTTTACTCTCGGAAGCTTATCTTCTTTCCCATCTATTTCCTCCATTGAACTGTTTGATAGGAAACCCCAATTTTTGATTTTTCTGAAACTTTGCTCTATGAATCTGCCATTAAACCAACCCCCAAATAACATCTTCCGCCCACATCGCTTTGCCCTGGATTTTCGATGAGGAAAAATAAGCACACCAAGTCTGTCTCATTCGTTATGGACAAAAAACAAACACCAAAATTTTGAAGTAGAAAAAACCTTCAATGTTAATCAATTGCACTTTTTAATTTCCTTCACTGTTAATCCCCACTCTCCAATTGCTTTTTCATTCACTTTCATCTATTTTCATTTCAATATCAATATTTGTTTTTCTTTTAATTATTAAAATTTGGTGGGCAAATTCTTTACTTTGGTGACTTTGATGCGTAGAATGTTGAACTTTTGTGAGTTGAGTTAGGGATATTTGTCACTTGTCTTAAATTAAGGTTGGTAATTTTGTGTTTGTTTGCGAAGCTTTCGTTTTTTTGAAATTTGCTCGCGAATCTTCCATTAAAGAGCTCGGTTGATTGACCTGTCGAACCGAAAAAGTTTGTACAGAGATGAAGAGCAATTTGAGTTTTGGAGTTGAAAAGCACAAAGATGCAAGAGACCGATGAAGAGAGAGAGAGAGGAGAGAGATGGAGAGAGAGAAAAAAAGATGTTAATGTTAAACATTAATGAAGAGAGAGAGAGAGCAGAGAGATGGAGAGAGGGAGAGAGTCAAATCAAATGTTAATTAGTTACTTAGCTATATGTAATTTAAATTAATTTATTTGGTTAAATAGGCTGGTTCATTTAACTAGTCATATGAGACACACATGAGGGCGAAACGGGAAGAAAAGTCGGAAAATCACTTAAGGTGTGAGTCTCAGGGCGTTTGTAACATTTAAGGTGGTACCGAACAAATAACAACAATTCAGAGGATATTGAATAAAAAGTAGAACTTTCTAGGTGGTTTTCACCTAATTGCGTTTTTTATAATCAAAATTTTCAGGTTCCATAAGATTTGGATAACCAGTAATTCAATGGGAGAAGTGTCTACTACATAAACAGAGGCCGATGGATGCTTAATTAAAGTAGTGAAAGCTAATAATCTGAAAAAAAACCTATCCAACATAAACTATTTGTGAATAATAAGAGAATTACTTATAGACAGCAAAGCTCTTTCTTACAACAATTAGAATCCTCATAGAAAACTTGGAACGTTCTAACCAACTGTCCTACCAAGTACCCCACAGCCCTTAATCAAACTTAAAACATACACATTATCAACAATCCCATCTGCCTGCAAAGCTCACCAGGATAAACCTTACCCACAAGCAACCCACCCCACGTTAACGAGAAAATGGGAGATAGAACGAGAATGTCCAAGCGCGCTCAAACAAGGTGATAGAGGCATGGGCATAGAAAAATAAATGAAT